>CM053773.1:117607137-117684291 GCA_028658325.1 Potorous gilbertii
TCCCCAGTACCTCCCAGAGGGCAGAGCCCAGCTCGGCAAAGCAGGAGTTCCCCTGCTGATGTGGCATTCCACATCAACAGGTCCAAACCCACCGGCGTCTCATTATCCGCTCCAGGGGGCCTAGATCCAGAGTGCCCCTAACATCTCCCAATCGGTGTTATAGTTCCCATAAAAGACTGGTAGAACTGAGCTACAACGTATTTCCTGTGATGCTCTGTACATAAGAAGTTGTATGGGGGATTTAATTGAAAAAATCTATTACAAGAAATAGAGGTGGGCCAGTCATGTAGTGAAAGCAAATGATTGCAGATGGACAACCTGAGTCTTCAGTGGCCCCCAAATTACATAAAAAAAACAAAGTTAGACCACACTGGATAGATTCTTTATATGGAAGATCTGTGACCACACATGGACAGAATTTGTACAGAATAATAATACATGAAGAGGTTATGATCTCCACCAATGGAAGAAAAACTACCCACATCAATGAGATTGCAGGTTCACTGAACTATCAAAATATATGTGTCAAGTAAGAGTACAGTGTTGAGGAAATAGCACTGTATTTGGCATCAAAATCAGTCTGAGTCCTGACTCTTATTTACTAACTGTATGAACAAGTCATTAACCCTTTGCAGTGTTGATTTTCTCATGTCTAAAATAGGAATAATAAAACCTACACTATCTACCTAAATGGATTATTGTAAGAAAAGTTATGAATAAACCCAATCTATTACTATTTGTGGTCAGCCAAGTATTTTGTGCTCTTCAAAATATATTTCGGATTTTTTTTTATGAGATATCAAAGATATGGAAAGTACCTTAAAGGAAAACTGAGATATTGTAGCTTGTTGCCAGATTTTTTTACTTGCAATGTTAAGGGACAGAGTGGTAGGGAAGAGAAGAGAGGAAGAGAGGGAGAGTGGGAGGGGGAGTGGGAGAGGGAGAGGGAGAGAGGGAAGGAGGGAGAGGGAGAGAGAGAAGGAAAGAGAGGTGAGTATAAATTCAACTACATTTTCCCAATAGGGCTTCTTTCATTAAAAAAAAAAATCACAAAATAAAAGGAAGTACATTCTGTTGTGACTAGTTACAGAGAGCTGGAATACGTGGAAGGACAGAAAACCAAATAGTGAAAAAACACCTGCTCTAACAAGTAATAGGTGATATATAGTACAGACTATTTATTAACTGTAGAAACATCTATTGAAATGGAACACAGAATACTTTTTGCTCCTCCAGTCAACTATAACATTCCTGTGACTGAACCCAAGAACTTCCTTATTGGTTTTAAACAAAGTTACTTTAAACTCCATTTCACAAGCTAACATATAACAATAGTAGGCTATTGTGTGGCTGTGCTGGTGATAGGTACAGAAGGGTAGATGTGGAGAGAAAGGCAAGATAAAAGAACACTGAAAAGATAGATATTTATAAAGAACAGAGCCTAAAAAAAGATAAAATATGAATAAAATTAAAATTAATATTTTTTCAGAAAAAAATATTTTCTATGAGAAGAAAGGAATATAAAAGGAGTAAACATTAAAAGGAAGGAAAGGACGACATTATCAAGATTTTAAAATAACTCCTGGTATGCACCACTCCCACCCCAATACACATACTGTAATCCTGTACAGACAAGTTCAAGTAAAGAAACCAAAAGAACATCCCAATATTTGAATCTAGCAAAGTTGCATTACCTAAATTCCACCAGAGGATGGTAGAATTGGGCAAACTCTGGTAAAACAGGGAAAAATCATAAATTCATTTTTTTTCTTTCAAAAGTTAACCAAGAGGGTAAATGGCAGTACCTAGTTTGTAAAGGTCAAAAAGCTCTCATTCAAACATTAAAACAAAATCTGGAGTTTGAGGTGGTAGGAAGTGAACACCAGTCTTGGAATTACAGTCAATTCCAGATTCGCTAATCAATTGCATTCCAAAGGTATGTTTTTAAGTTAGTTTTACAAAGTAATTTATGGTAAATACATGGAAGAGAAGTATCTGTACCACTTAATGTTGAAAAGAGTCATTATAAAGACTTTATAGAGAAATATTTGAGCTAGGCTTTAGAATATATACAAAATACCTTTTCAAGAGATGAGAAGGCATTCCAAGAATAGATATGGCTTCATTATCGCTGCATACAATGGTACTATTCCTTCCCTGTTGTTTAGTCATTTTTCAGTTGTGACACCTTTGGTGGGTTTTCTTGGTAAAGATATGGGAATGGTTTGCCATTGTCCTTTTCCAGTCCATTTTTCAGATAAGGAAACTGTGACTTGCCCAGGGTCACATAGCTAGTAAGTATCTGAGGCCACATTTGAATTCAGGAAGAGGAGTCTTCTGACTCCAGACCCAACACTCTATCCACTGTGCCACCTAGCTGCCCCATCCTTTCTCTAGTCCTGAGCATTACAGCTCTTTTATTGCAACCAAACAACATATTTGTTCTCTTGGCTTCTGTTTCATACTATTGACACAAATGTACTTGAAGTCCTCAGACAGGTTTTTTAGGTGAACTGTTGTTTGGCCACCTTTCTCCTATCTTCTACTTATGAAATTTGCTTTTTGAACTCAAGTACAAGATTTTAACATTTATCTTTAATTTGACCTCATTAGATTCGATTTGACATTGCAGTTTGTCAAGATCTCCTTGGGTTCTGACTGTCTTATAATGTGTTAATCCTGTTTTGTTTTATGTGCACTTTTCACAAGCCCACCATCTATGCCTTTATCCACGTCATTTATTAAAATATTGGACAACACAAATCTCTGCTACAATCTGCTAGAGATTTTTTTCCAAGTTGTCATTGAATTATTAATAACTACACTTCACATCTGGCTATTTAATCAGTTCTGAATTCACCTATCATCTAGCCCACATCCATCAAATTTTCCATAGGAATAACATGAGAATATTTATCAAATGCTGGCTAAAATCTAGGTGAACAACTTCAACAGCATTTCTTTGATCTGCCACTTTGGAACCCCTGTCAAAAAAAAAAATGGAGAGACAATGATTCATGACAATTCCAAAGAACCCATGATGAAAAATCCTGTCTTCCTCCAGAGAGAGAACTGATGAACTCTGAATTTAGACTGAAATGTACTTATTTTTACTCTCTTTATTTTATTATTTTATTTTGTTTGTATTATCTTTTGCAACATAGTTAATATATATGGAAATAGGTTTTGCAAGATTTGACATGTAGGATTGATATAAAATTACTTGTTTTTTCAAGGATGGAGGGATGAGGGAAGGAAAGTAGAAAGTTTGGATCTAAAAATTTTTTAAATTCTTAATTATTTACATGTAATTGGTAAATATTTAATAAAATAAATATAACTTTTAAAATTAAAAAAAGACAAAAAGTTGAAACAGTCACAATTTATTATTTATAAAGCCAGAATGATTCTTTGTGATCCAAGCTCCATTTTCTAGATGTTTACTAACCATCCCATTGATTATTCTCTCATACCTCTCTCATTCTCTATGATATTTTTTTCAAAAAAAGTTTTTATTGACATCTTTTGGTTTGTTTTTTCTTTTAGAACACCATAATTTCCCCCAGTGTTTTCCCCCATTCCCCAAAAGCTGTCAAATATAAAAAATAATATTTAAATACAAAAAGAAAATCAGAAGAAAAATAGATCAGAAAAAGTGATCACCATACCAATAATCTTAAAAATACATTCAGTGAATATGCCACACTCATAGACAATTACATAGCATAGTGGATGGAGCACTGGATCTGATGAGGTTCAGACTCTGGGAGCCTCCTTGAGCTCCCCTTGAATCTTGCCACTTAATCTGGCCTTTCTTACTCAAATCTAATCTTCCCATTTGTTCCGACAGTCTCAGGAAGCCCATGGGCTTTTCATTATCATTTCAGGTCTCTGTTGCACTCCCCACCCTTGATTCCATCAAAACCCCATTTCCCCAGGCTGCCATCAAGATCTGTATCCATTCCATACTGCCCCTATCAAGATCTCTGGGTTGCCCCACCTGCTTCCCACCCAAACCCTCCATTGTCTGATATCTCCTGATAGCCTCCAGCTGTATCCAGCCTTTGAGCCTCCTTGGACTTCTCAAGACCCTTCCTGAACCCCTCCTCCCATCACCCTGGAATACCAGACCAACCCACATTCCTCCTATACTCTTTTCTGTATTTAAGTTCCATCTTGCCTCCATGAAGGCGCTCAGATGCTATCTAGCTTGGACTCTGTGTAGCTGGGATACTATCTGGCCCGCTTGTGAATACAAGCGTTACAAATACTTAGGTTCCTTAAGAGGCAACCCAATTTGGCGAATCCTTAATAAACTTTGTTTTCTTTGGCTTTAAGAAGGCTTGAGTCAAATTCATTCAAGCACGACCCGGACTGTCTGTATTTTGGGGTTCACCTAGCACCCACAGACCTCATCTGATCCTGGAGTCAGGAAGACCTGAGTTCAAAGGCAACCTCAGATATCTGCTAGATGTATGACCCTAGGCAAGTCATTTAACCCCTGCTTGCCTCAGTTTCCTCAACTATAAAATGGAAGTATAATAGCACTTAACCTTCCATGGTTGTTGTGATGATAAAATGACGTAGTATTTGTAAAGTGGTCAGCATACTGCCTGGCCCACAGCAGACATTATATAAATTCTTATTCTCTTCCCTCCTATTCCTTTCCAATTTCACCTATGCAAAGGGATAGATGGAGACATCTTCTTATGTCCGTTTCTGAGCCAGGCTTATTCTTTGTAATTTCTCAACATTCATTTTTTTTTTGAATGATGCTTTCTGTTTACATGATTGTAGTCATTGTGTATTTTGTCTTCTTGGCTCTACTTACTTCACCCTGGATCAGTTCAAATAGATCATTCCATGCTTCTCTATAACCATTTCTTATAGCACAGTAATATTCTATTACATAGGGGCAGCTAGGTGGTGTAGTGGCTAAGGCACCAGTACAGAAGGACCTGAGTTCAAATCTCACCTCAGACACTTGACATTCACTAGCTGTGTGACCCTGGGTAAGTCACTTAACCTCAACTGCCTCATCCTGGGTCATCTCCAGTCATCCTAATGAATGTCTGGTCACTGGATTCAGATAGCTGTGGAGGAGAAGTGAGGCTGGTGACCTGCACAGCCCTCCCTCCCTCAAAACAAAGTCAAGTGCAAGTCATGTCATTATTTCTATGATGGCATGGTCTTCTTCACAATGAAGGATGAACTCACATTCTATTACATTCATGTACCACAATTTGTTTTACTATTTCCCAATCAAAGCATCTCTCTTTTTTTCTAACTTTTTTATCATAAGTAGCACTGCTACAAGTATTTTGATGCATATGGGGACTTTCTTTTTATTCATGGCCTTTTTGTCAACATGATCTTTCAAAGATCATTGTTGGTGGCTCAGAAGTCACAATTGCAAAGTTTTTCAGTATCTTGGGAGGTGAAGTTCACTTTAACAACTCCTTACATGATTACTACTAACAAGCATTGAATATCCTATAATCAAGGAAGCAAGAAAATCAAGCTATGGGAGTAGGGGCAGAAAGAAAGATAGGAAGTACTGTAGCCCATAGCATGTATGTAGGCATAAATAAAAAAGTGTTAGTACTATGTGCAAAACACTGGGTTAAGGGGAAAAAATACAAAATCAAGACAATTCCCATCCTCTAGAACTTATATTCTAAAAGGTAAAGACAACACATTGAGAAGAGTGGTGGTCAGGGAGATTTAGGATTTTGCAGGGATTGTGAGTGAAGCCAATGAGAAGTTAACTGGCAAGTCCTTTCCAATAGCAATGGATTATATTAATTTGTTCATTTTTCCAGTCAGAGACCTGGAAAGAGTGAGGTAAAGGAGAATGTACATAGTAGTAATAGGGTGGATGACAAGATGATTTGAAACAAGACTATAATGGACTAGATAAACAGTAGGTGTTGGAGAGGTAAGAGGATGAAGTTCCCCTCGATGATACATTGATAAAATGAACGGTAAAGTTTAGTCATTCGGGATGGTGTGGCAACAGGTAGAGTGGTTGGTAAAAAGATCGTGCTGGGGGAAGGAATCCATCCGTCTTTTACTCTGAGAATATCTATAGGTACTAGATAACATCAAGGAGAGCCTCAAGCTATCAAGTTAGTATTTAAATAGAAAATTGGATAGGTTTGTAACTGGATAGTTTGGGATAATGAGAGAGCCAAGTGTGACTTCTTCATAGTAGAGTGATATGGTTCTAGAGAATCTGTTTATCTGGGCATCCTTTCCTATTTTTTTATGCTTATGTTTTCTTGTGTCACGAATGTTTCTGGAGTAGTTTTGTAAATTGGTCTTAAAGGAGTTGCCTCTTTCTTTCCTATTGCATAATTATCTGGCAAAGAAAAAAAAATTTGGAAGGAGGTGAGATTTTTCTCTGGTACTTTCCTACTTCGCTTCCCATGTCATGGTACCACCTCTCCTACTCTCTCCATTGTCCACACACATCTCTAAGTCATCCCATTCAACACGGACTTTGGGAGCTAGGGCACAATAGCCTCCATATGCCAACATTACCTACCTCCTTTTGTCCTCCCCTCCTTTCCCCATAAAAGATTCCTATTTACTCTTTCCAGCTAGATGTTATGGGGTGGGGGTAGAGGGGAAGTAATGTAATTGAACACATTCACTCAGATATGTTGGAGATCCCTTAAATCTTCCCAGAGTTGTCATTTTTTTTGTTTACTTATTTAAACTTATGCAATTACTATTTTATTAGTATAATCCATGATTTAATTTGGAGGAGTGCTTTGAGTGAAAGAATATAGACATAGACTTTCATCATTGTAGGGAATTCAAAGTGGAAATTCCCTCCACCCCTACAGATCAGCAGTTCTTTCAGAGGTTAAATAACTTGCCTATGGTCCCACAGCTAGTCTCATCCCACAGATGAGACGTGAACTCATAGAATCACCTGGTCTTCCCATCAGAAGCCAGTCCACTATCCACTATATAATTAAATGACATGTTGGATAGAGTGCTGAAGGCTAGGCAGTCAACATCTATTAAGGTAAATAGTAGGTGTGAAAAAAAAACCAAACAGTTCTTACTCTCAAGAAACTTTCAATATGAGAGAAGAAAATGCATAAAACAAAGCTGAAGAGGGTGGGGAGGGAGGAAAGGTACCCTGTTGAAGGGGGCATTGTAGAGAAGTCCAAAGGGTGCAGCCTAGTAGGAAGTAAACCTCCTTAAATGGAGGTATTAGAAGAGCTCTCCTCTCCATCCTCCAATCAAAAAGGCATGAGCATCATAGATTATCCATGAGATATGAGTACCAAGGTTGATATGATCTTTCAGGATGCTAAGGGTTCCTTCGAGTACAATGGAGAAGTCGAAAGAAGTGCATGCAGGTGGAGAATAAGGGTCAGGAAGCCTTCTGTTCAAATCCTGGCTTAGAAATAATTAGCTTTGCGAGTGTTCAGTCATTTTTCAATTGTGTCCGATTCTTTGTGACCCCATTTGGGCTTCTCTTGGTAAATATACAGGTTCTTCACCTGTAAAATGACCTGGAGGAGGAAATGGCAGATAGGGTTCAGTGACTTGCCCAGGGACACATAGCTAGTAAATGTCTTAAGGTCAGATTTGCACTTTGTAAGAGGAGTCTTCCTCATTCACTCCATCCATTGCACTACCTAGCCACAAGCATGAACAAAAAAAGTCCCTTAACAGCCTTTAACCTCAGTTTCCTCATTTGTCAAATGGGGTTAATAAAAGCATCTGTTTTGCAGGGTTGTTGTGAAGAAAAAATAAGGTAATATATGTAAAAAGCTTTGCAAAACTGAAAATGCAATGTAAAAGTTATTATGAATATATATTATATTCTCCCTTAATTTATAAACAAATACAAACTGAAGTTAAAATCTGAAAGCTATAGTCATATAGTAATCTATCCCACAAAGACATACATTTACAAACCTTTTGATCCATAAATTCAAAGACTCAAAATGTCCCCTAAACTGCTTAAGGAGGTAAATACATAAGTGACTAATTTTAAGGAATACACAGATAGTTGGTTTGGAAATGGAGAAATCATACTTGATCAAATTAGATTGCTATTAGAAACTATATCTCTTTATTGAAAAGTTGAAATATGTTTTTCATAAACTGATTTGTAAAGGAATACACATCAAGACTATGGAATAAACCTTGTTTACTAATTTTGAATGTGCCTCCATTATAATTGTGTTTAGGGGACCAAGTTAATCAGATCAAATCTCCATTTACATAGTCTTATAAAATCTCAAATTTTTCTTTAAGGTCATTTACTCTTGTCAGGACAGCCAACTGTCTTCAGGAAGTCCACTGTCATGAAGGATTAATAGGAGAGCTTTGCATTTTAAACTCTTTTAAAACATCAAATCCTGGCTTAGATTATAATTAGCTTTGCTTATGTTCATACAAATATATATAATAATAGAATATTATTTATAGAAAAGATTATAATATCTATTACGTGGTATTAGGTGTTATGAAGGCAGAGTTCTCATAGAAAGATTAGAATTTACTCTTCTCTTGGTTCTTCAAGGACAAAATTTCTCTTCACTCAAACAATTCTATGCTGCAAATTTATTTCTACGTTCTTCATTTAGTAACTCCTTTGACTAAATAGGATATTACACCTTGTGAAATGTGAGTCATAAGTAGATAGGATTTTTTCTTAATTTCTGATAATGGAAGAAAATTGTTTCTATGTAACTATTACTACCCTTCAATAAGTATAGAGGCTATGCAGATCACAGCTTTCTATCAGTTAACTATGAAATGATGAGCCTAAACTTATGGTTTTCAAAGGTATAAAAGAACAAAATGACTTTGACTTCACAAATATATATGTGTGTATGTGTGTGTGTGTATGTATGTATGTATGCATACATACATATATATAATTGCAGATTAGTATTAGTTACTAGAACATTTATTTTGTGTGCTGCTTCAAAGATAACTGATGAGAATGAATTACCTCACTATAGATAGCTCATCTGGGCTAAGCACCAACAGGAACCTGCTACATTTCTGTAGCAATTTATGACTCCCCTACAGGACCAGGCAAGTTAGATATTAGTGGAAATATGACTTCAGGACAGGGCTGAAGACAAGTAGGTAGGGCATTAACTAATGAAAAAAAACAAAAACTCTGCAAAGTTGAAAATTAAATCTCATTAATTTTTTTTCTTTAAAAGGAATGAATTGTATATAGGATGAATTAATTGCTTTATAGAAAATAATCTAGAAACTTTTTTTTTTATCATCACCTTAATCTTCTGGTTTGTTTATTTTTGCTGTTCTCAGCCTTGACAACTGTTTTTTTTTTCTTAAACCCAATGTGTCCCAGTAACCTTTAAGTATTTTTCCTTTAGCTAGCTGCCTTCCTTTCATAAAGTTGCCTTTTACTGCAGGAATGTTATTCTGTATTTCTTCTAGTTCCTTTGTTATATCTTGATCAAAAGACCAGAATACTTTGCTTAGAAATTTGGGGGATGGTCAGAACAGAACAAGAACAAAGCCAAAGCAGACCTTTGAGACACTTTGGGATTCTTACAGTTACTTTGTTTCTCTGATGGGCGGAATCTGGTGGTTCGGTATCTACACAAGGACATTTCACACTATGCTTTAGCATAAGATATCCTTATTTATCAGTGTGGTGTTTCTGGACTAAACTTTTCATAAGGCTCTGAATGAGCCGGCAACATGACAATGTCATGAAGAGTAGATTCTGATGAGGTGAGAATCCCAGAGAGAAATAAAGTGTTCTGGGAGAGAGAAAGTATGGGTTGGGAAAGAAACCAAGTACCAGAGAACAGGGGCATCATTAGTATGTGGTGTCAACTTTATTTCTCTCCACATGGTCATTGAGTCCTCTGATCATGGTCCCACAGCCACCTTCAGAATCTGGAGAGGATGTGGGAGTTCAGCACCATCACATCTAGTTCACTCATGACTCCTGACACCAGTCTTCACTCCCACCTGTGTTACTGCTCCTGTTATCTATTCACCCTGACTCTTTACCACTCATTTTGCTACCACAATAAAAAGACTGCTTTACCATTTTTCATATGTTCTCTGTTAGGAGACTCCTGACCCAATCAAAGTACACCCTGGATGATGTCATCATACTGCATTCCATGCTTAGCCTTCTGGAAAATATAGATCAGAAAATTTCCAAAAATGACTAAGTGTCTTCAGGTTTAAAGCATTGTGGGAAATGAAGTTCCTCCATGGACATGTCCTCTACATAACTTTCATTTTCCTTCATAACACTGTCAACTCATATGCTCTCAAATTTTCCTTTCTGTTTAGCAAATGGAAGTTCATGAGGTATCAGGGAACTTCTTGTGCTCCTCTTGGTATTTTTATACACACATACACAAAAAAAAGACAAGAAAATGTAGCATCCCCTGTTCATTCTCCCAACCAGTGTAGACTAGCAGGTTATGTTCCCATAAGACAATGGCTGACTACTCCTTCCCTCAGGGTGCCAAGGCTCCAATACTGTCATTCATGAGCTCCTAACAGGTATGAGCTCAGTATTGATTAACCAGTTGACATTGATAGCTTTTACAGAAGGGTATTTTCTGAGAAGGCATAACTTTAAGGACAGAAAAGTTATAAGACAATATCCTAAAGTGAGGATGCACCCTCACTACGTGTACACACACACAAGATCTCTGGGAATAATGAGTTAGAAATTAAAGTTCAAAAGCAGTTAGAGAATACATGGGACTGAGGGAATACCTCATGAGTCCTGACTTCTCCCTTTAAGGAAACCCCAGTCAGATTGTTGTGTCAGAAACTGTTAATTCATTCCCTTTCTCAACTGGTCAAGTTTTTTGCTGTGCATGGTAGGTCAGCTGATGGCCCAGAAAAAAGAAATTTGTTTAGTTCCTGCACTGGCTTCTCACTGTACTTGGCTGATGCTGTTATTGGCTCTGGTTGCTGATGGGACCCTTTGGATAGATTTCCCAGTCTCAGAAGCTGCCTGTGTACTTGCCTCTCAGAATGCATGTTCACCTAAGAAGGGGAGAGAATAAACACCAGAAGAATAGAGATGCTGTGCATTAATGGACACATGGTGGCAGAGTGAGTGAGAGATAGGACAGCCAATGCCCTTACTCTGCTCAACAGTTCACAGCAGTTCTTGCCTCACTCACTACCAAGAAGGAAAAACACAAAAGAGGACAAGGGAGAAGTGTATTGATCTTTTTTGCATGTGAACTCAGCACCAGCTCCAAATCTTCCAAAATTCAACCTCAGACACTTGAATGTCTGCTAATGACTCAAGGACTGGGTCTTCTGTGACCTGTAGTTCCACTCCAAAAATGTTTTACTTATTAGGCAGAAAATCTATGTGCAAAAACAAATTATACCGACCTTAGGCAATTCACCGAGTCTCTTTGGATTTCAGATTCTCCATATTTAAAATGAAAGTATAGGACTAGATGGCTGCTAAGGAGCTTTCCAGATCTAAATGTATGGTCCTAGGGCCACTTTAATTCATTTTTTAATTATTTTATCCTCAGAGCTTTACAGGTTCTTACTTGCCTTGGTACTATTTCTATGAAACTGTCTGTAAAATAATGGCTCTGGGAGTGGGAGACAGACTTAGCATCCTCATTCTGTTAATTCTGTAATTTTACACCCAGTATTTTCATTTTTAAATAAAGGTCTTTTCATCTTATCTGGGAATCTCATTCTAAAGATTTCTCCCATACATTGCCATAGTGACCTTCCTTTACATTGTTTCTTCACTTTCTTCACTATGGACCCACAGAATCTAAATGCTCCCTTTTTTCAATGACTCTGAAATCCAGAGTTATTCATTATAGAGATTGGTTATCTGAGAAGGGGACATGGGTCAGTTATTTGTAACTTAGGGACTTCTACTCACTAGTTTCTTTGGTCTTCATTCCAATAACACAATACTTCGGGACATAAGTAATGTCAACAAAATAAATGCTTCTCTCCTCCCACAATCATGTGGATCTACCAGATCACAACCCATTCATGTCTCTTCAATCTACATAATCTTTGTCCACTTCCTCTCATTAACCCTGAATGGAAGAGCTACTCAAAGCACTGGTGACTTTCCTCTATTACTTTTCAACATTTCACATGAACCTATGTAGAACTCAAGCTGAGTAGTTATCTCTCTCCTTCCACCTAACTGATCCATATCCTTTTCTGATAACACATCCCTTCAATGATCTCTTTTATGATTCTTCTTGTTCAAAAGTCATCATATGTTGGTGTTATAGATGGCTTTTTGTGTCAGAGAGACCCTTGAGATCACTGAGAATGCTATCCAATTCCCAAAGTTCAGGTCACCCTTCTTCCTCTTCTATTCTGGACCCAGCTCATTGTCCATTTATAGTACTTGTTGAAGAAACAGATGTTGCTGTATTAACCCAATAGGTTCCCGCATGACTGTAGACCATAATTTGGCATTTTTCATCTAATTGATTTTTCCTATGACACTTTTTAAGTGAATCTCTTCTGAATGGTAACAGATTTCACTGAGGAAACTTCTTATGTACTATTTTCCTTTATACTATATAACATTTCAGGGTTTGATAAAATAAGCACAATGTCATCTGTAGAAAGGACTATCTGGAGAACCTCACCACCTGGACTACCTGGAAAACCTCTCTAATGAAAATACCTGTCCCCTTTCCCATTCCTAGATTGATATTGTCAGTCTGTGGCTATGTCTATGAAGGATTTTTGTGATCTTAACGAATCCGTAGGAGACCCCCAGTGAGGCAAAAAACTTTCAGGGAACATTTTGTTCTACCAAGTCAAATGCCCCAAAGTGAGACTTCTTATTCTTTCCATCATTTGAGTAACTGTGAAAATGGAGTCTGCTTTAAGGGAAACCCTGTACAAAAAGTTTTCTTTTCCCTTCATATTATGTGCATGCATATTCTTTTGCTAATGTTTTCATTGATAGCCTTTATTTTTAAAGAATTTACCCCTTCACATATTTTCATAAAGGATGCCCGTGATGTGTGCCTAGATCACTTCATTAAAATCTTATATTGATGAGAAAGCAGTCATAGGAAATGGTAGTTGCTTTTTTTTTTTTGCAATAGTATCATCTATGAGCATTCTTTCCTTCAGAATCTTCCACTCTTTGATGTATCTTGAGAATCAATGCCCAAGTGCCTCTAAAATCATTGTTACCACCAACACAGATTTTTTTTTTCTATATGTTTGTGATCAGGTGCAGCTGCTCTTTCTGATTTGCATTTTTCATCTTCCTCATATACATCAAATGTTTCTTTGTTATTTAAATTAAATGCCAGAAGAGTAGTTATAGTCATCATGCCCCTCTTTCTTCTAAAGACAAAACCGCTACTAAGGCTAGTCAAAATTTTATAGATGTTTCTTTTTTTTTTTTGTAAAGAAATAGTTTGAGCAGATGTTGAAGTGGTTTAAATTCCCCATTATAACAATGGCATGCCTCTATGTTCTGCTCATGGGATCTACTGCCACACAGATCTTGTGTGATCTGTTTCCAGAATTAATCAAGCATTGTTTCCTCCCAGCTGAGCAGTCTGGTATACTCCCACCACAACATTGCTTCTGTTTCTCTTTCCGTTAATCTTCAACCAAATGCCTTTTATTATGCTTTCTCCATCTGGTTCACAGATTTCTATACAGTAATATCCTCTATTGATATATACTTCTTTGTTTGAATCAAGCACACCCTTTGAACCAAGCACAAAATAACTGCAATGACCAATCTTGGTCCCAGAGAAAAAATTATGAAATATGCCTTCCTCCTCTTAGCAGAGAGGTGGGGGAACTACAGGAGCAGAATGTGGTATACATTGTCAAACACAGTCCACATGCCAGTTGTTTTTGCTTAACTATTTTTCTTTGTGATAAGGTAACAAAAATTTGTTCCCATGGTTCAATTTCTGGGAAAGTAGAGTGGTATAAAAATACAAGATATCAATAAAACTTATTTTTATAAAAGGGGAAAAATAATGTTTAACTTTTCAGTCTTATCCTTCCTTCTGTTTAGTTCTCCAGTTTGGTCCACTTCTCAATCACACCGTCTGTATAGTATAGACATCTGAGGCTATTCCTCTTTTCCCAGATATGAATAAATTATTGGACCTATTAACTGATATTATTCTTCCTATGTCATACTTACTACTCTTTGTGGTATCTGGACTAGCAAATATAGATGTGCAATTTTCTCCCTCCTTCTCCATTTCCAATTAAACCCCTCATGGTCAGATCCATACCAGGCAAATATCTTCTTCCTAGTCTTGTGAAGTATACTCACTCCATGCCTGGCAAAGAGTCCATCATTTTTTAAAATAGTAAGCCTAGACCCCCAAAATGCAAATCTCATCTTCTTAACCTTTTGTTCACTTCCTATAAATTCCTCTTTTTTTGGAGGCAGTGGGGTTAAGAGACTTGCTCAGGGTCACACACCTAGTAACTTCCTGAGGTCAAATTTGAACTCAGTTCCTCTAGACTCCAGGGTTGGCACCACCTAACTGCCCCCTCTTAATGCCTTTCTTATATGAAGTCCCTATCTTAAATTAGCAATAGTGATTAAAATAACTCTTGTGCCCTACTTTTTTTCCCCTGGGTGTCATAATCTCTAGAAACCATATCTAGATTTCTTTTGGCAATATCACTTGTCTCTGGCTTGATCACCAGAAGTTGTTATTAAGATGATTAAAGAGACTCATAGTCCAAACACATGTCCCATGAAAACAGCATGGGACAGAAATGAGGATTTAGGTGTTTATCCATTTTCATTCCAAATTTAGAAAATATTCTTTACTTCTTTCCATCCTTCTCTATGACTACTCTTCTCATCTTCAGCCATTCCCCCAATTTCGCAGCAGAATTTTATAGACCAGTCCTGTTCTCTACATTTTATTCTCTACTCTTCCAGTGCTACTACTGTTGACTTTTTCCTGATCATACAGTGTTGGATATATTAGGTTTGTTTTACCCCATAGATTTAGAGAGTATAGTAATATGTCAGAATGAGGATAGGATTTAAAGAACGTTTAGTCCATTTTCTAAGGGAATAACTACATTTTTTCATTCCTATCTGTCTTCCCACAATTTCTCCCAAATTATTGATGTTAATAATCTCTCCTGAATGATCATTAAACTCATTCTCTTTCCAGGTAAGATGAAACTCAAACTCTTTATATGTAATTAAAACGGCAATAATTTAATTGAACCTCTTTACAAATAGCATGACTCTCTATCTACAGACAATTTGTAACGGATCATAGATGATACTCACCCTGTCTCCACTGACTCCTTTTGTTTGCCGTTGTCCAATAGTTTTCAGTTGTATCTGATTTTTCATGATCCCATTTGAGGTTTTCTTGGTAAAGATACTGGAATAGTTGCCATTTTCTTCTCCAGTTCATTTTACCGATGAGGAAATTGAGGCAAACAGAGTTAAATGAGTTATCCAGGGTCAAACAGCTACAGTAAGTGTCCAAGGCCAGATTTGAATTCAGGAAGATAAGTCTTCCTGACTCTAGGCCTGGCCCTCTATCCATTATGCCATCTAACTGCCCACACTGACTCCTTAGGGAATGGTAGTTAAATTATTACTGTTCAATAGTCCAAAGTCACATAAAGAAATAGTAACAGTTATATACAGGATAAACAGGAAATACTCAATAGCAGGAAGACACTGGAATTAGAGGGGTTGGTAAAGGCTTCCTGTAGAAGGTGGGGTTTTGACTGGGACCTGAAGGAAGTCAGGGAAGTCAAGTAGAGATAAGGAGGGAGAACATTCCAGGCACGGTAGACAGCCAGAAAATATGCTCAGAACAGAGAGATGGGTGCCTTGTTTATGTAACCACAAGGAAGCAAGTGTTACTGGATCAAAAAATACATAGTGAATACTACATTCCATTGACTTGTCTGTTATTCCAATAACCACAGTATTCTATTTAACAAATCTAGTTCATGACATGGGTTCTCCATCTGAATATAGTTTCTGCTTATTTGAGTCAATTTTTGAATTAGTTATTTAATCTAATATTTTATAGGGTAAATCCTTTACAGCAATATCTTTGGGGAAATAAATATTTTTCATATATGAAAGAAATCAGATCCAAGAAAGATGAAAGCAAAACTAATTACCTAATAATCAACCTTATTATCTCCACTCTGTAAGGGTAGGTCACATAACATAATCATTTTGCTAGAGGCCTTCGTGTGTGAATATATATGTTATATATATTATATGTGTGTATGTATATTATCTATGTGTGTATATATGTGTGTATGTTTTCTCTCATGGTTAATGGTATTAAGACATATATGTATACATATATAGTATATATATAATATATGTATATATATTATATATGTCTTAATATACATTAAGACATATGTATACATATATAGCATATGTATACATATACACAGACATATATACTGTGTATACATTCACACATACTTATGAATGTTTTCATATCATTTACTATGAGGAAAAGAATGGGTGAAAAGTTTAATGAGTGATTAACAATCTGTTTCTTTTTAAATATGTTTTATTGATGCCTTTTGTAATGACATCAGTCACTTCACCTCTTCCTGCCAGTTGCTGATTGATTCAGTCCTAGTTATTTCTCATTTCTCTACTACAAGGAAGAAAGCTTAATAAGTCATATTTATACTAAGCACATGTAATGGCTACTCATTATAAAACTCCAAATAAGCTCCAAGTGTAGAGTTAGGCTATTTGATTAAAATGTGAGGTAATACATGAGAAAATATCTCCAACAGAGGTTCTTGTTCATCCAAGGCTACCAGTCTTATTCTTTCCCCAAGTGTGTTTTGATACATTAGAATGACAAGACTCAGAGGCCCATGCCGATCTGGAACACTGAGAACGGGGTGATGTCCTGAGCATCAAGTTCCAGGAGATGGATCTTTGAAGATTCTTCATGGGAGATGTTATGGCCATGCTCATTACCCAAGGGTGATTCAGAGCCTGCCCAGCTGACATGCGATGATTGGAATCCAATGTCAATAGTCTATCTATAAAGTCCTTTGCCAAGTTGGAAACATTTGGCCAAGGCTGAAATGGAAAAAAGAAAAAGAAAATTGGAATTTGGAAATTAGGAACATTTAGAATGCTGGACTTGGATTCAGGAAGACCTGGTTTTAAAATTCACCTCTTGCACTTAAAATAGCTATTTGACTGTAGGCAAGTCACTTATGACTTGGAAAATTAGGATAGTGATACATGGAGTACCTCTATCTCACAGAGTTCCTCTGAGTCTCAGAAGAGATAACGTACAATTAAAAAGTGCTATGCAATCATTCTTATATAACAGTCAGGTATCATTTTTATTAGGATTAGAGTATATCCAAATCAAAAGCTTTTTTTTCATAAGAAAACATGACTATTAATATAGAATGAACCCAAGGCTACTCCCTACATTCTATTTACTAATTCTCCATTTAATTAGAGAGAATTCATAGGTTTATAGATCTAAAACTGAGGGGAATAATAGTTCAATCTCCTCATTTTACAGATGAGGAAACTAAGACCCAAAGAGTCTAAGGGCTCAGGTGGTATGACTCTAAGTTCAGTGTCCTTTCCACAAGACAACACTGTCTTTTTATGGGGAATTCTTTCCTAGAAGCTAGCAGACTTAAAAGTTACTATACTAAAGGTTTAGAAGGGGCAAAAATAGTATTAGTTATATGGAACCCAGGTTTCTAGTAAACCCTGGGACATCTGTTGCATATACAGGAGACTTCTTAATTTATGGAGAAAATACTATTAATTACTATTAATTAATTAATTAATTGCTATTAATACTATTTTATGCTTATGTGGGGAGGCGAGTTTTGGAAGAAAAAAAATTCATTGAAAGAATATTTCTTCATCACACATAAAACCAGACTCTTTGGGACTAACTTTAGATACGTAAAGAAAAGGGAAAAAAAGACTTGGGAATCTGTAGATATGTAAAGGAAGCTGGTTTCCCAATATGTCCCTGGTTTCAAGTTTTCTTCCCTAGGAAGATGAAATTGGGGTCTCTCTCTTTGTTTGAGCTAAGACATCATTTCATTTCCAGAAAATAAATCATTTATTCATATGTATATATATATATATATATATATATATATATATATATATATATATATATATATATATATATTCTGTTATACTCTAATTTGTATAAATTCTTCCACTTTTGTTTGCCATTTGCTTAGGTTGATGGGTTTACTTGCTATTCACTATTTGTGAAGATCTTTTGTGTAACCAGTGTTTGGTGGGAATGGGTTAAAATTTCAAAAAATGTGCTCAGGGAGGTATAAGCCTCCCACCCCCACCCCACTTAAGATCAACCAGGAAAGAAGCTTTTTGTTTTAAAGCAAAATTGTGCCCTTAAACCAGCAATATTTAGAGGAGCAAGTAGATAGAATTCTACTCCTATACACTTCTCAGATACTGGAGGAAAGAGCCCCTACCTAGCCTTGTGGCCTTTCCTCTACTGCCCCCAAGAGAGGAATAGCAGTGTCCCTTAGACCTGGTAGGCAAGATCCCAGAGATATTGATCAATGCCTTTCAAGAGTTAAATTTAGTGAATCCATGTACACTTACATAGGAATACGTAGGCACATCTTGGGTTGTTGTAAGCATGAGATGAGCTAATATTTGCAAAACAGTTACATAATAGGTACTTAATAGTAGTTTCCCTTCCCCTACCCCTTTTCCTTACATATACACAATTGGAAAAATATCTGTGATTACCATACCCAATTACTTTTGGGTTCACTGAGTTCTATAATCTCACAGAGGACAGTGCTCCATGGGTTTATTACAGTTCGACAACTATGCAGGAGGAAAGGGAGGGAGAGGGGAATAATGGTTGCATTTCAATGAAGGGATTCTCCTGAATACAGAGTTCTCATTGTGTTCAATCAGCCGACCGGCACAGGAATTCAGTGTGCAGAGGAGATAGGACATGGCTCAGTAACAGCTACTAGCTCTATCTGACATTTGAATAGTTTAATCTGGCTATGTTTACAGTGTTGAAAATACATTATAAATACAACAGAAGCAATTCACATGGGAGATGGAAGGAAGCATTGTTCCTTATAGTCAAATAGTCTATATTATCCAATGACCCAGAGCAGCATAAGAAAAATGGGTAGTCTGCCTCCTTCTCCATCTACACATGAGAAATCCTATAAAGACTCAATGATTCCTTTGGTTTGTCTCAGACACTGTTTCTGTTTTTTTTTAAATTTTGCTCAATTCTAAATATAAGATCAAAATGCCCTGGAGGAAACAGTGAAGGGCCTCCCTCTGAAGTTAATCACTAATGTTCCATCAGGGTAAGGGAAATGGGAAGGGGATCTCACTCCATCCATAGACATTCTACAGTGTTTAAAAATGTAACCCTTTACAATACCATTCGGAATGCGAATTGAGAAAAAACAATTTCACTGTTGGACATAAAAATGGGACCTTTCTTTTGGTCTTTTTTACCTCCTTTGTCTATAACAAAAGCTTAATAACTGCTCTTTCTGTGACAGCCAAAATAAATAAATAACCTTCACTCCCACCCCTCACAAACCTGGAATCCAAGTAGACACTTGTCCATCAATTGGTAAATGACTGAATAAATTGATGACTATAAGGAGTGAAATATTGTTGCCCCATAAGAAATAACCATAGGAGGAATTCAGAGAACTGCTTGAAGTATGATGTGAGGTTGAGGGAAGTAAACAGAACCAGGAAAGCAAGATACACAATAGTCTATGATCACATAAATGAAAAGAACTCTAAAATGAAATCAAAGACTCTGTGCAGAATTCTAACGATCAATCCTGGCTCCAGAGAAGAGGTGAGGAAAGGCATCTCTCTTCTCTGGAAAAGTAAAGGGCTACTCAGAAGGCTGCATAAGCCATCCTTTATGGAAACTGTGTCTGTTGTGTCTATTTTGGTTAACAGGGAAAGTTCAACACATATAGAGGCGAGTTATTTTGGGGATATCTGGAAATGACCATGATATAAAAATTAGTTATCAAAAATTCATTTTAAACAAGACATTAAAACTCTATATGGTTTCTATAAAAAGAGAATATGAACAAATCAGGAAGCCACTCCTCTAGTTCTTTAGAGATAAGAGAATTACCAATATGTATCTTAAAGCAATACTTTAAGAAATGTTCCTAACTAAAGAAGGTTTCAAGTATTGTCTGTTCTGAAGTAACTACCCTGAATTCTAGACAAAGCATTCAATGGACATCAAATACAATAGTATGTACTTTAATTTTGCCCAGACTTGGCTCTGAATTTATATAGTTTTATCTGAATTTCATTCTATTTAAATGAAGCTTAATTTGTATATATCCTAAGCTTGAGAGGCAGTGTGAGATAGCTGATGATAAAAGGAGAAATTTGGAGTAGCAAAATGCCTCTGACACATACTGTTACTAATTGGGGCAGGCGGGGGTGGGGTGGGGGGGTGGGGGGTGGATTTAACCATTTGAGGCCCAGACAACTCTCTAAGATTATAAACTGTAGAACAGTTTAAAATCTTCACTGATGTGAGGAACTTCTATCCCAGGCATTCCTCACATATGAAATCATAGATCTGAACCAAAATAGCAGCAACAGCAAAAATGCTGGGATTGGTTATGAGATAAGCTAAACCTTTCTCTAAAGAGCATAAAATATGTTCAATGCAGCTTCTAAGATGTTTGTTAAATTCCAATAAAACATACATTTCTTACAAGCAGAAAGTATTTCTTTTTATTTCTGTCTTTGTATCCCCAGTGCTAAGTATAGTACCTGGCATTTAATTGGCATTTATTCAATGTTGGATTGATCTGAACCAAGCTTCTACCAAATGCAAATACATTTAACATTCAACTAAAGAAAATGAGGTGTGTCCTGAAAATATGTGTGTGTGTGTGTGTGTGTGTGTGTGTGTGTGTGTGTATAGGTATAGATATATACCTACATTTTTTTTCCTTCAAGTTTGTTTGTTGTGGTGAGGAGGATGGTTCTGAGCATGGCATCATCCCAGTCAAGATGGAGGAGTAGACATTTTCTTGAGTCCCCATGGATTTTCAAAACAAAACAAAACAAAATACTTCCAAAAGAGGGATTCATTGAAGTATTAAGACTCAAAAAGATTAAATATCTTGCCATGGTCACATAGCTAATTAAGTGTGAGAACCTTACGATGCTGCCAGATCATGCTGCCTCTCCTGTTATTTATTTAGTTCTTATTGTTTGTGGATTATTCTGTACTTTTATTTTTCCTCCTATCTTTTTTTTTCTCCTGGTCTCTGTCCAGTTTTCTCTTTCTCTTAGCCCTAGAATTTAATATTTTTTAAATGGAAGCCAAAACTCAAGCCAATTAATTCTATTATTCTTAAGTACCTCTGGAAAAAAAACATGTGGTTCTACCATAAAGGCAGTCCTTTATGAAATTAAAAACCATTCCAAAGCATACTGATTTTTAAATCTGACTTAACAGAAAACAGGAGTAAATGTAGGAGATATCCAGCAAGAGAATCCCTCATCATTGCTGTTTTTCTTTTCAGAAGCTCAAAAGATTGGTTCCATTGAATATTTTGTGTAATCTATGGATAGCTCACCTCATTCTTGTCCAGACTATTTCCACTCCATTTCCTTAGATAATTCAGAGTGTTCTGCCTGCTAATTTCATGGCTACCTGTTAGCAGTTGTATCATTTTTCATTTTCTAAGCCACATAAATGCACTGATTTCAGTAGTTTGTTAGTAAGGTTTTCCATAACTTACACTTTGCTTTCTGGATATTTGTAGGTGGATATATCTTTGCTTTAATGTTGGCAGGTTTAAGAGAACTCAGAGATAATTCTTGGTTTTTAAGTTATTCAAAATTAAACTTCCAAATTCATTCTATAACTTAAAAATGGATGGATTGGATCTGTTATATGCGCATCCCCTTCAGATTCCCAAGTACCAGGGCTAATCACGATCAAAAGGCACTGCTTGCAAAGTGGTTGGCATAGTTGTTATAGATTCTACCAAACAACCAGCCTGGAATCTGTGCCTTTGTTCAGCTTGATCTTAAATTTTTTTTTTACTGTGATCAAGTTGCTGAGTATGCTACTTGCTGAAGTCTAAGTAATTAACGGTAGATTTAATTACAGAGCTTTCAGAATGTTGGAAAAACTAAGAACATCCTAAAAATTTAAGTAGATGGCTAGGCTGTAATTCAATGCATTAGGCTTAGAGCCAAATACAAAATTAACATTTTCCTTGAAAAATAGTGACAACTTTAAGCAAAACTGCACTGGTGATTACCGTCTTAAATTAGCACCATCTTAACGCACCTCACAATGCCTTGCTTATTGCTGAATTTAGCTTCAAGTTGTGCAACTAAATAATACGTCTGCGGATCACAACTCTGGAACTCATTCTCTCTGGTCTTATTGGAAGTAAATTAATAGCACACTTGAGCACATAAAGAGCATGTTTGTTATCCCTGGTCCTCTAAAAGTGGACTGGGTAAAACGCACTCACCTTTGTTGGGTGATGAGTAACTCTGGAAATAATGTTTATGTAGCAAATTTGTGGTCAAAGATTTTTTTTGCCATTCTTTACTATAAGTTCCTCACTTTGGTTGATTTTAAATTAAAACTTTAACAAGAAACAGCTACAGATTTTATTGTGATATTTCATCCAGTTGAGCACATGCAAAGTTTCCTGAAGGTAATGTTGTAAAGATATTCCTAACAGTGTATTTCATAGGTGATATATATTGCCTGAATGAACACTTAGGTAACCAAAATTCATATGTATAATATATATAAATATTCATATAAGTATATACAATATATCTAGGTATAATGTACATATGTATCAATGTAGAGAAGTCCTAGTCAAGAAACTCTCTTGGTTAATGCATATCAAGAACTGTTTTCAAGTCATGGTCTGAAAAAATATCCGGAAGCAAAGAGAAGTAAAGTGATTTGCCCAGGGCCACAGAGTCAGTGCATAGCAGACACACAAGAGTTGAACCCAGTTTGTCTTGAATCTATAAATACATAGGAAACACAGAGGAAACCAGTAAACAGGAATGAGGAGAACCAGGAGATAGCAGTGTTACAGAAGTCAGAGAAGAAATTGTGGAGGAGGAGAAGATAGTCATTGGTATACAGTTATTCCTTCCACATTGTAGGACCCAGGGGCACCATTTCCAGCAAGTCTTTGTACCAAAGAAGTCTAATTTTTTTTCTTATTCTTTTATGAGTTGTTTACAGTACCTTATTGTAAAATTTGAGTTAAGTATTTGATCATAGGCTCTGTGTTGTGTGCTGGACTTCACGTGTCATCTGCTACTTCCACAAAACTCCAAGAAACTACCCCTTTTAATTTATACTGACTCTCAGTATATCATAACCTTGATGGGGAAAGTTGCAGTGTGGAAGGGATAATTATTTAAAAAACTGCACAAAGGTCAGGGAGAAGAGACACAAAAACAGAGAGATCATATCTCTATATTTATCAACTAGCAAGCATGCATTAAAGTATGAGACACTGGACTAAGTAATGGAGATATGAGGACAAAGTTCCTCCTGCCCTCAAGGAACTTGTATTCTACAGAGGGATATAACATGTGCACATATGAGTAATACAGAATAGATACAATTGAATTCTAGGTGGTTTTGAGAAGAGGTTATCTAGCAGCTGAAGGAGTGGGGAAGGGGAGAACAGACCCAGAAAGGCTTAATGATGAAGGTAACACTTGAGCTGAATTTTGAAGGAAACCAGGGAATCTAAGCAAAAGAGGTAAGAAGGGAATGCATCTTAAGCATGGGGGATACCCAGTGCAAAGGCATGGAGGTAGGAGATCGAGATCCCATTTGTGAGAAAGTGAATAGGTATCAGGGTGGTTGGAACACTAAATGCAAGGAGAGGATTAGTAGACTGTAAAATAGTAAACTGTGGGAGAGGGGATGGGAAAGGGAGGAAGGGGTCAGATTGTAAAGAATTTACAATGTTTCATATATAGGTAGGTAGACATGTACAAATGTATATAGATACATTCAGGGGTTTATATTTGATCCTGGAGGCAATAGGGAAGCACTAGAGGTTGTTGAGCAGTATAGATGACATAATCAGACCTGTGTTGGAACATCCCTTTGGCAGCAACATGTGGGATGAACAAGATTGGAACTTGAAAGCAGGGAGAGCAAATAAGAAGCTGCTATACCAGGAAGTCAGAGGTGATGAGGTCCGGTACTAGGGTGGTAGCTATATGAGTGGTGAGTAGTTAGAGAAATTATTCTTTTTTGATGTTAACAACCAATTGTTTGGGCAGCTAAGTAGTATGGTGGATAGAGGAACAGCCCTGGAGTCAGGAGGAATACAACCTCCAACACATATTAGCTGTGTGACCCTGGGCAAGTCACTTAACCTCTTGCCCCTAAAAAATTGTTAACTAAGATACAGGCTTTTCTTCTCTGTTTCTCTTCATTGACACCCAGCTCCCATGGAAAGGTCAGCCCCTAACCCTGGAGGAACATGCCATTCCATCTTGGGCCACACCCTACTCAACTAGAAGACCTTACTTAGAATGTTTGGAGTGTACACAGAACCTGGTCTAGGCAAGTTCTAGCCCCTTTGGAAATAAGCCCTTGTTCTTGTACTCCTCAGTTACAGATTATGGTGACCCAGCTCATGAGGGAGAAAACCAACCACAATGGTTTGAATGGAGATGGATTCCCCTCTCCAGATTGCTGGAGGTGGCTAAGTCTCATGAGACAAAATATTCTCAGCAGGAGAAACTGAAGACTTCTAGCCCACCTCCTCATTAAATGTCCATCAGTGGGGTTTAGTTTCACTTATCAGGGGCATTTCCTTTCAAAATATATTTAAGTCTTTCAAATTTTCCATATTTTTGTCCTTGGTAAGAGAAACCACTGATCATCAACTTACTGATTTCCAGTTAGCCTAATTAATAAATTTATTATTAATTACCCAGAAACTCAGTCTCTCAGGGTTTTTGGTCACAGAGGAGCCATATGAGAGAGGTAGAGTAGAAACAAAAAATTTCACAACTGCTTGGATACACACACACACACACACACATATACATATATGGGGGTATATATACACATATATATATATTTGTATATCTGTATGTGTGTATGTGTATAATAAGAATGAGGAACCAAGAATGACACTGAGATTGTAAATCAGTGTGACTATAAAGATGATGGTACCTTGGACAATAATAGGGGAATGGGGAAGAGATGAAGATCCTGAAAGATCCATCTTGCACATATTGAATTTGAGATGCCTCCAGGATATTTAGTGATGTTCATAAAATACTATGAGACTGGAGCTCAAGAGAGATACTATGACTGCTTATAGAGATCTGAAAGCTATCTATGCGGAGATGAAAAGTGAGAGAATTTCACCAAAAAAGAGGTTAAGTGGCTTGTCTAAGGTCACATAGGGAGCAAGCAAATAGTCACTTAATAGATGCCTATCATGTACCAGGCACTATGCTAAGTGCTGAGGATACAAAGAAAGACACACACACACACACACACACACACACACATACACACACCCTGTTCTCAAGGAGCTCATAGATATTCAAAATCTGAAGACACAATCCATAAGACCTGACAAATGATTGGACTGCCCAGGCAGAGGTGAAAGTGTTTAAGGATGAGTCAAAGATGGGAATCATGCAATGGCAAGAGAAGTGAATTTAGAATACCAGGCCCTCCATTCAAAGTCTGACTCATACAGTTCCTATACAAACCACTTTATCTGTGCTTCAGTTTCCTCCCATGTAAGATGAGTGGAAGCACTACACCATTTTCACAGAATATTTAATTAGTTAAAAAAATTGAGCACCCCTACTAGATGTATATTTCTATATTTATAAAGCATATAAATGTATTTCTTAATATAGTATGTCTACTTTAAAACATACCCAAAAATGGATGAAAAAGGATGAGACAAAAAAATGAAATAAACATTATTTTTTTTCATTTAAGTCCAAAAGTAAAGCAAGAACTAATATCCAAATATCCCCCACCCCCATTCCAACATCTTGAGGGCACATTCTTCCCTACCCTACCCAAGTTTCTGGTGGAACAGGATCAAAACTTAGTTCATTTTCTACATAGTGTTGTTATAGGTTAATCCTTCAGTCATGTCTGCTTCTTTGTGAGACTGTGTAGGGTTTTCTTGGCCAGAATACTGGAGCTGTTTGCCATTTCTTTTTCCTATAACTAGGTAAACAGAGGTTAAGTGACTTGTCTAAGGTCACACAGCTAGTAAATGCCTGAGATCAGATTTAAACTCAGATCTTCCTTACTTCAGGCCCAGTGTTGTGTCCACTGAGCCATCTAGCTGCCCCCAGCTCCCTACAGAGTGTGGGTCTCACCAAGTTCATGTCTAGATGCAGCATAACTACCAGATGAGCCTTATCTTTGCTACCACTGGGTAGCAGCGTTGGGGTCCCAAAGGTTACTCCTAGAGGTCAATCCTTGATCCTCAGTTCATTAATGCTGCACTGCCTGTGAAACTAGAACCTGAAATGCCAATATACCAAGGGAGGCTTTATTCTCTTTATAGGACACAACAAGTGAAAAGATCACCAAGATCTCCCAGAATCAAAATGAAGCAAAGTAAGAGAGTATATTGGAAGCTGATAGGACTTTTCAAATGCTTCCTCAGCCAACCAGAAAGCCTCCTCTTCAACACATGGTTAACTGACCAGAAGATCTAACCATGCTGCCCAGGATGTCTCTTCAAAGCACTTCCCTTACATGTCATCACTCCTCTCTGAGAAGCAGCATCCCATCATCTGCCACATAGAGGTACCATCTTAGCAAACTGATGGGCTCTGTATATGCACTGGATCCCCATTATGCATGATTTCTTAAAAAATAAATGAGCACATTTAATCACATTTCTCTCACTAAAATTTTTATTAATAATATTTTAGTGAGAACAAAATTATTTTTATATCATTAATGAAATAATATCTTCTCTTTATTTTATACATTTTACAATGTATACAATTATTAATATAGCAGTATATGTATAATATTTATAAATGAACAAATATATGCATATTGTAGGTACATGATCAATATTTTTTCTGAAAGGGTGTGAGAACAAAAAAGTTTGGAGACAATGCTCTATGCCATTTCAAAACTTTGCCTCAAACCCCTAATAATGTTTCCCTTATCCTCTCAGATAAGCCATCTTTGCCTCTTTTTTACTGAGAAAATGGGGGCCATCTACCTCAAACTCCCTGTTTTTCCTGACTCCCTACCTAAAAATCCCACTTGTCCTGAGGAGGCCCTTCTTACCAAAGCCAACGCCCTCTACCTCCTTTACCTATATTCTTGATCCTTTTTCTTACGTTCTCTAAGAGCTCTTCTCTCTGTTTCCCCCTCCTCTCTGTCCCCTTTCCCCTTAGCTTTCATACCATAGCGCTCTCCTAGTTCTCCTCCCACCTATCTGTTTCTTCTTTGTCTTCCTCATTGACTCAACATCACCTCCTGCTCCTTCTATCCCTGGTTTTTGTGTTAGACTCGTTTTTCTTCCTTCCTTATACAAACACTTAAATTCTCATCAGCTCCCACAGGTTCAAGTGTGCTCTTTATGCAGGCTTTCAAATATCAAGCTAATGAATCGCAAACGTTACCGAATGCATTCAGTTCCAGTGAGCAGCGAACATGAACACGGAGAACATTACAAATAACCCTTACCCAGAGGAATAATTTGGGAGGGTGGGAAAAGATAGAAACACTTTGGCCTCATCTCTGCCCTCTTTGGCCAGAAGGGAGGGAATTTGAATTTCAAAGGATCTAGAGGCATCTTGATTCTTTTTGTTGTTGTCCAATTTTATTTTATTTTCATCTCCAAATT
Source organism: Potorous gilbertii (assembly GCA_028658325.1). Classification (NCBI taxonomy): domain Eukaryota; kingdom Metazoa; phylum Chordata; class Mammalia; order Diprotodontia; family Potoroidae; genus Potorous; species Potorous gilbertii. The sequence goes on from CM053773.1 coordinate 117,635,086, forward strand.
TTCTCCCTCCCCCCCACACACAAATATGAAGTCATGTAAACACATTTCTGCATTAGCTCCACCCCCACACACAAAAGAAAAACAGGAAAAAGAAAGAGGAAAAAATGCTTCCACTGGCAGAGTCTCTCTGGAAGCTGACAGCGTTTTTCATCATGAGAACTTCATAACAGTGGGTCATTGTGTTGATCAGTTACTGTATCTTTCATAATTGATCATCATTACAATATTACTGCTACTCTGTAAACTGTTCTCCTGGTTCTGTTTGTATCAGTTCATACAGATCATCCCAGGTTTTTTCTGAAGCCATCTCTTCATCGTTTCATAAAGTATTCTATCACAATTTCACAAACCTCAGCTTGTTCAGCCATTCCCCAACTGATCGGCATCCCTTCAGTTTCCAGTTGTTTGTCACCACAAAAAAAAAAGAGCTGGTATAAATATTTTTGGTATATATGATCCTTTTTCCATTTTAAAATCTCTTTGGAGATTTTAAATTAAATTAAATTTAATTTAAATTAAATTAAATTAAATTAAATTGCTTAATAGCAATGTTGCTAGGTCAAAGGGTATGCACAGTTAAATAGCTCTTTTAACATCATTCCAAATTACCTTCCAGAATGAACTAGTTCAAAGTATCTCCAATAGTGCATTAATGTACCTATTTTTCCACGTCTCCTCCAGATTTATCATTTTCCTTTTCCTTTATCTTAACCAATCTTATGGGCATGAGATACTTCAGTTACTTGAATTTGCATTTTCCTAATTATTAATGATTTAAAGCTTTTTTTTTATATGACTTTGATAGCTTCGATTTCTTCTTCTGAAAACTGCCTGTTCATATTCTTTGACCATTTATCATTTGGGGACTTGCTCTTAGGATTTTGAATTTCTCCTCTTCCCGTTAGTGAACAAACATCATCATCCAAGACAGTAGCATTTGGTGGCAGGGTCTGCACTGGGAGCCATGAACAGTACGGATACATAGACAAAGTCACATTTGGTCTCTAAACTTGAGTCCACTCTCCCCTAGTAGAAAGTGTATCACAGACTTTTGGTGGTATCTTTTGTACCAACTAATCACCTTAGTAAATACCCCTTTCTAAAAATCTTCTTAAGTCTGGCTGACTGAATTATTTTAAACTAAAATTCTTAGGGGTAGGGAGAGAAGAATAGGGAAACATACTGGCAGAGACCTTCTCCATACCCTCTGGTGCACTCCTAGAGACCTGAAGGAACAGAGTGTACACATTAGAGGGATCCAACTCATGAATATAAGTAGGAGTTGAGAGAATACCCCCAAAGCTTGTGTTATACTTGAAATATTCTTGTTTGTGTCAATGCTTTCTCTCCTCTCCCCTTTTCACCCCAGTTGAATATGAACTCCTTGAGGACAAGATCTGTTTTGTTTGTATTACCAGTACCTGTTACAATTCCCTGAACCCAGTAGGTGATTAATAAATTTTGAATTTAATTGAGTCAATGCAATCAGTACAATGTCATCTGGGAACAGAAAAAAATTTACCATCAGTAAAATGCATAATTCATAGGAAAAACAAAGCAAGTATGACTGTCCTTTTCCAGCTTCCAAGAATTTCCAGTCAGTTTCTTTCAGTGTTCTTCCAACTCCATTTAAGCCCACCCTGTGTCTGTAATAAAAAACAGTATACCTGCTACCTTCTGTCATTTTTGCCTCTTTTGTCCTCAGTTCTATCAGGATGAAGTCTACGCAGTCAAAGTAAAATGCGTTCGTGACATTTTGATCCTTGGAAAATTGATCATTGTTAATGACTCATAAGTGAGAGGTAAGGAACACAGTCTCAAAATAAGTGCAGCAAGAAGTTAATATCAGAAAATGGAATTAAGGCCATCTTGCCAAATGACAACGACAACAAAAGACTTTCTAAATAGCTTTCCATCAAAGCAATATGTTTTTACTAATGATAAATTCTTGAGCATCACAATTTTAATGAACATAATTACATGGAAAATAAGCCAAAGGAACTGAAAAATGAAGCAAATTATAAAAATTATGACTTGGCAGGCAACCTGAAATATGTAGTCATCATGACTGGAATTCCAGCCCTGATGGAAGGAGAATAGGAGGAGAGTGAAGTGTATAATCTTTCTCTAGCCCAGCCTCTACTCTCACACCTATTTAATAACCTGTAAGAAGAAAGAAGCCAGAAAGATGTGTGATAAGAATTATGGGAAATGGGAGAAGATGGGAAGATGCTGGAGCTGTGAAAGGAGAAAATGAGTCTCATCAATCAGACCTTTCATTCCAGGGCTGTATTCTAGTGCCTAAATTCAACAGTGTGAGGAGCTTTTTCTTTAGTGAGAGAGTCATTGGCAAATACACCTTTCTTTCAAATTGGTCAGTACTAGTTTTTAAGATTATGAGAGTTTCTACTTACTAAATTCTGTTTGACCAGTTAGCTTGGTGGTTATGTGCATTCCTTTAGCAACTACTGCATTCAAGTAACTTAAAGAGGTAGAGGTGCCATGAAGTATAATTAGACAAGATTGCATGAGGTCACTTCTTCCCTTCATTAGCAACAAGAGTGACAATTTATCGTTCAGGTCCTCTAAGCTAATATTACACTAGACTTCCTAGACAACTCCATTTTGAAGATGAAAAAGGTGACTATTAATTCAGACTATAAACTATTAAAATATTTGTATTGTAAAATACCATCTAGCAATAGGACAGATATTTAAATTGATAGGCTTGGATGTTTTCATGAATTTCAGTTAACATTAGACTCAACAAACATTTAATAAGTACCTACTATGTGCCAGGCACTGTGCTAGGCATTGGAAATGCTCAAACGAAGGAGGTGGAGGGAAGCCCTTGTCTTCAAAGAGCTCCTAATTCTGTTAGAATAAACTTTAAACTAATTTTTTTTCATATTCCTTAATCATGAAGTCTAAATAAAGGCATTAGCAAAGGACTTAAAGGAAGAGCCATCATTGAACAGCATTACAATATTTTGCTTTATATCTATGCTTCATTCACAAGGTAGACACAATAACCAGAGACACAATTAATAGCCAAAATGCACCTCCATGTCTTTCTTCCAAGTGATTGAGAAGTAGATACTTGGGGGTTTCAGAGATAGTCAAAGCTTCAGCTGGAAGCGTTCAAGAGAACATTGCTCCAACCCTGATGTGGAAAATAGAAGCCACCATGTGGTAAACAAAAGCCATCACAATGACCATTTAATGTGAACAAAGAGAAATCATCCCTTGGCTTGGCCCACTGTCCTTTCCTCTATAAATGTGTTTTTCTAGGTCAGCTCTTACTGTGCCTTTTTTGACCTCTGCCTTTACTAGGCAAGTTCCCCCTACCACTGAGTAGATATGCCTTTTCCTACCTTTCTTAATTTTCTAGAGAAAATAAGATTGATTTCAGCAAGTTAAAGTATTGGCGTGTAGTAGTGTGTATGGGAGGTGGGAATTAGGGGCATGGAATGGGGGAAGTATTTTAAATGGCCTTAATCTGACTTTGAGGCCAACAGAACTCTAATAATTTGCTCAAGGTAACATAGGTATTAAAGTAAGTTTTACTTAATTTCTTCTTCTGTAAAATAGAGAAATTAGATTAAATGATCTCTAAGATCTCTTTCAGCTTTGAGATTTTATTATCTGTGAAACTGATTAAATTCAGGTTAGGTCTCATAAATCAAAAGCTACTTTACTGAAACTACTGAAAGCAAATGCTCAGAACAATGGAATATGTGAGATGCAAAGATAAGTTTTTGTCATGTATTTTAATCGAGGATTCCTGACAACTTCCTAAGTGTTTATTAAATGCCTTCTATATAAATCAGCACTGAGGTCTGTCATGTTGATACATGTGAGAGATTATAAAATACAATTCTGCTCTCAAGGATTTTACAATCACAATGGAAAATAAAGTGTAATTTGACTTCTGCCCAAGCTTGGATCATTTTTGTAGTGAAATTGGGGGGCATTGTATAAACAGGAGAGACAACAGCTAATTGGCTGAGAGATTTTGAAGTATGATGCTATTAAAGGGACATTACTTTAAGTAAAGTTTGTTGCAGGGATTTTGGAAAGACATTTTGGAGAACACACATGGAAAGGGAATCCTCTAAGGAGGTTATTGAGAGAAAGACTTTTGAATAGTAGACTAGACCAGCACCATCATGTTCCTTGACCTCCAGGATTTGCATTTCTAGAAACTGCTAAGAGTGGACTTTCTCTGGGTAAGATTATTCTTTCTCTTGGTTTGAGTTCAGATCTGGTCTCATTCCCAGTTGATAAGTTCATTTACTCTTGTGTTGTTAGTATATTTGAATCTGTAGAATTCTAATTTCTATTTGTTGTTGTTCTTGGAGAATTGGGTTTACTTAATTCATGATATATGATCATTCATGTAACAAGCATTTGACAGGAAAGGCTTAAGCTGGCAAATGAAGGTAAGGAGTAATCTTAAGAATGATCAAGGGAGTATTTGCCTCTTGAACTCCTAACATTGCACCTCTAGACCAGAGGTTCCCAAAGTTATTTGACCTTCCATCCACTTTTCAAAAAAAAAAATAATTTACTCATCACCCTCCTGGAAATCTACTTTCTTTAACCCTTTAACAGTTTTTTATTTTTTAAAATTTGTGTCATTTTTAAAAATAAATAATTTTTTAAAACATGATGAATTTAAATTTAAAAATTTATTGTAAATTGGTGGTTTCTTTCCTGCATTGAAATTTTGATGATGCAATATTGCTTTAGCACCATGAAGTATCATATTGTAAACAAATGATTATACGCACATATCCCTGCTGATGCATGCTGGACTTCCCGACAATGTCTGACAGGCTATCCTGACAACACTTGCTTGTTGAGACCTGTCTGTAGACTTGACCACTGATATAACTTGCATTTTGTGTGTTTATTTGGAAAATGATGTAATCACTGTATCCTTAACTCTGTTACCCAACAGATGAAACATGTATGAACAGTTTTTCAAAATTTTCTTATTTTCTCTTCTTTCTTTATACTTCCATCACCCCCTTATTTTTATTCAATGCCCCCCAATTGCACCTGAATCTACTACTGCCCCCCTGGATGGTTCCAGAACCCTTTGGGGGCAATATCACCCACTTTGGGAACCTATGAAGACTAAAGTTATTTGAGGGTTAACAGAGAGATCTAATTCTAACTTCTAACCATTGTATATGTAGAGTATGAATGCTGTATGCTGGTGACTTAATACAGCTTTTCTCTTACTTTCTAAAAAGATAGGCCAGACCTCATCCATAACACCTGAAGACTATGTCTAAATATTTAGACAGTCACACACACACACACACACACACACACACACTTTGCAGAGACATATAGACATGAAGCAATTAGATAATCCTACATCACCTTTTTATTATGCTGAAAATGATAAAATAGGCAATGTAAATAGTAAGTACCATAGGACTTCAGAAAATGACAAGAATGAACTTGAACTTGTAGGAATTTGTGGGGGAGTAGGGAAGAGAGAGAGGACATTTTAGGCAACGGAGTGACATGTAAGTGACTCATACAGGTCATCAACATCCCAAAATGAAATTGTTAATCTTAGAGTTAATCTTGTAACTGATTTAGTATTGGTGTGAAATGAGGAAATAGGATCATATCACACATAAAAGGAACTTACCAAAATATTTTCTATTCATAACAAATATTTCTCCTCACTTTGTTAAAGGAAACAATGCACATATTATTTTCATTCCTTTTCCTATTTAATAATTGCAGTCTCAATTAACAATAAAAAATTAAAATGTCTTTTCCATATATGGATATATTATTTACTCATGAATTCTGTAGAACAGGGCAAACAAAAGCATGCATCCAACAACGTCTTTGAGCTAGGGGTTCATATACGGTAAAAGGACATTTTTATCTGATACTCATACCACATGGGTCTGTGTCTACTCTTTTTTTGTTATTAACACAACAAAAATTTCATGTATTTAAAAATGAAAGATTATGGAATTATCAAATCCAATCTTCTTATTTTTAATAATAATAGATACCATTTATATAGCACTTTACAAATATTTCATGTTATTTTCCTAAAAATCCTGATAGGTGCGTGCTATTACTGTCCCCATTTTACAGATGAGGAAACTGAGGGCAGACAGGGTAAGTGACTTGCTTAGGGTCTTACAGCTAAACAGTAATTGAAACTGCATTTGAACTCAGGTCTTCTAACTCCAAGTTCAACTCTATCTACTTTACCTTTTCCCTTTCCTTTTACATAAGTAAGAGATCCAAGTAGTTCAATAGACTTGTCCAATATCAGACAGGTAGTCACTTCTTGTTGTCATGTATCCTTCTTTCTCAAAGAGGATTAGTGATATCATAAGGTGAAGTCCTGACTTGCGTATGAATTGGATTTAAGTGAGACAGAACTTCAAAAGGTCATCAGACTCACTCTCTCCTCCAGAGTCATCAAAGTCTAGTGGCAAGACACAAGTCAAGAAGACCAGCAATGACCCAGGATGCAGTGGGTAACCTTGGCCTTTCTGAGTTAAGGTCTTTCCCAGATCTCAGTTTGTCTGAGGTCAAGACCACTCAGTAACTAAGGGTTAGGTAAGAGTTGAGACAAAAAATGGCCCAATTTACCATCACAAAACTATCAATCCGGAATGAGTAGACCCTTAGAGTTTCTGGCAAGAGCAGAAAAAACAACTGCTATTTATCCTCATTCTAAGGCATCAAACTAAATAATGAGCCACAAAGACTGGGGTTGAGAGCCTGAGTGATTTGGGTTTAAAGACTAGTCAAGTAGCTCCATTTGAAACCCAATGGACTTTTTTTTAAAGCCTGTATTTTTCAGAGCTATATTTCAAGAATTCATGAATTAAAAACTGTACAGCCCAAAAAACAAAATGTCCTAGGTTTTTTGAAAAAGAAAATAATGATAAATAGAATTTTTTTTAAATCTAGGCTCTAAACTCTAAAATGTCTTACAAAATATAAATGACCAAAAATTATATTCCTATGGGCAAAGCACCCACATGTACAGAAGTGGGCCACATTTGATGAGGAGGAGGAGAAAAAAAGAAGGAAAAATCGCAGCACTCCCCAACTTCCACTTGAATTGCCCCAGAGAACAGCTACTACTGCACTCAGATAACCTGGTAAAGACAGTTCATATAAACCATTCTCCTAAAACCTGGTTTACTCCTTTCCACAAATATACACAGCATCCATGGGGGGAGGAAGCATAAACTTAGACCATAATAAGAGTGAGGCAAATGTGTAAGAAATAGTATGTGGTAAGGAGCCAAGCCAAGGCCTTGGATTCTTAACCCAGTGTTCTTTCTTTTATATTACGATGACTTCATTAGTTACACATCCATTAAAACTAAAAGTCCCCATAAAAGATTAAAAGTCTCAAACAAACTGAAAGACTGGAGCACTGAAGCTGCTCTGTGTAACTAATTGAGGGTCTTGCAGAATACATCGACATTCTCAGCAAGCACTTATAGATCCTACTGAGAGTACTGTGCCATCAGCACACTCAGCTATTCGCAGTTATGACTCTAGGTACTGACAAGGGAAAAAGAATTAAGGTGTTAATCCAACAATAACTCAGGATTCCAATCAAATACTATCCAATAGACTAAATGAATATACATAAAATATTTTACTCACTTCTCGCTTGTAGCTGTACTTGCCCTTTAGAATCTTCCTATAAAGTCTCATGTGGTTTTCATCCTCAAATGGCAGGGAACCACTCAGCAAAATGTATGTTATTACTCCAAGGGCCCACATGTCCACTGCATTTGTGTATGGTTTTCTGGACAAAATCTCTGGTGCTATGTACTCCGGTGTCCCACAGATAGTATTCATGGACCAGTTACCATTTTTGTTACCAGAGCATGCCAACCCAAAATCTGTGATTAAAATCTTTGACTCTGCCCCTGGGTGATAGTATAAGAGATTTTCAGGCTTCAGGTCTCTGTGGGTTATTTGCAAACTATGCAGATACCTTACTCCATCAACAACCATCTTAAGAATTATGATGGCATCCCTCTCTGTGAATGTTCCCTGGGAAATAATTCGATCAAAGAGTTCTCCTCCTGTAGCCAATTCCATCACTATGTATACTCGATCCTGGGCTTCAAAGATCTCTATGAGCTGGACAATATTGCAGTGACTCACTCGCCGGAGGACACTCAGTTCAGATTCACATGCTTCTCTGCCTTCCCTTACTCCGGTTTCCACCATTTTAATTGCAAATGGCTTCTTTGTGACTCTTTGCTCCACTCTCACAACTTTGCTGAAACTGCCTCTTCCAATAAGAGCCTGGATATCATATCTAATGAAAAACAAATAGATCTGTCATCCATCCAAAATAATTGTTCTCAAATATATCCAGAAGTCCTGGAGGGACTTTATTCCCAACCCTCATCCTGTAACATATATCTCTACAAAAGGAAAATTAATTTTTTAATTAGTTCATTTCCTATAGCAAATTGAAATTTATAAAATATTTTCCACTCAACCCTGTGAAGTAGGTATTGTTGTTGTTGCATCCATTTTTACAGATGAGGAAATTAAAACTCAGAGAAGCAAACTGACTTGTAAAAGTCATATAACTAGTATGTGAAAGCCAGGACTTTAGCCCAAGGTTTGAAGATCATTGCTAAAACCCAAACCCTGATATTGACTATACTATCTCAGTTGATGTGCTAGTTGATTAAACTGCTTTTCCCTGCTTTTTTAAATCATGTCTCTTTAATCTTTTAATTTTTAAAGTGCACAGAAAAGAATACAAGGTAAGATGGAGACAATCAGAACAATTTTGAAAATTATATCTTGAATTTATTAGTCAGTCATTTATTAAATACTTACTATGTGCCAGGCACTATGCTAAGTGTTGCAACACAAATTAAGGCAAAAACACAGTCTCTAGCCTTAAGGAGGTCACATTCTAAAGGCAGAGGGAGAGAGAGAGAGAGAGAGCAACATGCAAACAACTACCTACATACAAGACGTATGTGTGTGTTCATCCTTCGTGGCCAAAGAAGACCATGCCATCACAGAAATAATGACATGACTTGCATTTGACTTTGTTTTTGAGTGAGAGAGGGCTGTGCAGGTCACCAGCCTCACTTCTCCTCCACAGCCATCTGAATACAGTGACCAGATATTCATCAGGATGACTGAAGATGACCCAAGATGAGGCAATTGAGGGTAAGTGACTTGCCCAAAGTCACACAGCTAGTGAGTGTCAAGTATCTGAGGTGAGATTTGAACTCAGGTCCTCCTGCCTCCTGCACTGGTGCACCACCTAGCTGCCCCTGATATACAAGATGGGAAGGCTATTTCAGAGGGAAGTATTAGCAATAGAAGGGGAGAGGGAAGGAACAAGGAAAGGTCTCCTTCAAAAGTGGAATTTGGTCTGAGCTTGAAAGGAAGTCAGGGAAGCTTGGAATCGGAGGTGAGAAGGCAAGCATTCTAGAAATGGGGGTAGTAGTAAAAAAGGCATGGAGTGGGGAGATGGAGGGTCTTGTGCTAGGAAAAGCAAGAAAACCAGCGTTAATGGATCATGGAGTATGTGAAGGGAAGTAAAGTGGAAAAAGACTGGAAATGTAGAAAAGGGACAGGTGGTGAAGGGCTTTAAAAGCCAAAAAGAAATTTTATATTTGCACCTGGAAGTAAAAAGGAGCCACTGGAATTTATAAAGTAGAGGAGTGCCATGTTCAGCTCTGTGCTTTGGGAAGATCATTTTGGCAACTGGTTAGAGGATGAACTAGAGTAGGGAAAACTTGGAGAAGGGGATCACCCTGCAAGCTATTTATTATAAGAGCCTAGAACAGAGCTGATGAAGGCTTGCACCAGGGTGTCTAGAGCTTCGGAAAAGAGAAAAAAGCATTATAAAAAGATGCTGCAAATGCTCCCATATTGGATATGGGGAGATGAGTGCAAGTGAGGAGTCAAGGATGATACTGAGATTATGAACTGGGCAGCTGAGAGGAGTGGTGGTGCCTTTGGCAGTAATAGGGAAGCTGGGATTAAGGGAGGGTTTGGAAAGAAAAAGAACGAGTTCTCTTTGGAACATGTTAAGTCTGAGATACTCAACAAACAACTGGAGATTTGAGACTGGAGGGCAAGAAAAAAGTTTGGGTTGAAAAAATAGAATCAAAAATTATCTAACTAGAGCTAATTGAATCCATGAAAGCCACAATTGAACCTATTTTATTGTACATGTAAAATCTTCTTTTTCTGTTCCACTTTGTATAATGAAATTCTCATTTTTATTTCAAGTTCAAAACAAAAATAAATAATGTGCCCAGAAGTATGATTATTTACCTTTAGTGGAAGGGAAAGAAGGTATCAGGCCTGAGGGCTAGCTGTAAACAGCTTCTTGTTATTAATAATTAACTTTGCTTTCAAGACAAACTCCATGAGGGCTGAGACTGTCTCCCTTTTGTCTTTCTAACCCCACCAATTAGCATAGTGCCAGACACATAGTAGGCACTTAATAAATGCTTGTTGCTTAATTGATTGTACGTCTCTAGAGCGCAAAAATTACAAACAATTCATCTGTTTCTCTCCCAGAGCTCCCAGTATATAGCAGTTACTCAATAAATATTTGTTGAATGACTCAAGGAAGAAAACTGAGCTGTGGCTACAAGCTTCAGGTACATTCTTCAGGACTCAAAAGCTGCCTGACCATCAAACAGTAAAGACTGAAAGGAGCAGCTTTTCACAAGCTCCTGACAACTCCCTAAGTGAGGAAAAGAGAATCCTGACCCCCTCCCCCCATTTGAGAAAATTCTCTGAAGACTTGCTTTTCCTAAACAGTAAACACAAGTTTTAGGAGAATGTAAAATCAGTATCAATAATATATGGGCTACTCTCTCACAGAGAAAATAATCCAGTCAGGTAGAACAACATCAGTTGAAAATAGTTCAAGAGCTCCTCTCCTGACCTGGATTTATTGTGTGACCTTGAGAGATTAAACATTTAGAACATGGAGATATGCATTGTTAGGCTCAGAATCTTAAAATCTGCTTCACTGCTCTTTTTGTTTTTTTACCACAGTAATCTGTCTTCCATTTAAAGTGTGTGTGTGTGTGTGTGTGTGTGTGTGTGTGTGTGAGAGAGAGAGAGACAAAGAGAGACAGAGAGGGAGAGAGAAAGGGGAAGAAACATGCAAACCAGTAAATAACAAAAACATGGAATATTTTAAATCATACTGAAGATTCCTATTTTAATTTCAACAGTGTGCTTTAAAATGGGGGGGGAAGAGTTTCGCTCAACTTTTTGCATCTTTATTATCTATCTCCCAATTTATTTGTTCCATGTTTTGTACTACTTACTGAGTAAAAAAAATAATTGTGACATTTCTACTGAGTTACCGAAAACATCTTTGTTCTAGGAAATGGTTTTTAATTTTCTGGTCAATTAGTTTATCAAAATAAGTAGCAATTTAACCATCTTCAAAAGATTCTTTCTCCTCTTCCCTTTCTTCTGGTTATTTATTCACTCATATTCATTGTGTTTTCTGAATCAATGTGTTCTCTGAACACAATCACAGGGGGTTTTCATTTCTAACACTTTGTGGAATAAGACATCTCAAATGCAGGTTTTACCTTCACTCTGAAGTAGATGAAAGCATTTTGCAAATACTAATTTGTTGTTTTCCCCTTGAACTGAAAGACAGACCCATTTGCTCACTAAATTAATCATCAGTTATCAGACAATACCATTTCTGAGGGTCCAACCTTGTTTACTAAAATGAAGAATGCTTTAGTCAATAAAGATAAACTGAATTTATTCAGCAAGTATTTTCGAGAGGACTGTGTCATTGGCATTCAAGGAGAGGGCAAGGTATTAAGTTTAGCTTTAAAGTGGTTGAAATGAAATTGCTTCAAGAGGAATCACATGTTCAGCAGCAATATGCCAGGTCTTACTGCATTATAAAACTTGACTTCACTATTTCCCTGAATTCTGATTCATGACTTAATAGATGATAGAATCATATATTTAGGACTGGAACTTTAGAAGCCAGCTAATAATACAACTAGCTTTTATCTAGAACTTTAAATTGTGCATAGTATATGAGTTCTCTCATTTGATCCTCAAACAACTCTGACAAGTAGGTATGATTATTATTCAGCCTCCCTTTTCTTTTTTAACAGATAAGGACACTGAGGCTCAGGGAGGTGAAGAGAGAGGATTTGAACTTGGGTCCTCTGACTCCAGATGTGATACACACAAGAAAAAAATTCCCTAGCTGGTCCAGCTTCTGGTGATGAGCTTCTCCTAATGGAGCTGTTCTTCTCTTTGGATGACAGGCTGTCACTGGACCCTAAATTTTGAACCTGGTAGAATCTGCCACAGTTCATACTTGGCTGCAATGACTTAAGAGAGCCCAGGTTTATTTCCGTAAAATAAGGTATATTTGTTGGGGGGAAAGGAAGATGGGGAGGGATGCACAATACAAATTAGTTGAAAAGAAATTTAAATTGGATTGACCAGGTGAAAGGCATTTCTCACTGGTCTCACTTTTCCCACCTCCAGCCAGGACAAAAATAAGGCTATGGCTCCTATGCAGCAAAGGCAGTCAATATTGCAATTCTCCAACTTCAATATGTAGTAGATTTTAGACCTAGTTCAAGTTAACCTCATGCTATAAATTTGGATTTTCGGAACCTAAAGTCAAAGGTGAGACACGAGAAGAAATATTAACACAACTTGTATAATAAGTAATATTATAATAGAAACACCATAAAGAAATGAATATAGCTGATTAGAACTTTGGAACATATTCAAAGTGTACGAACCCAGAGACTCAAATGAGAGCACATGTAAAGTGCTTGGGGAAAGGGAAAGAAAGAAACATTTCTATAGCATTGACTATGTGCTGGCTGATCCTCACAGTAACTCAGGTAGGTGTTATTTTTATCTATATTTTACAGTTGAGGAAACTGAGACAGAGGTTAAGTCAAGTTACTTGCCCAGGATCTCACCACTAGTGTCTGAGGCAGGATTCGAACTCAAGTCTGCCTGTCTGACTCCAAGTCCAGCACTTCATCCATGCCACCATCTGCCCCCAAACCTTAAAGTGAAGTTTAACTGCTCAATAATGGTGACGATGGTGGTGATGATGAGACGCAGTGGGATTCAGATTGTCTATGACAGAATGGAAAGATGTCTGAACCAAAAAGCAGACTTTCTCCCCTAATTCAGGTTCTGTCACCCAACAGTTGTGTGACCTTACGCAAATCGGTCTGCCTGTTTCCTCACCAGGGAAAAGAAGAGGTTGGCTTAGATGTGGGGCTGGGATTTACTTACCTTCCAACTCTAGACTCTGGCCCTATTCCCTGTACAATCTCTTCTGGTTCAAAGGTTCTACAAGTCTATTCTTTGATGTACTCCAGGTAGAAAGGGAGGGCTTGAGTTAGCTTAAATATAGGGAGCTGGTGATAAGGGGAGATGCAGATTACATTGTACCTAATCTCCCAGGTTTTTTAGGACTAGACATAAATTGCTGCCAATCAAAACCCCAAGAGTTCTCTCTGGTCACGACCTCAGTTTCTTCATTAGCAAAATGAAAGTATTGTGCGAGACAATCTCTAAGATCGTTTGGCTCTAAATTCGCTATTTTACATTTCTAAAGTACAGTGGAGTTCCATACCTTCCTCCCCCTATTCCTTACCCCCGGGGCCTTTAACATCTGCCAGCCAATCTCTCAATCCTTGCAGAGAAAAGAGTCTACCCTCTGCCCACCTCATCATGCCCTTCAATGCTCAGGGGATCTCTAGGTCGCTTTACCTGGCGGTGACCCGGGGATCGAATTTGGCCCGGTATCTGGCCACCTGCATTTTCTGAGCCACCTCTGCTGCAGCTTGGCGGGTTCCCTGATGCCCCTTGTATCCAGACTCCCCCTGCCCAGTCTGCAGTAGACCACAACTTCCTCTCCCCATTCCTTTTCCCCAGGTCGGGTGAAAAGAAGACCCCGACAGCTCCGGAACCACTTTGCTACTGGACCCACAACCCATAGTCCTTCTGCAGGGGCAGAGCCCCTCCAGGAGCAGCAAATGAGTAGAAGACAGAAGGGGCTGACACTTCTGAGGTTTCCCAGGGAAACCACCCATTTATTTAGCGGACCAAATCCTTTTCTCTCCCTTTACACAGTTGGGAGAGGGGGAGGGCAAGGAGGAAGATCTCTGTCACTGTCCCAGGTCCTAAAACTGGTGGTTAGCTGCTACCCCCTCCTCCCCGCCCCCACTCCCACCGCCTGAATTAGGTGGGACACACACACACACATCCGCCTCAGCAACTTCTTTTCCCGGATAAGGGCAAGGGCAGGGACAGCTTTAGCACCTGCCAGTTCAGGATTTTGTCTCAAAAAGACATTTAGTCCCCAATATTTCTCATTTGTAGATATTTACAGAAACATTACCTCTGTTACTGGGAGTTGCTAACACGACTGGTTTGACTAAGAATTGGGACAATCTGAATTGGAATCCGTTATTAGAGCTAGCTACTAGCAAGTTTAATCCGTCTTAAAAAAAGGGGGGGAGGGGGAGCACCTTAAGGTCTCTTCCAATTCTGGCATTTTATGATCTCAAAGAACACGGGTAAGAGCACCTCTCCTCCAATAACTAACTGAGTCATTAGGAGTTCTCTGTTGCTCTCAGAGTCTGAGTATAATAAAAAATGATAGTACTATAAGTACTATCACTATGCAAAGTGTTTTCATCACAACTTTCATGTAGGTAGAAAAATATAATTATTGTGTAGTCTTTTTACAGATTAAGACATTGAGGTTCCAGAGAAGTTAAAAGCCTATAGGCACACAGCTATAAAGAGTGGAAGTGGGATTTGAACCTAGGTAAAATGAGGGAAAGTAGTCAGCAGGCAATCATGTCCCCTTCTCTGAGACTTTGGTCATTTTTCTGCATCTGTGTTTGTTGCATTTGCAGTATACTGCATAGAGCATTTTACTTTGAGTCAGGAAGGCTGGGGTTTGAATCCTGCTTCACATACTTAATAACTTTGTTATCCATAACTTTAGGGAAGTCATTTAATATCTTTCGGGGGTGGGAAACCTGCAACTTTGTTTTCTTTATCTGTAAAATGGGGATAGTATTAGGACTTAGATGTCTCAAATGAAATACTGTATATAAAATACTTTGTAAAATTAAAGTGCTTGTTATTAGTTAATGACCATTGCATTTGGCTTGAAAAAATAGCATTGTGACTAATTATCATGACTATACTTTGTAAGATGAGAAAATCCACTTGCTCCCCTTCATTAGAGAAGTAGGGGACTCTGTCTGTGGAACACTGAATATACTGTCACTCAACTAATGCTTCAATTGGTTTTACAGAACAGACTTTTCTCATTTTTCCCTCTTCTTTTTTATTCTTTGTTAGAAGTAATGGCTCCCTGGATAGGGGAAGAGGAAGGAATATGTTTGAAAATGAAGGTAATTTAAAAATAAAAGATACCAATAAAAAAGAAATGATAGTTAAGAAACGATAGATAAGAAACTAACAAGTAACCAAGACACTAAAACTAAGGCTAAGTGAATCCTTAGGCAAAGGTCTACTCATTTCTCAATTCTTATGAGACTTTTCAGATGGTTTTAAAAATCAAGGAACCTCAGAATATGATTTAGAATAAAATGAGGTTTGACCTGAGTCTGAAAGCTATTTTTTCCCCTAAGGCTTCTTCTGAATTATAGGGACAACCATTTATGTAACTTAAGATACATTCAAACTTAAGAAACCATCTGAGAGACTTTTATGCTATTAATAAAAGGCATTACTTTCATTCATTGTAATCATAGTTCACATTTATACGGCTCTTCAAGATTTTGTAAAGTGCTTTTCTCACAATAGTCATATACCCTGGAAGGGTATTTATTCCCATTTTATAGATAGGTAAACAGATTAAGAGAACATTAAATAACTTTCCCATCCTCACACAGCTAGTAAGTGTCAGAGTCAAGATTTGAATTCATATATCCTACCTCCAAGTCAAGGACTTTTAATGATATAGTCTTCATCAGGAGGAGACTAGATGACACAGAGTATGGAGCACTGGAACTGGAGTCAGGATAGACCAAGAGATAAAAATCTGCCCTCAGATATTTACCCTGCAAAAGTCATTTAATCTCTGTCTGCCTCAGTTTCTTCATCAGGAAAATGAGGATTATAATATCTAACTCTGTGTTGCAAAGATCAAATGAGATAATATTTGTAAAGCACTTAGCAAACTTGAAATCACTATGTAAATGCTAGCTATTATAAAAAATCATTTATTAGCAATAGGCACTTCTGTGAGTATAAATAACACCACACACACTTTCCTAAGAGTTACTGGCATAAGAGATAAAAAATTGGATTGCAGAACCAAAAAGCCTCTATGCAACTAAGAAACTACTGAGCAATCAAGTGAATTCAATATGCAAGGAGAGAAAATATTAATTTCCTGCATAAACAAAGGGTGGGTGAGGTGTAAAAATCTGCCAAGAGAGTGAATGTTCATCATGGAGTAATCAGCAGGACTCTTCAAACAGAATTAATTAAATCAGATATTGGCATTTTTTAAAAGATTAATGTCAAAAAGAAAACTAAGGATACATCCCAAAATCACTGAATCTGGGAAATAATGACCTGCTGATTTGGCTTCCTGGGAGCCTAGGCACAAAGTCAGCCCAGGAGGATTCAGTACTTGTTCTCCTCAGACTAGTTTACCACAAGGACCAACAGAAAGGCAAGGAAGGTGCATTCTGCTGAGTCAGTGCTTTGCCTTTGCTTAGTATCTTTCCATGCTATGGCTAGGTAGATCTCTTTGGAGAGGAGGAGGAGGAAGAGGGATCAAGGGAAGGGGGAAAGAAAAAAGGGAAGGAGAAGATGGAAGGAAGCATTTTGCTTGCAGAATTCCTGTCTTCTCTTTCTAGCTGTCTTGGCAGGATGGAAATATACAGCTAGCTTCCATCTTGTGGTGAGAAGCATCCTTAGACTTGCCAAGTATTTAAGGTATAGAGATGCAAGTAAATGGTACTAGACTGATAGCTAGTCCAGAGAAAGAATTGAAAATAGGGGATAAATTGGTGGGGGTGGAGTTGCTAGTGAAATATCATGGGGGAGGGTCCTTGGCTGTTCCTAGACGGAAATTACAGAGTCTGAACTTCCAGAATTTTGATCTGTCTGGGTTAGGGGAGAGGTGAAGGGAAAGGAAAGTTTGATGTAAAAACTTCATGGTTTACAGACTAGAGGGGTTCATGCTATGAGTGTTGATAATAAACTGCTTTGATTGGTGGTGCTGTAGACCCATATTGTACATGACAACTGTACTTCCCAGTAATCCATGAAGCTGAAATGGGTCTACACTATTATTTTGAATTATGTTTTAACTGTTATGTCTTCTAAGCAACCTTTAATGAAGCAATGGGTAAAGAATGAGTGAGGAGTTTTTCTCTTTTTTTTTTGAGATGTAATTTTTTTCTCAATTACATGTAAACAAAATTTTCAACATTCATTTTAAAAAATTTGACTTCCAAATTCTTTCCCTCCCTGAGAAGACATGTTTTTTCTAAGCAGAATAATGGAAGTCAAGTTTAGTACAGTTTCTGTCAGATAGTAGGTGTTTAATAAATATTGATTGATTGATTGAAAATCCAAATATCATCCCTAGAGTGAGCACATGGTCAACACCTACAAAGAGTGGAACTGAGAGGGTGAATTGTGGCCAGCTATTCTGAGAGCCTAAGAGAGACACAGGGAATTTGGCAGATATGCCAGACATTTTCAGTACCAGTAACAAGTCCAAAGACCTAACAGCTAAATGTAACCAGGAACTGGTTCCTATATCCATTACTCGTTATATTTTTTCCACATTTGTGCCCCAATACCTAGAAAAATATACAATAAATTTCTATGGAATTGAATTGAATTAACAAACCATTCTACTTCCTTTTTTCTCCAAAGGAAATTATACAGGATCATCTATCTCAATTCCATTTTTTTCTTCAAAGCTAAGAATGGAATTCATCTGCACTCCTATGGAATGGAACTGTAATCACCTTGAATGTGGCATTTCAAATGTTAAATCTTACTGAAAACTGAAAAAAATACACTTTCTAAAAGTTGTTCCTATGTCCTGAGATAATGAAACTCTTATACACGTAGACATTATGATACAGTTTCTAGGATTTAGGATTAAAAATAAAAACAATACATAGTTTAATGATATCATTCATGTACTTCTTTGAATTATGTGTGAATATCTGGGTATCATTCACACACTTTCTATTGTTAAAGAGATTTGTCATATTTACTTATGTATACAGTATGTTTTATCCCAAATGGTAAAGTAACTATAAAATAAAAACTAATATTTTTTACTTATCTTGTCACCCTAAATCAATACATTTTTAGCACATATGCTATAAATAGATTGCTGTAATTGAAATATTTGAGCCAGCTGAATAAATGGAAATTGTGCCCAGCACCTTGAATACTGTCATACCACCACCACCACCACCCCATGGTGCTCAGTAAATACCAGTTGAATAAATTGAAGTCAACTTGCCACCCCTAAACAGAAAAATCTTCCCCATGCTCAATGTCTACTCATTTCTCAAAACTATCAAAAGCTTTGCTTAGAGTTACTTGCTATTATCATGTTACCATTTATAACAACATGCAATTTAGCTTTCTTTTGAATTATTCAATGCAGATGCTGTCCTTTACCCTACACAACCTCCTTAATTTACTCTGGCACCCAAGCTGGTAACCAACACAGCTGAGCAAATCCTAGAATAAATATTCTGGAAACACAGACTCTGAGTCCAGAGCTTCTCTGGATCAAGTCCTTGAATTCCTTTTAAGAGACTTCCTTCTTAAAAGGTATCTTCACAGATATCCATATATATATATATATATATATATATATATATATATATATATATATATATATATATATATATATATGGTTTTTTTTTTAACTAGTATTCTTGGGGACAGCTAGGTGGCACAAATGATAGAACACTGGCCCCAGAGTCAGAAGGACCAGAGTTCAAATGCCACCTCAGATCAGACCCTTACTAGCTGTGGAACCCTGGGCAAGTCACTTAACCCCAATACCTCCCTTGCCCCTCCCCACAAAAAACTAGTCATCTTGATGTCCACACAAGGCATTCTATCTCCTATCCTGTAATACTAACCCTCCCTATTTCCACTTCGTAAAATCCCTAGTTTCCTTCAAAGCTCATTTCCAGGGTCACCTTCTACATGAAGTCTTTCATGATTCCTCCTCCCCCAACCCCCATCAGTTTGGTTTTTTTCTTTTTTAAGTTTTTAAATTTATTTTAAACTTAAATACAAAATAAGAGAAAGAAAACATTGTCACATAGACAACAGAACATAAGAGAAGATTCAATATAAAGCAATAAATTTCCATTTCAAGAAAACCTATATAATAAATATTACACATTATTGTCAAAGCTGTCTATTTGCTTCCTTATAGGTTTTCTTTTGTTCTCTGCTGTGCACTTTTGAGTTCATTTTTCCCCTTTCTCCCCCTCCCAGAAGGCTACAATTAAGTATGAATTAACATACTCACACATACACATATATACACACACATACATGTATGTAGAGATCTATGAACATACACATAAACACTCAAATATGTGAATGTACGACCATATCATGCTTATTTCTGTTTCACTGTAGGTGAAGGGCATCTTCCTTCATAATTCCAAGTCTTGCCATATTTTTCTAAATCCACCAGCTCATCATTTCCTGTACCACAGCAATATCCCAACCCAACTACAACCTATCTGAGAAATTGTCTGTGAAAGTTTTTTCCCCATTTTCTGCATTCCTTCTGTTCTTGACTATATAGGTTTTATTTATACAAGAAAATCTTAAAATAATCAAAATTATCAATTTTACACATCAACACTGCTCCCACCTTATAATATGGTTTAAGGTCTGATACTACTGAATCTAGTTCCTTGACATCTTTTTTCCCCTAGTTTTTTTGAAGTACCTGACCCTCTGTTCTTCCAAATGAACCCTGTTATTATTTCTTCTGACTCAGTAAGATAACTTATTAGTAATTTAATTGGGATGGCATTACATAAATAGATTAATTGGGTAAAATTGTCATTTTTTTTATATTGGCTTTACCTACCCAAGCACGATAAATATTACTTCAATTATTTAGATTTAATTTTATATAAAATGTGGTTTGTGTTTATACTCATATAGTTCCTTTGTCTTGGCAGGTATGCTCTCAGATTTTTTTTTTTTTGCTGTCTAGTTATTTTATATGTTCTAAAACAATATTGATTAATTTGACTGACACATAGTTTAATTTTCCTATTTTTGATTAAATCGATTTTAACTTTAATTTTATCTGAAATCATGATTACTACCCCTGCTTTTTTACGTAATAAATTCTACTCCTGGCCTTTATTTTATGTTTATGTGTATCTTTCATTTTTTATAGCATTTCCTGAAAGCAACATATTGTTGAATTCAAATTTTTAATCTGCCAGGTTTTATTTTAAGGGAAAAGTAATTCCATCCACATTCTCTGATGGCAAGCAAAGTAGGATCTTTTGCTGTTTTTGTTTTACAATAATCAAGAGCCTCTGATTGAATCTTGCCTTTATTAACCAAGAGTCTTTATTAGGAGTAAACTATAGAAACAAGAGTTTCTTTAAGTAGAAATAGTATATGCATTTGTCTTATTAATTATTTTTAATGTGATTAAAGATCCTCCCCAACCATTAATAGGCTTGCCCATTAAGGAGATTTTGATTAGGAAAGATTTGTAGGAAGACCAACGTCTTTTTTTAACTTTCTAATGAAGCATCCGTTCTCAAGGGTTGTGATGCCCTCTGGCTCTGAAAGATGTATAAATATTCTGAAGGTGAGGTTTTATTTTTGGGCTTAATTTTTAGAAGTGTTTGTTTGGCCAGATGAGACTCTGGGATGCTGCTGAGGAGGCCCCTGGCTTTGAAAACCCAGATGTTGGTGCTTCTCTCTCTGGTAGCTATGTATGTATGTAATGGTCAGACAGTTGGATCTCTCTGTTAATTTAGGATGAATGTATTGCTTATGTCAGTTGGGAGCCTTGTTTGTTGATCTGTATTCTCTGTATTTTTTCTGAAATTCAGGGTGCTGACTTTTTCCCCTGAACTACATGAATGATACACGTGCTTGATTAAAGTGAGTGTTGACTCCTCAAAAGTTGCCTTTCCTTTTGGAAAAGAAAGTTTAAGAACCTGTGATAGGAGGCCCTTGCTTTTACACATATTTTCCTCATTATCCTTTTCATTTTATTCCTATCCCTTCTCACTCCTCTGCTTTATTTCTACCCACCACATTGCCCTCCTATTCCTTAACCTACCCCCCTCCAAGAATATCTCCCTTATTCTCTCCTTCCACCTCCTCACTTTGTCCTCTTGTTTCTTTATGAATGTTGATTTTTAAGTATATATGTT
The DNA here is from genome assembly GCA_028658325.1 of Potorous gilbertii. Lineage (NCBI taxonomy): Eukaryota > Metazoa > Chordata > Mammalia > Diprotodontia > Potoroidae > Potorous > Potorous gilbertii. The sequence continues at coordinate 117,656,598 of CM053773.1, forward strand.
GTTCACTCTTTATCTCATTATCATTAATCTACACACCCTTCTCTACCCCCCCTTATTCTACTCTCTCACCCTCTTATTCTTTTATAAATTTAGAAGATTTTTATACCCTTCTAAATGTATATGTTGTTCTCTCTTTAACCCAGTTCTGATGGAAGATTCCAGAACTACCAGCCCTCTTCCATCTAATTCCTCTGTATCAGTTCCTCTCACACATTTGCATGAGATAATTACTCTTTTTACCTTTTCCTACACTAATTTGCCTTTTAAAATCATATCATACTCAGTCCTACCCCAAGCTTTCTTTAAAACTACCTAAATAGGTTTATATTTCCACATATAAAAAGTAAACAATTTGTCCTTATTGAGTCCCTTGTAATTACTCTTTGATGTTTATCTTATATTTACCTGAAATCTTGCAAGTTTTCCAATATGTTCTCATCTTTTAGCAACAAAATCCTGAAAGTCTATCAATTCATTGGATATTCTTTTTTTTAATTCAAGAGTATACTTAATTTTGCTGCATATGTGATTTTTGGTCATAATCCCAGTTCTTTTGCTGTTCAATATATAGTGTTCTAAGACCTGTGGTCTTTTAGTATAGCCACTGCTAGGTCTTATGTAATTCTAATTATGGCTAACCATATTTGAGGTTTTTTCCTTGTTGCTTATAATATTTTCTCCTTTTCCTTTTCAGAATATAACTATGATATTTTTGAAGGTTTTCATCCTAGAATTTGTTTCAAGTAGTGCGTGGTGGGTTGTGTTTTTTCCTATTTCTATTTTCCCCTTTTTGTTCTAAAATTTCAGGGCAATTTAAAAAAATTAGTTCTTGTATTATTAAATCAAGATTCTTTTTTTGATCATAGCTTCAGGTAGTCTGATTATTCTTAAGTTTTCTCTTCTTGATCTGTTCTCCAGATCAATTTGGTTTTTTTAATGAAATATTTCACATTTTTCTCTTTTTTATTCTTTTTATTTTGTTTTATTATCTTTTGGTCTCTTATAATGTTTCTGGCTTTCCTTTGTCCAATTCTAACTTTCAAGGGGTTGTTTTCTTCCTTAAGATTCTGGATCTCCTTTTCTATTTATTTGACTTGCTTTTCATTATTTTCTTGGTTTGCTTGGACTGATTTATTTTTTTCTCAATCTCTCTTATTTTATATTTATAGTCTTTTTTGAGTTCTAAGAATTCTTTTGGGACAGGTGACCACTTGACATTACTCTTTGGGGTAAAAGAGGCTTTTTCTGTTTCAATATCCTCCTCTAAAGATGTCTTCATCTTCTCTATCCCCATTATAACTGTCTATGGTTGGGTTTTTTTCTCCTTTGCTGGCTCATTTTTAGCTTGTTTTGTTTTGTTTTGTTTTAGCAGCATATTATCATAATCACCTCTAGTCCTGCAGTGTAGGGGATCAAGCCTCTGACCTCATGTCCTTTTTAATTTCTGCACACCTTCTACCTTCAAAGCCACAGCTAGGGTCCCTCAGTATACTATGCTGGAAATGCTCTTGCTCCCTAAAGACTCTCCAGTGGCTATAACCTTAAGTTCTCCCCTTTGCCTGGAACAGAAACCAGAGCTCAGCTCACAGCCAGCAACATCCTCATCTGACTGCTTCTGCACTCATCAGACATGTGTCAGTGCCATCTCATCTGGGACTGAATCTCAACAGCACAGTTGAGCCTGGCATCCCTTGTAGTCAAAGGTTTCCTCAATATTCCATGCTCAGATTCCTGACTCCCCATATAGTATGGTTTTTGTCCTTCATTCTTGAAGAGGACCAAAATGACATCACCATGATAAAGTGAAATTTCAGTGTGTCCAACTGTGGCTATTCAGACCACTATGAGCTCGGAATGTACTACCACAGGTTGGACACAGATAGTTCATGTGAATATTTGGGGTGCTTGCTCCAAATTTGTGCCTCCTACATCTACTTTGTGGTGTCTGAATTCTGCTTTGCTAAAAGAGCACAGCACCTTTTCTTATGTGGGCACGCCATGCTGAGCAGTCCTGTGTCAGTGTCTCCTATGTTGCATAGTCAAATTCAAAGTTCTTGAGAGAGACCTTGAGAGTGTCCTTGTATTGCTTCTTCTGACCACCATGTGATAATCTGCCCCATGTGAGTTCTCCATAAAATAGTCTTCTTGGCAAACATACATTACATTTTGCATTTCAAATATGTGGTCAACCCATTGGAGTTGTGCTCTCTGAAGCATAATTTGAATGCTTGGCAGTTCAACTCAAGCAAGGATTTCAGTATTTGGTAACATCCTGCCAGGTCATCCTCAGAATCTTCTTAAGACAGTTCAAATGGAAGCAATTCAGTTTCCTCACGTGGCACTGGTAGACTGTCCATGTTTCACAGGCATACAACAATGAGGTCAGCACAACAGCTCTGCAGACCTTCAGTTTGGTAGTCAGTCTAATACCTCTTCTCTTCCAAACTTTTCTTTGGAGCCTTCTAAACACTGAGCTAGTTCTGACAATGTGTGCATCAACCTCATTGTCAATGTATACGTCCCTGGAAAGTACACTACCAAGATGAGTGAACTTATCCACAGCATTCAAAACTTCTCCATTTTGTAACGATGGTTCCACATATGAATGGTGTGGTGGTGACTGATGGAGCACTTGTGTTTTCTGATTGTTAAGTATTAGGCCAAAATTAGCACAGGCAGAAGAGAATTGATCCATACTTTGCTCCATCTCAGATTCATTTGCAAACAGAAAATCATGCACCAACACTCCCTCCACTTTGGTCTTGGCTTGTAACCTCTTCAAATTGAAGAACTTACCATCAGTACTATAGGTGACCTTGATGCCTCATTCATCCTCACTGAAAACATTTGACAATATGGCTGAAAACATCATGCTAAACAGCATGGGAGCAAGCACACAACTGTTTCATTTCATTGGTGATTGGGAAGGCATGGGAGCATTGTCTACTATCCAGCACCTGGGCAAATATGCCATCATGAAATTGATGGACAATACTGATGAACTTCTCCAGGCAGTCAAATTTTGACATAGTTTTCCATAAGTCCTCATGACCAACAGTGTCAAAGACCTTGGTCAGATCTACAAATGTTGTATACAGACCTCTGTTCTGTTCCTGGCATTTCTCCTGAAGTTGTCAGACAGCAAACATCATATCGACTGTTCCTTGGCCCTTTCTGAAGCCATATTGGCTCTCAGGTATATGGCCATCTTCCAGTTGAAGGATCAACCTATTAAAGAGGAACCTAGCAAGAATTTTGCCAGCAATGACTAAGAGAGAGACCCCCCCCACCCCCGTGATTGTCACAGGACGATTTAACCCCTTTACCTTTATAGAGATAGACAATGGAGGCATCCTTGAACTCCTGGGGGGTAACCTTCTCTTGCCATATAACCTGGAAAATTTCAGTCAGCTTTTGTATGAGCAATGGTCCCCCTACCTTGTAAATCTCAGCTGGAATAGAATCAGCACCAGGTGCTTTGCCACATGAAAGGAGCCTAATGGCCCTCAAAACCTCTTCTTCAGTTGGAAGTTCACCTAAGGAGAGACTGACTTCAACCTGAGGTAAATGGTCAATGGCCTCAGCATTGATTGATGATGGCATGTTGAGAACACAATCAACACATTCAGCCCTTCTCTCTAGGATCATGTCCTTGTCACTAATCAATGTGGCTCCATCAGCACTAAGCAGTTTTGATGCCCCATAGGTTTTTAGTCCATAAATAGCTTTCAGGGAATCATAAAAGTGCTTTGGATTGTTACTATCAGCATAAAACTCAAATTCATCTGCCTTCTTACTAAGTCAGGAACCCTGCATCTCTCTAAGCTTTACTTGTACTTTGCTTTTGGTGGAATTAAATGCTGCCTTCTTAGAGGTGGATGAACTATCCTGTTGGTAGAGTTGTGGAGTTTTCATTTTTCATTTAGCAGCTTCTGAATTTCCCCATCATTTTCATCAAACCAGTCGTGGTGTTTGTGAGTGTTCTGACCCAGATGAGCAAATGCAGTTCTGTACACCAAATCCCTGAAATCTGCCTACTCCTTTTCTGCTCCACAGTTGCCAACTATGTGTTAAGTCAACTTTCCCTCCAATTTAGCAACAAACTCTTCAAGCTCAGAGAAGAGCTCTAATTTGTTGACATTAATTCTTCTGGCAATCATTTTGCCTTGGGGGAGGTGCTTTTGATGAATACCGATATTTAGCTTGCAAAGGATAAATCTATGATCAGTCCAGCACTCTGCACCACACATTGCCTTTGTCGTCACTCTTACATCTTGTCTGTCTCTTCTTACAATCACATACTCTATGTTTGCTGTGAGGGTGCATCCATGAAGTTTTATTGTGTTTAGGTAAATGGAAAACAGTGATGCACAAGTCTTCAGCAGTAAATGATGATTGCTGTTGCTGTTTCCGACTCCATTCCTCCCTAGGACTCCCTGCCATGTCTGATAGTCTGAGCTTACTCTAGCATTAAAGTCACCCAGAATTATAGGCTTGTCCTCTTTTGGCATACTGATGATAAGGGTCTCTAGGTCTTCATAAAATTCTTCTTTGACTTCATCAGGGTTTGTCATGGTGGGATCATAGGCACTGATGATGGTGGCATGGCATTTTCCTGCAAGTGGCAATTGCAGTGTCATGAGCTTGTCATTCACTCCTTTTGGCAAGCATACCAGCTTGCTGATTAGTTTAGTTTTGATTGCAAAACCCACTCCAGAAAAATGTGTATCCAGCTTCAACTTCAGTAAGCTCCCAACTCTCCACACTGTCCGTGAAGTGAAAACTCCTGTGGCTAACACTGAGGTTACATCCTAACCCAGCTGCCCCCAGGGCTTCCTGCTTGCTGTTTTAGCAGATCTAGCCTGGAAGTGCTCAAACTTCATTTGGGCAGAACAAGGGATCCTGGAATCTTTCTTCAAATCTTCTCTAGTTGTTCTGAGACAACTGCTCCACCTCTTGTCTATTTTTGCCACTTTATGTTCACCCTGAGACACTCACTATTTTGTCTTGTTTGTGGAAAAAATCCAAAGAGCTTGGAATTTTCTGACCCAGTCTGTCAACTTCCCAGAATCCTCTCCCTCATTACCTTCTATATACCCATATGCATACATGTTGCTTTTCCAAATAGAATATAAGTTCCTTGAGGGCAATTCCTGTTTCATTTTTATCTTTGAATTCCCAATAACCAACAGTGTTAGGTACATTTGTTTTTTCTTACAGATCTGAGATTTCACTGGCATAGGGAATGCCTGAGGAGGAACTTTCTCCTACCTTTCTAGTCTCCTAGGTTCACAGTCTTGTTATTATCTGTGATGTCTTACACTCTTTAAACCCACATATCAAGTCAGTTGCCAAATCATACCATTCCTACCTCCACATCCATGGCCTCCAACCCCTTCTCTCATCACATATTCACCAGGTTATTTCAAGTCAAACCTTCATCACCTTGCCTAGATTATCACAGTAGTCTCCTAACTGGTCTTCTTGACTCAAGGCTCTCCTCACTCAAACATTCTACACACAGTGGTACACTTTGGCAAAAAGCCAAAATAATTTTCCTTAAGCACAGATCTGACCATGTGACTCAACCAACTCCTGGAAACTGAAAAGAGAGGAGGAGGAGTCAGGAGATATTTAGCACAGGGACATGATTTTCCATGGATTTGAAACCAAACTATTTCCTCCCAGTCATAGACTTGAGGATGAAATATAAACTTTGTTTGGATTTTAACATCCTTTACAATCTGATCGCAATCAACCTTCCCAATCTCACTGGGCAATACTCTACCTCTCAACTCAGCTATCCCATCAAATAGAACCTCTCTCTGTTCCTCACCCATGACATTCTACCGCCTGTCTCCATGCCTTTGGACTCATCATTCCACAAACCTAGAAGGCACATCCTTCTTACTTCTGCCCATAGAGGCCCTCTCTTTCTACATGGTACTCAAGTACCATCTTCTATATAGAATCTTTTCTGATCCTCCAACTTCTCTTTCTTCTAAACATTTAGCTTCTTTGTATTCATTTTTTAAAAATTTCAATAAACACCTGTTAAGTTCCTGTTGTATGCCATGCATTCAGCTAAGAGCTAGGGATACAAATAATACAAAGAAAAATAGTCCCTTCCCTAAAGAAGCTCATAATCTAATAGGGGAAAACAACACACAAAAGGAAGCTGCAAAAGGGAGGACACCAGAGGGACACCCAGTCCAGGGCAGGATGTGGAGTCCAAATCAAGCCCAGCTGATGATGGAAAATGGAGTTGCCTGGAGAGTTCTCCTGTGAGCACTCCATTAAGAATGGCTTTGGGAAGAATTCAAGTGATCAACTTCTCTTGGATTAGGCGTGATGTTCCTTGGAGTCTAAACCCAGCAGAGCTATTAATGGAATTGGAAAGTTACGATTTATAGTAATTCACTTCATTTTTTATGCTGTCCATACTGACATACGGACTTGAATCCTTAGCTGACTATCACAGAACCTAATACATAGTAGGTAGGCACTTAAATAATGATTGATCACTTTTTCCACAACTTATCCTCTTAGTGAGTTGTCTGGGGCTCTGAGAAATTAATTAATTTGCCCAGATTCTCATAGACGGTATATATGGAGGCAGAAATTGGATCCTTCTTCTTAATTCTAAGGCCATCTATCTACCTTTTACTTTGCCTCTGGCATAGTAGATACTTAATAAGCACTTGTTAATTTATTGGTTCATTGAAATCATTCCACATTCCACATCAAACACCACCTAAAGACTGAAAGAGAAAAAATTAGTTATTGCTCTTGATATAAAAAATATTGGTGGAAAGGATGATAAGGAATGAGAGGCAACCTGACCTAATGACTGGGTGTGGAGCAAAGAAAACAAAGCATTCTGCCTTTCTGATCATCAGTTTTCCCACCTGTAAAATGGGAATAACAGTCCCAAGAAAGCCTTCCCCACAAGGTTGTTACAAGGATCGGAGACAGTGATAGTGTGTGTAAAGGAATTTGCAAACTTTTATAGAGTGACATATAGAATGACACTACATATGAAAGGAATGTATGTTTTAAAAATATTTGATCTTGCTTTCCCTCAGTCTGTTATAGAGTTGGTCTTTTCTGCTAGTAGGAGTGAAGAAAAAGACCTGCAGTAATTGTGGATTCTATGAGGAACTCCATTTCTGACACTCCTCTGATTCTGAATTATGCCTACATTTTCGAAATAAACAGAGAAAGAAGACGAAAAGGGAGGGTTTGTTGTAGATAAAATGAGGTATTAGCTCCATTTAGGATGATTTCCCCTTGGAGCAGCTGGGAGTTTGTTTTTCTGTCACTTCTTCTTTTGTCTGTAAGGTCTCCTGCTGAGATTAATTTTCTTTAAAGCAATCCTACATCAGTTTGAAGGTGTTCATTTTATCAGCTTCCCTCTCCCCAAGGTGCAGACTGAGGATTTGCAATGAAAAGTGACATGGGGCTTCTTCCTTTAAACTCATCTCACAAGCCATAGGACATGTTGACAGAGCATCCGGAGAGCTTCCCTGTGCTTGCCCCACTGTAAACAAATAATAATGAACCTTGAAGTAGGACATCTGTGTGAAATGAAAATGCAGAATAATTTGTCACTTTCATCTCTACCCCAGGCAAGGACTATTTCGATCCAGACTGCAGCCTCTGATTCAGGCCAAGAATTGCAATAGCTCAGGAAAAAATTTGGATGGTTTTTCAGAGATAATGACAAATTGTTTTGTTTTATTTGGGTCTAACATATTTATGAAATAGGTATGCTGACTAGCTGTGTGACCCTAGGCAAGTCACTCAACCCTGATTGCTTGATAAAAAAAATAGTGGGTCAGCTAGATCATGTAGTGGATAGAACACCAGCCCTGGAGTCAGGAGTTCAAATCCAGTCTCAGACACTTACCTGCTGAGTGATCCCGAGTAAGTCACTTCGATCGCCTCAAAAAAAAAAAAAAAGAAAAGAAAAAAATAGCTATACCTACCTTCTATAAAGAAAATTAAAGATCCTCAAGTTATATTTTAAGTTTTAAGAGTTTTCTTTGTTATACATGCAAAAAAGGGAAATATTTATAATTAACCATCACTTAAGAAGTGATTAAGAAAATGTTATATTAGTTCATAGGATCATAGATTTAGACCTGGAAGGAACCATGAAGAGACTGTTAAGTCCAAAACCATCATTTTATAGATGGACAAACTGAGGCACAGAAAACTTAAGTAAGTTGCCTGATGTCACATAATTAAAGTCTAAGGCAGCATTTGAACTCAGGTCTTCCATACTCAAGGTCCAGTGTCCTATCTGCCACAAGTTCTGATTCAGATCTTTGAAGCCATCAGCTTAAGCAGCAAAAGTAGCACTTCCAATGTCCTCATGCTCTGATGTTTCATAAAATAGGCCTGAACTCAAAACCAGATCACCTGGGTTCTAGTGCTGGTTCTGTCACTTAAAAGTTGTATAATGTTAGACAGGCTCCTCTGATTTGTTTCCTTCTCTGTAAAATATGAAGAATGTTATTATTATGCCATAAGAAATTAACTTGAAGAGAAAACAGGTGAGCTGATGCAAACTGAAGGACAAAGAACCAGAACAATCTATAGAATGAAAACAAAGACCACGCAATTTTGATCAATGAGATAACCATTTGTGACTTCAGGGGACCTGATGATGGATCCTACTTCCCACCTATTAGCAAACAGATGACTAAGGGGAAGAGATTCCTTCTCTGATGGAAATACCACCCCAATTGCCTCCTTCCTTTCTCTTTAAATTGAAATAAGAGAGTTGAACTTGGCTGTCCCCTTAGAGGACAAACTATTGCACTGTTAAAAATCTACTGAAAACACCAAGAATGGAAATACACTGGTAATCTATGTGGTTTATAAGATTCCTTTCTTAATATACTTTAAGGCATCCATTTCCAGCCATGAACAATGTGTTGATTTGTTTTGCTTAATTGTGCTTATCACTAAAGAGGGAATCATTGAAGTTGGAGAACCTTTGGGAAATGACCTTGAAAAGAGCCCTGTAAAACATTTATAAAGGGTTGTAAGTTTTGGACTAGATAATCTCGAATATCTCTCCCAGCTCTAATATGCTATGATTTTATAAGAATAAACAAAATTTCCATCATCTATAAATAAATAAAACAACCTTATGCTCTCAATATATGAATTTAGAGGCATGAGGCAGAAAAACATCTCACTATTTTTACAAACTTACCCAAAGGATTTTAGTGGTTGACCATTTTCTAACAAATAAATACAAACATCAAAGGACTCCACAATCTGGTTGCTATCTGACTTTTCAGTCTCTTTCCATGATATTTTTCTTCTTTTTTATATTCCAGTCAAACTAGACTACTCAGCTGGTCTCCGTGTATTTTCGTACATATCTTTCCCAGGAGCGAACCCAATATTTCCAGCTATTAAAATCCTTCACTTCCCAAAATGCCCAGATCAGAGACCATTTCCTCCACCTTTCCCTGGTGACTCAGCTAGAAGTGATAGCTTCCTTCTTGAATAGTTCATAACCATTTTTGAGGCATGGATCCCTTTGGCTGTCTGGTGAAGGGGGATGGCAGGGGAAAGGTAACAATTTACTAAGCAACTGTAGACAAGCACTGTGCTAAGATTACAAATATTATCTCATTTTGTTCCTCACAACAACTCTTGGGAAGTAGGCCCTATCTTCATTTTATTGTTGAGGAAACTGAAGCAGAGATTAACTGACTTGTCCAGGATCACACTGCTAGGAAGTCTCTGAGGCTAGATTTAAACTCCGGTCTTCCTGACTCCTGTCTCAGCTCTCTATCTTCAGTACTCTTAGGTAGCTAGGAAGTACAATTGGTTTCTTCTCAGAACAATGTTTTTAAATACATAAGATAAAATACATAAGATTACAAAGGAAAACAAAGGATAGAGAAGAGTAAAATATAATTTTTTCCCATCCAAGTTCATGTACTCCTTGAACTATCAATCCACCTCAGTTTAGGAATCTCTGTTCCAAGAGCTCTATTTTTTTGTTAGTCTCTCCTCCATATTTTATCTCATTCTACTTTGGGTTACATGTATTTTTATACATATCTTACCCTCTTAGGACACTAGGTGGCACTATAGTGGATAGAATTCTGGGCCTGGAGTTCAAATCTGTCCTCGGACACTTCATTCACTCAACCCTTGTGGCCTCAGTTTCCTCATTTGTAAAATGATTTGGAGAAGGAAATAACAAACCACTCCACTATCTTTATGAAGAAACCTTACCCCTCTCCTATTAGATTGTACACTCCTTGAAGAGAGGGGAGGTATCCATTTTCATCTTTGGACCACTAATTCCTAATACCAAGCCTTAAAATAGATACTTGAAAAACATTGACAGATTAAATTGAACTGTTAGTGAACCTCATGTCCTCTTTTCTCTCTTTGAAATAATACCCTAATCACCTCACTTCCTTTCTCTTTAAATTGAAATGGAAGAGTTGAATCTGTCTACGCTATTGCTGGACAAATTATAATCAGTTTAAGCCTTGGACTGCCATTGCTAAAAATGTACTTGAAAAACAAAGAATTGAAATATACTGATAGTCTATGTGATTTATAAGATTCCCTTTATTAACAAAGAGCATTTGAAGGGCTGCAAAGGGCTTACATTATTTATTTTCTCCAGAGGTGGACTAGAGACACTTTGGGAGAATTAATTGTTAAATTTTCCTGTATGAACATTTGCACTTGGCAAAGTGGTAAATACTATAAATGAGGGCTTGATTTATTGTTTGATTGGTGATCTAAAGCTGTAGTGTCAGGAGAGATCCCTGAAGAGTACACATTGACTTTTCTTGTGGTGGTGGTGGTTCATTTCTTTAGTCATGTCTGACTTCCTGACATGACAAATCCAGCACATTTTCTATGATGCTATTATAAACACATTAGCATTTATAATAATTAATATCAATTGTAGAACAATTCATATAATTCTCTCTAAACAATCCATCAGCAGTACCCCTGCCGAGACTGCTGTTTCTTTGTTTTAGTTTTTTTTTTGGAGGGGGGATGGAGAGGCAATCAATTAAGTGACTGACCCAAGGTCACACAGCTAGTAAGTGTCCAGTTTCTGAGATTAGATTTGAACTCAGATACTCCTGACTTCAGGATGGGTACTCTGTACTGAGCCACCTAGCTGTCCCTCTGTTATTTCTTAATAGGAAGTGACACTGTGCAGTTCTGTGCTCACTGAAGTGGCTTTGAGTTGCTATCTCTATCGCCCTTTTTTGTGGGCAACAGTGTTTAGCTTCTTATTCTAGTAGGATGAGTTTGTGTGGATTGATCCAATTTGATTTTCTGCTTATGTCCCCATCCACTGGGAAGCTCTGTCTTTCTCCCATACCCAGAAGTTCCAAGACAGAAGCCAGGTACTTGAACTGTCATTCCCCTTTAGCCATTCCCACAAGTAGTAAGCAAATGCCCCCAATATTTAACAAAAATTCCTAATACTTCAGCTAAGAAATATCCCAAATTACATAGTTAATAATTTAACAATGCTAAAGTGAGCAAGGATATCCCTCTTTCCCCATGGACTTTCTCATTTATGACTTCTTGGAAGGTTATAGTGTGAAGTGAAAACTACAAAAGACCTAAGTTCTGGGGGATTCATAAAATAATTTTATTAATTATGGTTAGCAAATAATAAAAAAGTGATTATTATTTGGCTTTCTCTTATAAACTTCCTCCTGCAGCCCTCTAATGCTTATACGCCCTTGAAAGAGTGAGTGTTCCAACAGGCTCTGATTGGTTAACAATTCATGAGAGAATTGGTAAGAAAATTAATATTATAATGAAGGTTGGACTATTATAATAAGGGACTGGGGGATGTGACTTGGATTATGTTAACCCTACTCCCAGAGGATCCTCCCCAACCTTGGGCAACCTAGACAAAAGATTTACCCCTCCCCACCTTCACCCAAACCTGAGGAGAACACCATGGGCCGGAATTCACCTAGATTAGATTCTTTTCACTCTTCAATCAGAACCAAAAGTCCAAAATTGAGTGGGGTGTGAACAAGATTGAGGAGAATGTTAAATCCAATCTCATCATCAGCCCTATTGACGGAGAGGCTGATTTCACCTCGTTGAGAAAGAAGAAATAGGAAGGCTAAAAAAAAAAACAAAACCCAGATGCCCCATAGTCATTGGTTATTAATATAAGAGAAAAACTCTCATTTCTCTCTATGCTCTGTTCAGATAGAGGAAATTCAAGACTTTAAGTAGAATTTCACTAGCCCAAAGATCTATCCCTGGACTTGTTGGAACAACCAGATCATCCACTGAGTCACTAATCTCAAATCATAGGATAATTGAAAAATTGCAGTAAACTCATGAGCCTCACATGATATGTGAAGCCTAGGCCACTTCCTATAAGTCATATATGTTGTGGATCAGCACTAAAGGGTTTGGAGCTTTGTGAAGATTCGGTAAATCCTGTGTGGTCCCTTGGTTCTCCCACCATCACCCCCACCCTCATCACCACCCCCTAGCCTCCATCATGAGTTCTTGCAAGAAAAAAGTAAAGATGAAATACCTAGTCTACCATATTGAAAATTCCTCTATGACTTCATGTTTTAAGTATCAGTGTGAACATTACCCCCAATGAAGCAGTCTAGTACCTCAGTGGCAAAGGAAATGAGGTTAGTTTGGGATCATTAATTTTGTCTGAGTTCTTCAAAAACATATGCTTGGATTACCTCTGGTGTAAGAGAAAGAGTGCTAGTCCTGAGCTAAGGAGATCTTCATTTGAATATTGGTGCCAATATTTATTAACGATATACCATTACTTCCTCCTAAGTACTAATTGAGGAGAGGTTGCTACAAAGCAATCCCTGCTTCAGAGCTCTGGCCTCTTACATTTCATTTTTCAAAGGGTCTTCCAAAGCCCAGTGATCTGAGTTCAAATTCTGTTAGATACGTTCTAACTGTGTGAGTCATTTAACCTCTGCCTCAGTTTCATCAACTGTAAAAAGGGGGTTATGTATCTACTCACAGGGTTGTTAAATGCTTATTCCCTTCCATCTCTGGCTATTCCCCATGCCTGGAATGTAGCTCCTTCTCACCTATATCTCTTAATTCTCTCAAGACTTGGTTCATGTGCCACTTCCCACATGAAGTCTTTTCTATTCCCCCTGCCCCCAGTTTGTTAATTTCCCCCAAATCACCTAGCATCTACTGTTGGTATCTAATTTTAATTTATTTGTGTGTAGGTATATATGAGTTTGTGTGGGTGTCTATATTTTGTCTATACCACAAAATGTAAACTCCTTGAGGGGAGGTTCTTTTTCGTTCTTATTTTTGATTCCTTAGGCACAGTATCTGCACTATTAGACACTTAAACGTTTGTTGATTGATTGATTGGTTACATCATAGAGTGCCTAAACTGAAAAAGGGAACTATGAATGACCCAAATAATCATTCCTCAACGTGCTTGTGGACAGAAAAACCAACCACCAAAGAAAAAAGAATATCCACATCTATTATATCTAAGGTCCTTTCCAGCTTTATAGTTCTGTGATCTTTTCCTCAGCTCCCTTGAATATTTTTTTTTCATTTGTTATCCTTTTTTCCACCTTCTAAAGTGAAGAGACCGAATTTCAAAGAGAAAAACAGAAAAATATGCTGCAGGGACAATAAAAAGAATCATACAAAATAGCTCCCCATAACCAGTCATGTCTGTTGAAAGATAGTTGTCTCTTTAGAAGGGGACCCCTACAGACCACTGCACAGATCCCAAAGTTGTAGATACATTTCTTCTGTTAGACCTATGGCTCTTGGCTTTCCTCCTCTCCACAGGGAGATTCCTAACCATGCCCCAAAGCAATCTGAATTTCTGTTTCAGCAACCTATGTGAATATAGATTTTTACAAGGGGACTCAAATAAAACAAATAAATGAGATCTTTCTCCAGCACAGTGGGAGAATCTGTGGTTTTTACTCATTGGAGCTAGATTCTAGCTCATTTGTTTTAAACTTTTGAGAATTCACTTGAATTCCTCTTTCTGGCATTTAAAGCCCTTTACAAATTGGCCTTTCTACCTTCCCAGTCTTCTTGACTTTACCACTCCCAGCCCACCCCACACCCATACACACACTCAAGGATCTACCTAAAAAGGTTACTTAATACTCTTTGCATGTTACATTCTATCTCTGCACTTTGCCTGGTACGCAATTTCTCCTCACCTTGCCTTCTGGTTTCCCTGGCTTCCTTCAAGACAACTTAAATCCCACCTTCTTAAGAAGCCTTTCTTCTCTCTCTTTTCCCTACCTCCTCCAATGGTACCTCCCTTTAGAAATTACTTCCTTTTTATACTATAATGATGATGTTAATTAGTATTTATAGAGCTCTTTAAGACTGGCAAAATGCTTTACAAATATTATTTCATTCTCTCCTCACAATAACCCTGGAAAAGGGGTGCTATTTATTATGTTAATTATACAGTTGAGGAAACTGAGGCAGACAGAAGTGACTTGCCCAGGGTTACACAGCTACTAAGTATCTGAGGCCAGATTTTAATTCAGGTCTTCCTGACTCCAATTTCAGCAGTCTATCCACTGAGTCACGTAGCTGCCCATGTATGTGTGTGTTTGCATATATGTGTATGCTGAATATAACTACAATGTGCATAGTTGGTTATATATTGCATCCTCCATTAGACCATGAGATCCTTGAGAGCAAGGATGTGATTTTTGCCTTTCTTTATATTCTCATTGACTAGTACAGTGCTTGGCATATAGTAAGTGTTTAATAAATGCTTGTTGACTTGGCTGTCTAAATTCCTAAATGTCAAATGTCTCTGTTGTGGCCAACCATATGCCAGAGTATTGCAAAAAGAATGTCTAGGACAAGGGAAATGTTGCATAATTATTCTGAGTGGCAATGTGCAATTAAATTGCTTTAGCTACATCATTTTCTATTGTGGTTGTTACTGGAATAGTAGTCATGTTTTGTTTTTTTTTGCCTCTGCCCATGAATTCAAAGGTTTTTACATAGTTAAAAGTGTTGTATGTAATTGAGGCTTTAAGATTTTTCTCTTCATTAAACCAAAACCCCTTAGCTATTTCATGAAATATTTAATTTCAATGTCCCATTTCCCTACTGCAAAATCCCAACCAGAGTAAGTTCTAAAACAAACATTCTTGTCTGGATAGGCAAAAAAAAAAACCCAAAACAACCAGTTCATTCCCTGGTTGTGGAGCTTTGTATAGTTCTGAAGTCCGTTCTAGATATATCTCAGACATGAAAATCCCTTTCTCTCCATCTAAGCACAAGTCATTCTGTCTTGGGGATAAGCTACTTTAATTCCTAAACACATCATTATTCCCATTCCTGGCCATGTTGATTTTTCAGTCTGCTTGTCAAATGGCCCCTCTCTAACATTTGGGAGGTCCCTGATGTAGATGGAAAATGAAGGCAGCAGGTTCCTTCCAGATATTAGAACCAGAGTACTGGGCGCAGTCTCGCCCTAGAAAATTAGGACATCAAACAAGAGCAAGAGATGAAATAATTGTTGCTGACTCTTCTACTGTTTAAAATTTCCAGAATAAGATGAATTTGGGGATTATATTTTGTTGCTGATTTTTGTCATTTTCAAAATTTTTGTTATTCAGTTGTGTCCAACATTTTGTGACCCCATTTAGGATTTTCTCGGCAGAAATGCTGGAGTGGTTTCTTTTCCTTCTCCAGCTCATATCTTACAGTTGAGGAAACTGAGGCAAACAAGGTTCAGTGACATGCCCAGGGTCACACAAATAGTAAGTGTCTGAGGCCAGATTTGAACTGGGGAAGATGAGTCTGTCTGGCGTTATCCACCACACCACCTGACTGGTAAGAATATTAAAGAATGATAAAACACAATGTCACTGGTCTATGATTTCATTCCAACAAAGCTATAACTTCAGAAGTCTTGGAGAGTATTTTGAAGGACAAAGAAATTAGACATTTAGAATCACACCTAAGTGTCTGGGGTGAAATCTGAGACCAGGGCTTTCTTATTCCAAATCTAACACTCTAACTCGCTGCCTTTCACATAGTCCTGCTCTGTTTTTCCCTGATTAGACTACTTCTATACTATTATGGTCAGTTCTAGGTGCTAACTTTTTAGGAAGGCCTTGAAGAGAAGGAGCACATCAAGAACAAGTATGTCCAGGGCAACCAGAGAATTGAAAGCCATACCCAAGAAGAACCATAGAAGAAACTGAGGATGGTTAGTCTGGAGAAGAACTAGAGGGGAATGGTGAAAGAGGGATTAGATGTGTTTGCATCCACTTCTGGCAGAGCTCGGATCTCCCTTGGAAGTTACTGAGAGGCAAATTTCAGCTTGATTATACAAACATCCCAATAAATAGAGCTCTCATATGAAAATGAAATATGGCTGCCTTAGGAGATAAGGTGTTTCTGCTCAATGGAAGTCTTTAAGTAGAGAGACCAGATGAACGCTTCTTGGAGATTTAGAACCCAGGTGTCTTCCCAATTTCAAACCTAGCATTTATCTTTAGTTAACCTTGAGTAGTACCCTACAAATCATCTAGCTCATAGGAGTCAAACATGCATCAGGGCACACATACTTGTGTAGCATGCACAACACTCCCAAACCAGAATAAAATTTAGTTAGGAAATATTTAACCAAATAAATTAAAACATAGAATAAAATATATAACAAATATAAAATAAAACATAAATAATATTAACATGCACTTTTCTAAATCAATATGCAGCTCATAGAGATCTTTATGTACAGTTTATTGGCCCTCATTTCTATTTGAGTTTGACACTATCCCCATATTTTATAGATGAGGAAATTGAGGTCTGGAAAATTTTAAGTGTCTTGCTCAAAGTTCTGCAGCCAGTAAGTGGCAAGGTTAGAAGGAGAAGCCAGGTCCTCTAGGAGGGATACCTGCCCATGCAGATTAGAAAAAATATCTTCTATAGTATTAGTATTCCAGAATTTTTGTCTATGGATTGTATTTTTCCTGCATACTTGTTTTTCGTAGTTGACAAATTACTTCTCACGTGGCTTATTTCAGTTTTTGAATACATGCTGAGTGCTTTAATGAAGTAGTTTATTTCTGGGGAAGAAAAAAATAGGCTATTAAAATTGCATTAGTGATCTGCCCCTTCATATGTCTTTGAAGATCATAAGTATCACTACCTGGAGGAAAAAACCCAATAACTTCAATAGCTCAGAAAAAAGGGGCAATGAAAAGAAAAAAGAATTGTTGGACTTTAGTATTAATATCATCTTTTTAGCCTGGTTTTTTGTTATTGTTTTTGCCACCAAGGTATAAGGTGTAGAATCCACTGAGCCTTCTATACCAGAGATTTCCTATAAATGTCTCTAGGCACAAAAAATGCATACATATGGCCCAAAGCACCTCCTATGCAGGAGAATTTGATATGTATGAATAAATACTGCACCTTTGAGAATGGAAACTTATAGTTTCCACCAGATAAAGAAGAACATTTTTAGTACAGTATATGCCCCAGGAGACTTAGAGAGAACCATCTTCACATATGTCCCATCTTTATTCAGGCCATGTTATCTATCCGTTGGCTAAAGAGAAATGCACCACCAAGCTTACTTTTCTCTCTTTTGATGGAATTATAAAAAAAAAAAAAAGAAAAGAAAAGAAAAGAAAATGAGCCAATCTAGATTTCAAAGAAACATTTGACAGAATTCCACATGTTTTCCCCCTTAAAAAACAACAAAAATCTTGTGAAATAAAACCATCACTATTACTACCACACATCAAGGTTAAAGCCTATATCCCTCCATTCTCTTAATAATCATCATACCGGAAGAGATGTGAGAAGTGTCCTTTTGTAAGGAGGGTATTTGTTGGAAAGTGTCCAACGTGTCAAAACAAAATTAGAATGGGAACGGAATCTATGATTTCTTTGGTTCAGGGAACTCCCAGATGAAGAAGCTTCTTTTACCAATGCAAGTCAGCACCTTTTCTTCAAGTATTAGAGAGGTGTCTAGGGGCAGAGGTGTCAAACATGTGTCAGTGAGCCACGTGCAGCCTCCAAGAATCCAGAGTACAGCAGAACCAATTCAAATATAATTGGAAAGTATTTAACAAAATAAATAAAAGCATAATAGAAAAAGGTAACGTCAAGAGGTTTTCTGAGTCAACATGCATGCCAAAGGGATCCTTATGTATAATTCAGTGGCTCCCATGTCTATTTGAATTTGACACCAATGACCCAGAACATTGGAAGGTTAGTGACTTGCCCAGGGTCATGCCGCTGGTAGGTATCAGGAATGGAAGTTGAATCTTCTATCCCCATTCCCAGGCCAGTTCACTATATACTATGCTATATTGCTTCTATGAACACAAAATGTCTCAATAAATTGTTTTTTTTAATATGTTAAAAAATAATGATGATAAAATGCATATTGGCAAGTCAAAGGTTGTTCAGAGGAGAACGACCAGGATCATGAGAGAATTCAAAACCATTACTCATGAGGGGAAAGTTAAGGGAGTTGGTATGGGTCAGCCTGGAGAAGAAAAGACTATCTCAAGTCCAGCTGTTATGTGGAAGAAGACAACGTTAGTTGTTCTATAGGCTATAACCAGAAAGCACAAATGAGTGTTACAAGTAGTTAACATAAGAAAGTGATTTATAACATTAGAAATATCCAACAATGCAGTAGGATCCCTTGCAAGGGAATGGGACCCTGGCACTGGAAGGATTCTAGAAGGATCTGACTCAAGAGGAAAACAAGAGAAATGAGGGAGAATGAAGCAAAAGGAACAAAAAGGAAGGTAGATTAAGGGAGAGATTATTCCTAAGCAAAACAAACTCTAACAATGTACAGTATGAAAAAAGCAGCTTTCTATGGTGGCAAAGAATTGCGTTATTCATCAGTCGAGTAAAGGCTGAAAGGGTTATGATATATGAATGTGATAGAATACTACTGGGCTATAAAAATCATAAAAAGATGGTTTCAGAGGAACTTGGGAAGATTTGAATGAGCTAATGCGGAGTGAAGTAGGCAGAACAGGAAAACAATTTATAAAATGACAACAGTCTTATAAAGACAAACAACTTTGAAAGACTTAGGAACTCTGATCACAGTAACGATCCACCACAATTCCAGAGGATTCATGAAGAAACTTGCCACCTATTTCTGGATAGAGATAACGGACTTATAATCTAAATTGAGACACTTTTTTGGTCATGGACACACAGAAATTTGTTTTCTCAACTATACATGTTTAAAACATGGGTTTTATTTTTCTTCTTATCTCAAGTGGGGTAAGAGGTGGGAAGGAAAGATGGCAGATTTTTGCAGGTTGAAAAAATAAAAAGAAATTTAACCAAAAATTAAATATTTAAAAGAAGTCTAGATTAAAATGTAATTGGGAAATATTTCACAAAATACATAGTAATAGAATAGAATATAGATAATGTTAATATGTGATTTTCTAAATTAGTATTGAGACCTTCAGGATGCTTTATGTAAGATAAGTGATCTCCTTTCTATATGAGTATAATAGGACTGGTCTGATGACAAATCATTTGTTAGATCTGAAAGAGAATTTAGAACATATTGGAAGGTGACTTCTAAGTTTCTGTCTAAAATTGCATGATTCTACCCAATTAAATCCATTGCATATGAAAACAAAATATTTTCGTTTAAGGTTTTTGTAAAATTATAACCTTTTCCTCTTGAGTTGCTATTCTTCTTCTGTTTCTATTTTGTTCTAAAACTTTATGCAATGATATCATTAATTTCCCTTCTTCTCTAGATTTCCCCCCAACCCATTATTTGTAAGAGTAATTAAGTGTAATTATCCTACCAACTCATTGTCTTAGTGAGAAATGTCCTGGGCATGTTGCCATCTTGATGGAGAAAATAAAATAACAGAAAATAGTTAAAGAAGAAAAGTTCTTTTAAGACCATGATGTTTCTAAGACATATACAGAATTGAAGGGGAGTAAATGTTTTCTTTAAAGAAGAGAGATATTTTTTCATGTTTACTTTTTTGTATCATATGCTTCTTTTTAAAAATGGTATCTAAATTTCATGGTATTTCTCTAAATGGAGAGAGTAAATGATGATTTGACCAAACAAGAGATAGAGAACATTAAGGAGTGCAAAATGGATAATTTTGATTACATTAAATTGAAAAGTTTTTGCACAAACACACCCAATGCAACCAAGATTAGGAGGGAAGCAGAAAGCTGGGAAAGAATTTTTACTAGTGTCTGTGATAAAGGTCTCATTTCTAAAATACATAAAGAACTGAGTCAAATGTACAAGAATATAAATCATTCCCCAATTGATAGATGATCAAAGGAAATGACCAGGGAATTTTCAGAGGAAGAAATTAAAACTATCTCTGTTCCTATGAAAAAATGCTCTAAATCACTACTGATTAGAGAGATGCAAATCAAAACAACTCTGAGGTACCACATCACACCTATCAGATTGGCTAACATGACAAGACAGGAAGATGATAAATGTTGGAGAAGATGTGGGAGAGTTGGAACACTAATTCATTGTTGGTGGAGCTGTGAGCTGATCCAACCATTCTGGAGAGCAATTTGGAACTATGCCCAAGGAGCTACAAAAATGTGCATTCCCTTTGACCAAGCAATATAGCTTCTAGAACTGTATCCCAAAGAGAGTAAACGACGAGTTGACATCAGATTTTGGGGGCAGTAATTTGTTAGAAAGGGAAGATTTCCCCTTGGTATCTATGTTCCCAAACTGATTAACAATCTTATCAGTGGCATGGATCAGTGAGTGGCATAGACAGGGCGTGTTTATAGGATTTCCAGATGACAACAGAGCTGAGAGGAGTAGCTGCCCTATGACAGTATTCAAGAAGATCTTGACAGGTTAGAGCATATGGCTAAATCTACTACAATTAAATTCTAAAAAGATAAATATAAAGTCTTTCTCTGAGAATCAGAAATTCAACTTCACACTTACAAGATGGGGGAAGCAGTTTGTCCGAAAAAGATCTGACCATTTTGGTGGCTTATGAGCCCAATATAGAGCAGCTAGGTGGCATAGTGGATAAAGCATGCGCCTGCAGACAGGAAGACTAATTTTCATGAGTTCAAATGTAGCCTCAGACACTTAGTAGCTGTATGATCCTGGGCAAGTCATTTAACCTTGTTTACTTCAGTTCCTCTTCTATTGTGTTCGTCCTTCATTGCCGAAGAAGACCATGCCATCAGAAAAATGATGACATGACTTGCACTTGACTTTGTTTTGAGTGAGGGAGGGCTGTGCAGGTCACCAGCCTCACTTCTCCTCCAGAGCCGTCTGGATCCAGTGACCAGGTATTCCTCATCTGTAAGAAATGAGCAGGAGAAGGAAATGGCAAACCCCCTCTAGGATCTTCGCCAAGAAAACCACAAAAGGTCATGAAGCGTCAGACACAACTGAATGTCAGCAACAAGGTCAATATAAGTCAACAGTGTGATGCGATTGAATGAACTTGAGCTTCATTAAAAGGAGCATAATTTTGGGGAATAAAGAGGTCCTATTCTATCTGTACTCTGCTCTGCTCATACCACATCTGGATTGCTGTGCTCTAATCTGGGCACCATAGTTTATAAAATGTCACAAAAGGGGTGGGGAGCTTCCAAAGAAAGGCAAGCAGAACAGTGAAAGGCCTTGAGTCAAGCCCATACAATATTAGGATGAATTGATGACTTGGGAAATATTTAACTTAGAAAAGAGAAGACTATGTTCATATATTAGAACTGTTACCCAAAAGAAGGATTAGACTTCTATGAACCAGGAAAAATGAATGCGAAGCAACAACGAGATAAATTTAGGCTTGATGTCAAGAAAAGAATACTTCTGTGTGATGCTCAATAAGTCACTTAACCCCAATTGTCTTAAAAAACCAAAACAAAAAAAAGCACAAACTTCCTGACAATTTGAGCTGCTTGGAAGTGGAATAAGTTTGCTCAAGATGAGAAAAGTTCTCTCTCTTTGGAAATCTTCAAGAGGAGGCTAGATGATTGCTATTTGTTGTTCAGTCATTTCAGTTGTGCCCAACTCTTCATGCTCCCATTTGGGATTTTTCTTGGCAGAGATACTAGAGTGGTTTGCCATTTCCCTCTCCCACTCATTTTATAAATGAGGAAACTGAGGCAAACTGGATTCAGTGATTTGCCTAGTAAGACAAATACTAGGTAAAGTAGGTAAATACTTACATAGCTAGTAAGTGTCTTAAGTTCAGATTTGAACTCACGAAGATGAGTTTTCCTGACTCCAGGCCCAGTACTCTATCCATAATGCCACCTAGCTGTTCTAGATGATTACTTGACTGGTATAATATCATGGGAATTTCTGGACTAGATGGCTACCTAGATCCCTTCCAACTTTAAAATTCTGCGTGTTTGTCCAGTCATTGGTTAAGGACACACTAAGTTCCCTAGAATATAGTCAGATATCAAAAGAAGTCCTTACCAAAATCACTTTTCTAATTTCATTTATTTTTGTATTGGGCAAATGGATGAAAGAGACAAAAAGTGCCCTGCTACAATTTTATGGTGATCCTTATAGTTGAGCTAGAAATGTTCCTTTATTTGGGTGCTTTAAAGGTCACCTCTGTCACTCTAAGCCACTAGGTGACACAGTAGATAAAGTACTTTACCCGGAGTCAGGAAGTCCTGAGTTCAAATCAGGTCTCAGACACTTACTCGATGTGTGACCCTGGGCAAGTCACTTAAAGCCTCTTGCCTTCAATTTTCTTATTTGTAAAATGGCGATAAATAATAACACCTAACTCCCAGGATTTAAGGATAAAATTAAAGTATTTTATGAACTTTGAAACACTATAGAAGTGCTAGTTATTATTAGTACACATTATATCATCAAAATTCTGTTATAACCACTTGTGTATTTGAGCTTTTGAGATAATCATCACCGGATTTTGAACTCACCTTTGTCAAAAAAAGTTATAGAAATTCACAAATAAACCTTGAAATGCAAAACTGAACAAGGGACAATTTAGGGTTTTTTGTTGTTTTTGTTTCAAAAAAAGTTTTTATTCCTGGTCCCAATAATTGCTTTAGGGGAGGGACTAAGCATTTGTATCATTTTCGTCCCCATTTTACAGTTGAAGAAATTGAGATAAACAGAGGTTCAATGATTTTCCTAGGGTTATGATCCTGGGAAGGATAAAATGATAGTTTTACACTATCATGTACACTAGTACACATAGCTAGAAGGTATGTACGGGGTCTTCCCGACTTCAGTCCCAGAATGCTAAACACTGCACTACCTAGCTACCTTTAGTTAAGATGCTGTATGAAGAAACAAGCTAACACTTGGACAGCCCCAAGGGAACCATCTTTTGCAGGGAATACTTACTCTGAAAACAAAGGCAGGGGAGTGCTTTTAAAGATGCAAGAGAGACACTACAGCTCATGCTCATGTTCTCAGGCCCCCACTCCATGTGCTGGTTTGAGATAAAAGAGAAACGTGTGACCCTTTGTTTCCCAAACGCCACTGAAGTCCAGTAAAATGTTGTGAGAAAAGGCTCTTCTCTGTTTCAGGTATAAATTAATAGCTACAAAAATAAAGGTACTATTTTGCTAAAGCCATAAAAGCAAATGGCACATTATGACTCCAATGGGCAGATTTTAGACATCTGATTAACTTGAAATCTTTCTGGTATCTTTCTGTCTAATAGTCAGAGTGGCTTAAAACACCCACTATGAATAATAAATTAATCCAAATCATGAAAAAAGAGATGAATCATGACTGCAAAAGAGTGGGGTTAGAGAGTCAATGACTGAAGAAGGAAAAGCTAAAACCTGTGCGTTCTACTGAGGGCCAGGATGGCCGCTGTGAACCCTGGTTCAGAAATCCTGGGCTGTGTTTGCCTGGTGTTCATATGCAGGGAACAAAGAGTCACATGTTTCTGATTCATCTCAAACCAGCACACAGAGCAGGGTCCTGAGAACGTATGAGCTGTACTACACCATTCTTGCATTTTTAAGAGGCCTTTCTTTCTCCCCCAGAGTATTCACTGGGAAAAGATGGTTCCTTTGGCATTGTCTGTGTGCTAGTCATTTGAGGGGAGGGGGTGAAAGAGGAGGAGAATTGCCCCTTGATTAACTCCAATCAAATATAATTTAGAACAGAGGGTGAAAAGGGGTTTATGAATGACGCTGCTGTCTCTCTCCATATTACACACTCGTCGAGTGTCCATCTTCTCCTTCAAGATAGCTATAAGCAGGCATGATTTCTAGCTTTCAGGCAAATGCATAAAGAGGGGTGAGGGGGCAGCTAGGGGGTGCATTAGATGGAGCACCAGTGCAGGAGTCAGGAGGACTTGAGTTCAAATCTCACCTCAGACACTTGACCCTCACTAGCTGTGTGACCTTGGGCAAGTCACTTGACCCCAACTGCCTCATCCTGGTCATCTCCAGTCATCCTGATGAATATCTGGTCACTGGATTCAGATGGCTCTGGAGGAGAAGTGAGGCTGGTGACCTACACAGCCCTCCCTCACTCAAAAAAGAAAAAAAGGCTGGGGCAAGTCATGTCATCATTTCTCTGATGCCATGGTCTTCTTCAGCAAGATGAACGCACACCCCCATAAAGAGGAGTGTGTCCAGAGGTATGCTGGTAAATGTTTAACAACCAACTCTGGAGAAAAAAAAATTTACTAAACAAATCCACAGAGGAAAAACAAATGTTCCCAGAACATATCTTTAAGATTAATCTGCATTATTAATTCCTCCATCACTTTCTTGAGTCTAGAAAATCAATAAAACAATAAATAAAATTGATTTTCTAGATGTAAATGCTCACACCAAAAATGTTAAGGTGCAAGCAAGTACTTGCTTCCAGGGACTGGGTCTTTTCCTCAGCTAAAACACTGGAAATAGAAAGTCAGTGAAGTGAAATAGAGTGAGAAGTAAACGTAGTATGCATTTTATAAGCAAACTTTTCTTAGCAACCAGATGTTAGAGAAGCCTCCACCATGCAGACCTACTACTAGAAATATGCAGTCTGTTATGGGGATCATGAAGCAGAATGTTTTCCACAAGTCTTCTCCACAATAGCCCAAAGTGAGAGGAAAATAGTTAAAGCTTGGGAACAATAGATTTAGACTGCCTGACAAGTATTACTAATTACTAATGGCATCATTTGCAGTTTGTGCATTCAATTCAATAAACATTAAATAAAAATATAATATCAAGCACTGACATAGCACTTTGAGGTTTGCATAGTACTTTGTATATATTATCTTACTTGATCAACTCTGTAAGTAGAGTAAATAGATAGCTGAGCCTGGAGTCAGGAAGATCTGAGTTCATCTAGCCTCAGGGACTTACTAGCTGTGTTAAACTGAGCTAGTCACTGAAACCTCTGACTGCCCGAACTGTTACCTGGGGATGATAGTAACACTTACCTCTCAGGATTCTTATGAGGACCAAATGTGATAATATTTGTAAAGGACTTAATACAGTGCCTGGCACATTGTAGGTGCCTAATAAATGCTTATTTCCTTCCAACTTGCATCTTCTTACATCAAGTACAACACCCTACCCACATTGTAGCACCTTGCTTCTCATGGTTTGCCAAACATTGTTTACTGGAAGAGACAATATTCAGAGAAAAGAAAGAACCTGTTCTCATGGAATTTGCAGCCTTGTAGGAAGATATATCCAATACTGTATATATAATATTGTACAAATAAATAATCTAATTTATTATAGAAGTATAAAACAATATTCTATGTGGTAACAAAAAGCCTTTTAATTGTCTGCTGAACTGGAATAGAGTATACATACAAAAGTAGAGAAACTTCACCTCTCCAATATCCTCAGTGGAGAAACCCTCTTTCTTCCCTAGTGGCATCTGTCTGAGGAGGAAGAATTACTGTGGACTTCTGGGGAGGGAAGGGGCCTCAGCACACAGTGCTGCTTTTACTTTGCCTCATTTTTCATTCTTTCCTGATAGAAGGTGAAGGAGTACCTGGAAATGGAATGAACCAGAACCAATGAGTTTTAAAAGATCAAAAGAGCCATCCCAGGTCCAGTAATGGGAGTCCATAACAGAGACTGCCATACCCATGGCAGCCAGCCAAGCCCTGTGAACCAGCTCAGTCTTCAGGAGCACCTTGCCACGAATGGGTGAACATGACACAAGACACCATAACCTAAATCATCCATCAGCTATGCTACAGCCAGAAATGAACTTGACAGACCAGGGAAAGAGAGGGAGGGAGGGACATGTTTTGTAGCTATCACTTTAAGTTTGAGCCCTCTCAACTGGGAGGTAATAGAGGAGATTGTGCCCAAAAATGCTTTGTAGCAAGTGCTTTAAGTCTTTATCTGTACTCCCCAGGTACTAAGGAATGGAGAGGAATTGAAAGAGATGTTTTTGTACTTTGCTTCTTTCTATGTCTCAGTAAATATCCCTTTGTAAAAGCTAATGAATGCTAGTTATTTAAATTAGGATCAGAGCACTAACAACTGCCTAGTTGATATTGAGGTAATTGGTCAATTGCTATAGGGGGGTGGGGCTTGTGAGCAATAGCACTAGAGACAGATACCCTCACAGTCTCTCAAAAGAACCTCTAGAATCTTGAAAGGAGCTTTAGCCAAGTTCTAGGCAACCAGGATTGGGAGAGTGATCCCAGAGTCTATATGTGTTACATGTGCATGTATGTGTAAACATACATGTATCTATAAATGAACAATGAGATGAGCTCAGAAATGAACAAGGAGTTAGGATTCTGAATTGCTTTTAGGACATTTCCAGTGAAAAACGCATGATGTTCAAAGGACCTCAATTCAAATCCTGGGTCTGCTTACTATCTGTATGACCTTGGGCAGGTTATCTGACCTACTTGGGCCACGGTTTCCTCCTCTATAAAATGAGATGTTTGGACTAGAAGACTTCATAAAGTCCCTCCCAGCTTTAGACCCATGATGGTGAAATTGAAAGTTCTTGTAATGATTCCACAGCTTCTCCTTGAAACAAAGGCTCGGATTTGTAATATCAACATTGTTCCATTATCATTGTCTGGTTATGAGTAACAGAACACTATGATTGGTGAAGAATTTAAATATTCACCCAAAGAGCAATCGTGAAGTGCATGACAGATGTGAATAGTCTGCAACATACCATAAATGATGAATTAGGAAGGTGAAGTGGTGTAAAGGATATCATCAAAAACATTTGACTGAAAAAAGATGGGCTGATCATGTGGTGGGGATAAAAGATAATTGATAGATAGCTCCTGGCACATTAAATAGACCGCTTTACTAACTGATGGGAGGATATGGACAAGAGCGAAAGGAGCAGAACCAGGAAAACTTTGTGCACAGCAACGACCACAATGTGCGAGAGTTTTTTCTGGTAGACTTGGAACTTTGTAATAACACAAGAACTTACTGAAAAAAAAATTCCCATGACGATTCTCTAAGGCAAAATGCCTTCCACACTCAGAGAAAGAAGTATGGAAGTCATTCACAGAATGTAGCAGATCATGTTTGTGTGTGTGTGGGTTTTAGTGTATTAGGTTTTGATTTGTTATATGATTTCTTCCATTTATTTTAATGTGACTACATAGCATGACTATAGTGAAAATGTGCTCAATAGGAAAGTATATGTAGAACCTATACAGAATTGTATGCTGTCATAGGGAGGGAG
>CM053773.1:117684391-117752035 GCA_028658325.1 Potorous gilbertii
TTGTAGAACACTTATAAACAAACAAATAAATAAATAAATTTTAAAAAAATAAAATAAGCTGGAGAAGAAAAAAAAGAGCTATGTAGGATGGACAGCCATGACAGCTAAATTAAAGAGATCAAAAATCCATCTGAGTCTGATAAAACTGCCTATAAGTGTATGCTACTTATGGAGAATACAAATATGGTCCTTTCATTCTTTATAATTCTACCTCGATTCATTATAAAGCAGTTCTCCAAACTGAATTTGAGGACTCAATTGGACTTCTACTCTGGAGCTTCATTACTGTGTCAAAGTAATCTTCACTTCCTGGGGTTCATACCAGTGGAATGCATGTTATATAGTAGGTCCTATGCCAACCTGAAAAGGCTTTCAAGTATGAGTTAGCAACATACTGTTTGACCTTGGCTTGAAGAATGACCAAGCTATGTATCAGGGGGCTCATTTCCATTGATGCTGCTGGAGCTTTAGTTGCTTCTAATACCTATTGACCTGGGTCATGCTGACAGCTTCTGGAAATTAAGGAAGCAGCTTCAGAAATGAAGACCAAATTACAGATATTCTTTGACTATTTCTGCTTTTTTAGAAGACAGCCTCTCTGAATAACATTTCTCACCACCAAAATCCTAAGCACTGTCAAATGTACCGACATCAGAAATGGATGTAGTTTTAAAAGAAGATGCAGTACCATCTTCCTTGCTTCTGCACCCTGTGGAAAATTGGGTCTTTCTATCCATCCTGCCAGGAATGATCCTCTATGTCTCATCTCCTAATAGAATATAAGATCATGGAAACTAGGCAATTTCCTTGCTTTTCTACACATATCTCCTATGCTTAGCACAGTGCACATAGTTAAGTGCTTAATAAATTTTTTTTCATTCATCGCCAGGGTATTCAGCAAGTAATAATTTTGAGTTTGTGACAGCAACTCAAAAAGATGATCTACCCAGGTGCAATGGAATGTAATTTGCATCATTGGAAGAAGTAGCCACATTAATTGTCTTCAAATTTTTGAAGCATTGTTGGAAGACAATCACAAGAAGAAAAATAAATATCTAGCTTAATTAGCACAGCAATGTAATAATTTATGATAAAAATTTAACAATAAAAAATAAAAATGTTGTATTAAAACTTGCCAATCTCAGTACTAAGACTTGCCATTTCAATCGAACAAACAATTGTTCAATTGCCTACAATGTGCAAGGCACTGTATATAACTAGCAAGATTATCTAGGTAGGTGGCACAGTGACTAGAATGCTGGTTCTAGAATTGGGAAGACCCGAATTCAAATCCAGCCTCAGACACTTCCAAACTATGTGACCCTGGGAAAGTCACTTCAACTTTGTCTTCCTCAGTTTCCTCAACTATAAAATGGGGACAATCATAGCACCTACCTCTCAGGGCTGTTGTGAAAATCAAATGAGGTAATATCTGTAAAGTTCTTAGCATAGTGCCTGGCCCATAATGGACACTTAATAAGTGGTTATTTCCTTCCCTCCATGTAGAGAAGATGCTGGTTCAGTCAGATTCTCATACTGCATGTATTCTTTAGGAATAAATAAAACATTGTTAGAAGGTTAAACATGAATAAATATATGTTTAGTCTTTTAGGTCACTAGAGTATTACAGATCATGGATTTAAATATTCTATGAATCAAATAATTTCAGTTACATCCTCAAAACAGATCCTGCATCTTCTTCTCCTCTATTCCACTTGTCACCACTCTAGGGTCAGCACTCATTAACTCCATCTAGACTATTACAATAGCCTTTTTATATTTCTTCTCATCCCCACTTTTTTGTGTCTTCTACTGAATCCTTAAGGCTGTTTTCAGAATCATCTTCCTCGTGTAAAACAATTTACTGTCTTTGCCTCATAACCACTCCCTCTTTTCCAGAATGAGCCTACTTTTGGGGAGAGCACCATCATTCTTCCAGCCACCCAGGTTCACAACAACATCATTTGTCCCTAATTTCTCATTCTTCCTCACCACACATGTCTTGTTGTTTCTGTCTTATTGATTCTTCAGCACCCATCTTCAAATAGCCATACGTACAAATATACACAAAATATATCAAAATAAATAGTACAGTTTTGGGGAAAGAGAACACTAACAGCTGGGGATAGGGTGAACCAAGAAAGACTTCATGTAGAAATTGACATTTGAGCTGAGTTTTTAAAGAAACAAGAGATTCTAAGAGACCGAGGTAATGACAGAGCATTCTAAGAGTGGGGTCTGCCAGTGCAAAGGCTCCATTGCTGTTCTCCTCTGTCCTTTTCTATTGGCTAAATTTGAGGGTTCCCTAACATTTAGTCCTCCCTCTTCTGCTCTTTTCTTTGTACACACTCCCTCTGAGACTCCATTCAATTCATTTACTTCAAGTTTATGGATCAGAATCTCTCTAAACTGTCTCCAAAGATTCCAACCTGCATCTCCAACTGCCTATTAATTGCTTTCATCTTCCTTTTATGTGTTCCACTGATTCCTCCAAATCAACATGTCTAAATCCATATTGTCTTATTATTATATTAAATATATTATGCTACAATAGAATAAATAATATTATATCATTATATTAAATAACCCATAATTATCTTCCCCCCTGATCACCACATTTCAATAAATGGTACCACCATTCTCTGAATCACAGTGGATCAAGATCTTAGAGTCATTTTTAATCTCTTCCTTTGAGATGTCTCACATATCTATTCCTTTCTCTCCCATTCTCACTGAAATATATGACAGAGAATCAGCAGAAGATGAAAAAAATTAGATAACTTAGTATTAGTGAAAATTGTGTTGAAGATAAATAGCATTTTTCCGAGGTTAAGTAACAGCTAGGCAGTAGTCCTCTGTCAGCTACAGAGACACAGGCCCTGCCAGTGGAGTTTATAGCTTTCTTTAGCATCGATCAGCAGCCCAGGAGCTAGAGAGAATAAAATAAATGATGAGAGTAACCCAAGGTTGTATGATGATATTACATACAGAGTACAGGGTCAGCAAGGTGGCATTGTGAAGGTAACACTGGCCTAGGGATAAAGGAGGCCCATCAGACATGTATTAGCCAGAACAAGGCAAATCTCATTGATATAGTGATTACTAGGTACCACGCACTATGCTAAGTGCTTCACAATGAGTATCTCCTTTGATCCTCACTGGGAGGAAGCCTTTGTTATTATCCATACTTTACAGATAAAGAAACTGAGGTAAACAGAGGTTAGTCACACAGCTACACAGCGTCTGAAACTGAATTTAACTCAGGTGTTCCCGACTCTAAGCCTAGCACTCTATCCACTGCACCACCTGGATGCTCCTCATCTATAAAATAAGGAGAATAATGATACCTACTTCTTAGGGTTATTGCCACAATCAAAGGAGATACTGTATGTTACACACTTTGTAAACCTTAGGGTGTTATATAAATGTTAGCCACTATTAAAGAGATGAAAAGCTTTAGGATGTTAGAAAGGGTAGCTTTGAAATGTCTCACTGAGACCTAGGTTGCGCCTGGGGTTCCTTACAATTAGATCAGTCCAAAAGGGGGTTGGGTTGGCCTCGTTAGATGATAAACCATCGCTGGAATTGTTCAGGCAGGGTAGTTCGATGGGGAAAGCACAGTATTTGCCATTAGAGGACCTGGATTTGAATCCTTGATTTGTTAACCTTTCTTCTAACCTCCAGTTTCGTATTTCTAGCTGTCTTTTAGATATTCTGAATTGGATGTTCCATAGATATCTCAAATTTAACATTTCCAAAGTGAAATCATCCAAAGTGAGCTTTTCCTAAAACCCTCCCTTTCTCCTAACTTCCTTATTACTATGGATGGTACCACCATCCCCTTGGTCACGCTCACTGCTTAGGTGACTCCTCTTTCTTTTATCACCTTCCTTGTCCAACCTATGATTAAGACTTGCCCTTTCCACCTTGGTAATTTCTCTAATATAGACCTCTTTTCCACTTGATACTGCCGCCACACTCTGCAGGCCCTTATCACCTCATACCTAGTCTATTGCAATCAGCTTCCTCTTCCTTCCTCGTCTCCCACTCCAATCCACCCTTCGCTCAGTTGTCAAAGTGACCTTCCCCAAATGCAAGTCTGATCATATCTCCCCTCTATTCAATATAACTCCAGTGCTTTACTATCATCTCCAGGATCAAGTATAAAATCCATGTTTGGTTTTCAATCCCAATGGTTCCCTATCACTTTCAAAATCCAGCAGAAAATCCTATGTTTGGCATTCAAAGACCTTCATAAACCTGTACCCTCTCCTGCTTACACCTTACTCTACCCTTGTACTCTGTGGTCCACTGACATTGGCCTTTGCTGTTCCATGAATAGAACATTCTATCTCCCAACTCTGAGCACTTTCCCTTCGGCATCTTATTTTCTGGCTCCTTTGAATTTTCAGATCAAGTCCCACCTTCTCCAAGAAGATTTTCCCAATCTTCCCTGCTCTTAGTGGCTTTCCTCGGAGATTATGTCCAATTAAACTTAAAATATAATTTTAAATTAAGTTTAATTTTAAATTTAAGTTTAAATATAAACTTAAAATATAATTTGTTTGCACATACTTATGTGCAAGTTGTCTCCCCCGTTAGATTTTGGGACCCTTGAGAATGAGGGATGTCTTTTGACTTTGTATCCTCAGAGTTTAGTGTAATGCCTGGCACCTAGTAGGTGCTTAATAAATGTTTATTAGCTATGACTTTCCATAATCTGTTCTTTTGCAATGGTATATTTTAAAACCTCCAGTTTCCTTCAGACCTTGACCTCCTTATATATGAGACCTTTCCGGATGCCTCCAGCAGCTAGTGATATGATACTCAGACAAAACACACTTGTATTAATATCATATGTATTTAAATGTGTACATGTTGTCTGGCAGCTAGGTGGCATGATAGTGCCTGACTGAGAGTCAAGATGACCTCTCTTGCTCAGTTCAAATCTAACCTCTGACATTTACTAGCTGTGTGACCCTGGACAAATCACTTAACCTTATTTTCTCATCTGTAAAGTAAGCTGGAGAAAGAAATGGAAAATCACTCTAGTATCTTTGCCAAGAACACCCCAAATAAAGTCACAAAAAGTAGGAAAGGATTGAAAAACAATTGAACCACACCAAAACATGCTGTCTTCCCCAAAAGACTGTAAGCTCCTTAGGGATAAAGACTTTCTTCTTTTAACCTAAATATTTAGCATAATGCTTGACACATAGGATCCTTTGTTCATAAATTTTGTCGGAAAAGGCCCCAAAGGCCATCTGGTCTACCTCATTTTATCGATGAGGAAACAAACTCACAGAGGGGAAATGATTTATCCAAGGTCATATGGATTGTAAATGGCCTAGTAGGAACTTAATGTAATATTTAATTGATTGATCCTAAGTTTACAGTACAAATACTTGTTAAACTGTTTGTATGTTTTCCTAGGAATGTACCAATAAAGTCAAACAGTCAAGGGAGTCCCAGAATACGGAGTTATGCATGGCATCAGATTACATTTAGCATTGTGATTCACTACTTTTTCAAACTAATAATCTATTTGGAGAGAATGACAGATTCTGTTGGGTTAGTAGCCAGTAAACCAGCCTTCTGGCTATTCTGCTAAAACCAAAAAGTTTAAACATAGAATTTTGAGCACTTCTAAAAATAGTTATAACTCTGAAAAGATATACTATTTTGAACTGTTGTAAAGACATAAAGAAGCCTTTCAAAATGTTTTTTATGCTTTTGGCTTTATCCCTAAAGTGACCTTATCTTGTCCAGAACCAGGAATCCATGCATTCCTTAGCTATCTCTCCACTTTGGGCTACCTGCTCTCCAATCATCCTGCCCATACCCCTCCCACTGGAACCTTGGACTCTGCCCCTGGGGCCCTGGATTCTGATATGAGAGTTTCTGCCTAAGCTTACTTGGAACCAGCCCTCCGTGTCAACTCCTCTTTCCTCTCCTGCTTTCTAACTCCACATTAATATGTTGTCCTTCCCATTTTAATGTCAGCTTCTTGAGGGCAGAGACCATTATGCCAGATGATTAGTGATGAAGCATACTATCTCCTGACAGAGAGGTAAGGTAATTGATTTATATAGTTCAGAGTAAGACAAAAATATTTTTGAATACAACCAATGAGGGAATTTCTTTGCTTGACTATGAATATTTTTACAAGGAATTTTCTTTTCTCTTCTTTTTTCAATGAAGTAGGACATGGTATGGAAAGAAAATAGTTTTCTATTAACTTTTAAAAAATAGAGATGTAGGGAGTTGTGTAGATATGGAATGTCCCATGCTCTTTCAGATGAGGTCATTGCTTCATTGTTTTACTTTGCTACAAGAGATCTCTTTTGGAGGAGGAGGGATAATCTGTAAATATTTGCAATATAAAAACAAAGCACATCAATAAAACTTTTTGAAATGTCAAAACAAAACAAAATCCTTACAACAAAAATGCAAATGCATAGTGAAGTAAAACAAGTTCCCACATTAACTATTCCCCAAAATAAGTGCTTCATTCTGCACCCAGACTAATCTTTATCAGGAATGATGCTCTGTTATCAGCCACCTGACGCCATAGTTGGTCATTGCACTCATCAAAGTCTTTCAAAATTTATGTTTTTACAGTGTCATTATTTTATAAATTGTCCTCTTGGTTTTACTCTCTTTTCTACATATTAGTTCATACAAATCTTTCCAGGTTTATCTGAAACATTTTCTTTCATCATTTGTTAGATGACAATAGTAAATTCCTTTAAAATTATATACCTTAATTTGTTCAGTCATTCCCCAATGAATGTCCACCCTCTTCGTTTACAGTTCTTTGACACTACAAAAGGAGCTGTTATTAATATTTTCTTACACATGGAAATTTTTCCTCTCCCTTTGACCTCTTTGGTTCTAGCAGTGGTGTTTCTGCGTACCCAGTTTAGTTACTTTGAGAGCATAGTTCCAAATTGCTTCCCAGAATGGATAGACCAGCTCACGGAGCCACCAACAGAACAGTAGTATACCAATGCCATTTGTTCAGTCTTTTTCAGTAATGTCTGACTCTTTGTGACCCCATTTGGTGTTTTCTTGGCAAAGAGACTGGAGTGGTTGGCCATTTCCTCATTTTACAGATGAGGAAACTGAGGCAAACAGGGTTCTGTGACTCGCCCAGGGTCACACAAGGGAGTCTTCCTGACTCCAGGGCCAGCGTTCTATCTACTGAGCCATGGAGCTGCCTCATCCCTATGTCAGCCGGTGGGAAACAGTATGACTAGTACAATGACAGCCCCCCCTCCCATTTTTAGCCACTTGCTGTAATGGTACTGTTGGGGTTAACTTTCCTACTTCTCTGCTCCTCAGTCCTTGTTCCTCATTCCTCTTCCTTGTTAGGTAATCTAGAAAAATCTTCATTTTACTGGTCCTGTAAATAACAGGACAGTCTCCTATTGTTTTCTTACTGTCTCTGTCTCAAATGATATATAAGGCCACTGCTGAGGCCATCTGAGTTTTTGACTTGAGTGTGGAGCTTCCATTCCTCTGCTAATAGCATCTGTTTGCTACTTTTCCTTCTAAGTAGCAATAAAGATTGATAGCTTTAACAATATGTGTAATTACACTTTTCATCTGGACTCTCTGCACTACATACAACCTAAATTCTCACAGCATCTCCAACATTGGTCATTTTCTTTTTTCACCAACTTTGCCAATCTGATCTGAGTCAGAGCCTCAGTTTTAATTTCATTTAATTTCATTTTTTATTGGTGATTTAGAAAATTTTTATGACTATTGATACCTTCAGTTTTGTTTCTTGAAAACTCTCCATATCCTTTGACCACTTGTTAATTGGGGAATGGCTCTTGTTCTTATAAATTTGAATTAGTTATTTATATAACATGGATATGAGACCTTTATTAGAGAAATCTGCTTCAAATATTTTTTCCCTGTATCTGTTTCTCTTCTAATATTAGCATCAGTTCTAGGCTTAGGTGACTTCCTACATTTGATTTTGAGGTGCTAATAAAAGGTCTGATTACCCTGTCTATCTCACTATTATAGAGTTTATTTAGACCATAGAAGTCCTTTTTCAAAATGCAAATACCTATGGGACAATTAGAGCCCCATTAAGTCATTTAGTCACTTACCTCCAAATCCCAAAGGAATGTCACCAACCAGAAGCAGTGGCTTTGTGGAGAAGATGCAGCTATAGTGAAGAGTGAAGGATGATTTGGAGGAAAAAACCTGGAGACTAAAAAAATACATAATGGCATCAACATATATAGGGAAGTTAGGCAGATGGGCTGGTTTACTGAGAAAGGATCAAATGAGACAACTTGTACACGTAGCGCTTTAAAGCACTACATATATGCTAACCGTTATATTCATGACATACCTGCAGAATTATTATTTAAAGAGGTAGAGTTTTATGTGTGTTAACCTTTAGATTTAAGCTGGAAGTGACTTTAGAGATAATTGACAAGCTTTTTGAATTTCTTACTATTTCTTTCTCCCTCTGCTAAACCCTGAGGATACAAATAATGATGGAAAACCCCATTCCCATTCTGGATGGAAATCCCCACCCCATTCTAATGGTAAAGCTAAATACATACATACATACGTACTCCATCAGCCACCATCACACCATCCATATGTGGAACCATTGGTTACAACAAATGGAAAAGTTTTGAATGCTGTGTATAAGTTCACTGCCTTGGTAGTATACTTTCCAGGGATGTACACATTGACAATGAGGTTGATGCACACGTTGCCAGAGCTAGCTCAGGGTTTGAGAGGCTCCAAAGAAAAGTTTGGGAGAGAAGAGGTATTAGACTGACTACCAAACTGAAGGTCTACAGAGCTGTTGTGCTGACCTCATTGTTGTATGCCTGTGAAACATGGGCAGTCTACCAGTGCCATGTCAGGAAACTGAATTGCTTCCATTTGAACTCTCTTAGGAAGATTCTGAGGATGACCTGGCAGGATAAGGTACTAGACACTGAAGTCCTTGCTTGAACTGAACTGCCAAGCATTCAAACTATGCTTCAGAGAGCTCAGCTCAAATGGACTGGCTATGTTGTTCAAATGCAAAATGTATGCTTGCCAAACTCACATGGGTCAGATGATCACATGCTGGTCAGAAGGAATGATACAAGGCCTCTCTCAAGAACTTTGGATTTCACTGTGCAATATGGGAGACCCTGGCACAGGACCGCTCTCAGCATGGCATGCCCACATCAGAAAGGATGCTGTGCTCTTTGAGCAAAGCAGAATTGAGTCAGCACAAAGTAAATGCAGGATGTGCAGATTTGGGATATCCACCCCACATATGCACATGGACTATCTGTGCCCAACCTGTGGTAGAACATTCTGAGCTCAAATTGGTCTGATCAGCCACAGTTGGACACACTGAAATTTCACTTTATCATGGTGATGTCATTTTGGTCCTCTTGCAAGAAGGAGGACAACAACCAGCCAACCAACATATATGTATGTGTGTATGTATGTATATATGTATATAACATATATACATATATGTATATACACATATGTATATATGTGTGTATAATATACATGCGTGTATATATAATATGTATGTGTATATATATCTATATATACATAAACATACAGAGTGGAGGGAAGATTATGTCAGAAGGGATAGCAGTAGAAACTGGAGGAACGAGAAAAGCCTTCCTTTTTAAAGAATATCAAGGATCCTCAGAATCAGGTTGGGAGAAAGAGTATTCCAGATATACAGAGTAGCCAATGAAAAGACTCAGAGATAGAAATGGACTGTTATGTCTAAGGAAGAACATACAGACCAGTATGGCTATATGGGATAGAATGGGGAAGAGGATAGAAGAAAGTTGGAAAGATAGAAAAAGTCCTAGTTATGAGAGCATTAAATGACAAAGGAAATTATATTCAATCCCAAAAGTATTAGGAGCCACTGGCATTTAATGAGTAGATTGGGTGACATGGTTAGACTTACATTTTAAGAAAATTACTTTGGCAGCTGAGTAGCTTTGAGGCAGGTAGACTCACAAGGTCTCTCTTAGAGGTACTAGAAGGCTATTGTAATGGTCCAGGTGTGAAGTAAGGAGGACCTATACTAGGATAGTAGCCTAGTGAGTAGACAACTAGTGATGTATGGGAAAGACATTGTAGAAGAAATTACAATATTTGACAACTGATTGGATGTTGGGATGAGTAAGAGACATGAGTCAAGGATGATGCAAGTTTGTGAAACTGGATGATTGAAAGAGTGGTAACTTTTTTGATAATATTAAGGAGGTTCAGAAGAGGGGTGAATTTGAGAGAAAGAAAATGAGTTCTGCTTTGGGCATATTGATTTTGAGATGCCTATGAAATGTTTAACAGGCAGTTGGTGATGTAAGACTGCAGCTCAAAAGAAAGGCTAGTTCTGTGTAAACATATCTGCGAATCATCTGCAGAGAGAAGATAATTGAACCCATTAGACCACAATTAGGTGGCACAGTGGATAGAGTACCAGGCCTGGAGTCAAGAAGACTCATCATCCTGAGTTGAAATCTGGTCTTAGCTACATGACACTTTTCAAGTCACTTAACCCTGTTAGCCTCGGTTTCATTATCTGTAAAATGAGCTAGAGAAGGAAATGGATAAATACTCCAGTATCTTTGCTAAGAAAACCCCAAATAGGGTCACAGAGAGTCAGATATGACTGAAGAATAAAGGACCATAAAGTTCAATCCATTTATTTTACAGCTGAGGAAAATGAGGTCCAGGGTGGTAAAATAATTTACTACAGGGCACCTAGGGAGGAACACAGAGAGCTAGGATTCAAACCCGTGTACTCCAGCATCAAATATAAAAACTGTTTCACATTTAAAGCCCTTCACTACTTGACCTTTTCCTTCTTTTGCAGTCTTCTTATACTGCATTCCCCTCCACAAACTCTAAGACGCAGTTAAACTGGCCTACTTCCTATTCTTCTCATACTATTAAAAACTTTATAACTTTTCACTTCTCTGTCCCCCCACACCTGGAATGCATCCCCTCTTCGTTCTCCAACTCCTGGCTTCCTGACTTCCTCCAAGACTCAGCTCAAATCTGACCTTCTGCAAGGAGCTTTTTCTATACTTGTCCCAAAATTGGTAGAATCTTGGCTTTTCCTCTGGAATTACCTTCCATTTACACTGGATATATCTTATATCAATCAATAAACATTTAGTAAGTTCCAATGATGTACCAGGTACTGTACCAAGCACTGGGAATTCAAAAAGATGACCCCTGCCATCAAGAAGCTAACCATCCAATGGGGGACACAATTTGCACATAAATATATATACAAAGCAAGCTATGTACATGCTAACAGGAAATAATTATCAGAGGGAAAAAATCACTGGAAATAAGAGAGGTTGGGGAAAGCTTCCAGTAAAAGATGGAATTTTAATTGGTATTTAAGAAAACCGGGGAGGTCAGTAGTCAGAGCAGAGGAAGGAGAGCTTTCCAGGGATGAGGGGCAACCACAGAAAATGCCCAGAGCCCAGAGATAGAGTATTTTGTTTGTGGAACAGCCAGGAGGTCAGTATTACTGGTCTAAGGTATAAGATGACTGGGAAGGCAGGAGGAGGCTAGATCATGAAGGGCCAAACAAAGCATTTTGTGTTTGATCACAAAGGTAATAGGTAGCCACTGGAGTTTATTGACTTGAGTGAGGGGAGGCAATGACATGATCAGATCTGCATTTTAGGACAATGGAGGATGAATTGTAATGGGGAGAAACTTGAACCAGTCTGAACTATCAGCTGGTTATTGAGGTAGTCCAGGCATGAGGTCATCAGGACCTGCACTAGAGAGGTGGCAGCGTCAGAGGAGAAAAGAGAGCTTTTAGGAGAGATGTTGCAAAGGTGTAATCAACAGGCCTTGTCAACACATTGCATATGGAGGGTGAGAGATGATGAGAAATCCAGGATGAGTTCTAGGTCATTCATGAGTCTGGGAGTATGGTGATACTTTTTACGGTAATAGATAAGATGGAAGGGGGCAATGGTGTAGGAGAAAACATAATAATTCTGTTTTAGACATATTGAGCTTAAGATGTCTACTGGATATCTGAAAGGCGGTCAGCAGAGAGTTTGGGCATTAGAAGGTCAACTCTATGGGAGCAGGGACTGTGTTTTTGCTTTTCTTTGTGCCTAGGTTATAGTAATTAATAAATGCTTGTTGATTGACTAATGCTGACACCACGCCTGAAGATTTAATATTACTTTTGGCATACTTCCTCTTTAATTGTGACTACATTTGGAAAGTGAGCTGCAGCCTTACACCAGTGAAACCACAGGTTCAGACAAGAAAAAAACCCCAAATTCCCAATACAGCACATGTATCTAGGCAAGGCAGGTTCCAGCGGTCTGCAGATTTCTGGAGGTAGTAGAAGATTGCTATTCCCCACAGAGCTGCCAAATTAATATTCCTAATGCTCAGTTCTGACCCTGTTACTCCACTCATCAAGAAACTCCAGTGGCTCACCATTGTCTCTAGGGTAAAATGCAAACTTCTCTGTTTGACATTTAAAGTCCTTCCCAATATGTGCCTAGGCTACTTCTCCAGACCTACTCCACATATTACTCCCCTTCACACACCCTATTTCCTAGCTCAAATGACCTGTTTGTTTTCACCTGTATACAATTATCTTAAGATAGAACTAAAGGCATCTAGGTAGAGCAGTGGATAGAATCCTGGGCCTGGAGTCTGGAAGACCTGAGTTCAAATGCAGCCTCAGACACTTACCAGCTGTGTGCCCTGGGCAAGTCACTTAACCAACCCTGTTTGCCTCAGTTTCATCATCTGTAAAATGAACTAGAGAAGGAAATGGCCAACCACCCCAGTATCTTTGCCAAGAAAATCCTAAATGGGGTCATGAAGAGTCAGAAAAGACTGAAACCACTGAACAACAACGATAACAGCAGCTCCTACCTCTAGGGTAGTCGTGAGAGTAAAATGAGATAATACTTGTGTTCACAACCTTAAAGTGCAAGGACACACACACACACACACACACACACACACGTCATGAGAGATGAGCAGAGGTGAGGAGGTGAGATAGCAAAGAGGGGAAATGGGGTTGCACCAAAAAAAGCCTTGAAAACAAAACACCTATGCTCAGAGTTGGTACTACTCACACCCTAAAGATGAGTTGAGAATGAAATACCTGTGAGTTTTAAAGACTTGACAGAATTGGTATTGACAATGACCCAGTCAGCTAGCCAATAAGAATTTATTGTAATCATTCAACTGTGAACAACTTTTCATAACCCCATTTGGGGTTTTCGTGGCAGGATACTGGAGTGATTTACCATTTCATTTTTGCTCATTTTGCAGATGAGCAAACTGAGGCAAACAGGGTTCAGTGATTTTCCCAGGGTCACACAGCTAGTAAATGTCAGAGGCCAGATTTGAACTCAGACAAATGAGTGTTCCTGCCTCCAGGGCTGGTACTCTATCCCCTACATCACCTAGCTTCCCCTCTAAAGTCCTTAACTCAGCTTTAAATGGAGCCATGGCTATCTGACTCCATCGTATTTTTCTAGATAAGTCACATTATCCTCTTTCACCTAAGCAAACTGGTGTACACACTCTTCCCAAAACTCAAGATTCCATCTCTTGTCTCCATCTCACCATATTCCCCATGCTTGAATATATGCCTTCCTCATGTCAGCCTCCCAGAATCCCCACCTTTCCTCAAGGCTAAGTTCATGCCTTGTCTCCAGTAAGATGCTTTCTCTTGCTCTCTCTCTCCCCCATTATCAACTATGAATACTCCCTGTAGGAGAGACAGCATAGGATTTGAACTTGGTCTTAAGGTCTTACCAGTGGGAAGATCCAAGTTCAGTTTTTGCCTCTGACACTAGCTTTATGCTCAACGACTAGACCCTACATTTTAGTGCCTAGGCAACTCTTGGGAGTCTCTGCTATGCTTGGTTAGAAGGAGTTCTACACACACACCAAAGAAATCATCAGGTAGAACCAAAGATATATGTCTTCCTGTTGTATACCCCTAGTAGAATGAAAGCCCCTGGTGGAGAGATATTTATTATTTACTAAATAGTAATTGTTTCTCTTGGTGAGCGACCCAGAGGGTCTTCTCCTCCCAGTTTAATTTTTTTTTTTATTAAAGGGACCATCTCTAGACTCATTTCTTAAAGAGATTTATTCACTGAATGGGCCTCACTCAAAATAAGAACCTGAAAAGACCTTAGCCTAAAAGGGCCAGGGTCTCCCATTGCATCCGGGGCCATTTCCAGTCATCCTGATGAATATCTGACCACTGGACCCATATGGGTCTGGAGGAGAAAGTGAGGCTGGTGACCTTGCCCAGCCCTCACTCATTCAAATCCAAGTCAACTGCAAGTCACTTCATCATCTCTCTGATGTCAAAGTCTTCTTCAAAACTGAAGGACAAACACAACAACTTGTTTTCTGTAAGCAGATCATAGTAGTAGATAGAAGGAGGGCCTTGGAATATAATCCAAGTGCTTAATACAAACCACCTGGAAAAGTGGATTGACAGAGAGTTTTTGGAGTCAGGACTTAGTGGGAACTAAGTCCACTCTCTGGCACATACATAGATGGACTAATCCCTCCTGTGTGAGTGCATATGGAGGCCTTTTCCAGGCTGCTCATCTACCTTTGGGATCCACCTCTCATCCAACTCTCATCTGTGGTTCCAAGAAGCTGTAGCATGCACAGAGGCCACACCTTGGTAAAAGTCATCTGGGTAGATGAGTTACACCAAGTCCAGGATAACTGAAGGACCTCAAACCCTTTGGTAAGTAAGGGGTGTCTACCTCAAGGATGCAAAGACCTCCCCAAGTGGAATAGATGGATGAGAACAATTTGTTCCCATAGCCACAGTACTATGGAGCCATTAGGCAGAAGTTCCCAAAGTGGGCAATGGGGGTGGTACCAGGTGCAGGAACAATTCAGAGGGGTCGAAGTAGCCTCAGGTGCAATTGGGTGGTGTTAAAAATAAGAGGAGGAAAGCATATGGAAAGAAGAGAAGACAAGAAAATTTTGAAAAATATCACACATTTCATCTGTTGTGCTATGTTAATGTCATAGTAATTACATTATTTTCTGAATAAACTCACAAAATGAGAGTTATAACTGATCAGCGGTCAAGTGCACCAATAGGTCTTAACAAACTAGTGTTGGCAGGTGGTTATGTTGTGTTGGGAAGTCCAGCATGCATTGGCAGGAATATGTGCCTATAATGACTTGTTTATAATACTGTATCATACAGTTATATGAATTGTGTCATCAAATTTTCAATGCAGGAAAAACCCCACAAATTTACAATAGATTATTAAATTTAAGATGTGTCATATTTTTTAAAAATGTTATATTTTTTTGAAATGATGCAAATTTTTAAAAATCATTAAATGGTTAAAGAAAATAGATTTGCACAGGGGTGCTAAGTAATTGGCTTAGAGCTTAGTCAGACCTCAAAGATGCCACGACTCTCAGGCCATTACCTGATTGTCCTGACTTTTGTCTTGCAGCTGGACTTCAATGACTCTGGAAGAAAGAATGAGGTTGATGATTGTGCAACTCAGGCCTCACTTAAATCCAAGTCACATGCAGATGATTTTATTGGTCCTCTTTGAAAATGAAGGACAAAGAAATAGAAAACATTGGAAGATATAAAATTGGTCATTTTGATTATATTAAATTGAAAAGCTTTTGCACAAACAAAACCAATGCAACCAAGATCAGAAGGAAAGCAGAAAGCTGGAAAACAAT
Organism: Potorous gilbertii; assembly: GCA_028658325.1. NCBI lineage: Eukaryota > Metazoa > Chordata > Mammalia > Diprotodontia > Potoroidae > Potorous > Potorous gilbertii. The sequence goes on from CM053773.1 coordinate 117,700,157, forward strand.
TTTCACAGCATCTCTGAGAAAGGTTTCGTTTCTCAAATATATAGAGAACTGAGTCAAATTTATAAGAAGACAAGTCATTCCCCAATTGATAAATGGTTAAAAGATACAAAAGGAAGTTTTCAAATGAAGAAATCAAAGCTATCTATAATAATTTGGGGGGGAATGCTCTAAATCCCTATTGATTAGAGAAATGCAAATTAAAACATCCCCAAGGTGCCACCTCACACCTATCAGATTGGTTAATATGACATAAAAGGCAAATAATGAATGCTAGAGAGAATGCGGGGAAATTGGGATACTACAGCATTGATCTAACCATTCAGGAGAGCAATTTGGAACTATGCCCAAAGTACTATATAACTGTGCATACTCTTTGATCCAACAATATCACTACTAAATTTATATCCCAAAGAGATCATAAAAATGGGAAAAGGACCCACAATACAAAAATATTCATAACAGCTTTTTTTGTGTGTGTGTGGTGGCAAAGAATTGGAAATTGAAGGGATACCCATCCATTGGGGAATGGCTGAACAAGTTGTGGTACATAAATGGAATGGGATGCTATTGTGCTCTAAGAAATGATGAACAGATTTCAGAAAAACCTGGAAAGACTTACATGCACTGAATGTAAAGTGAGGTGAGGAGAATCAGAACACTATACATAGCATCAGTAACATTGTGTGATGATCAGCTATGATTGATTTAGTTCTTCTCATCAATACAATGATCCAAGAAAAATCCAAAATACTCATGACAGAAAATGCCATCCACCTAAAGAGAAAGAACTGATGGAGTCTTAATACAAATCAAAGCATACTATTTTCACGTTTTTGGTGGTTTTTCTTCTTTCGTAACAACTAATACGGACATGTGTTTTACATGATTGCACATATATAACCTATATCAAATTGTTTGCTATCTTGAGAAAGTGGAGGGAGGGGAAAATATGGAACTCAAAATTTTATATTAAAAATGAATCTTAAAAATATATAATAAGGTTATATAAATTTCAAAAAAAATGGAGAAAAATACAACAAAATAACTAGCAATAAGATAGGGGAAATAATTTAATCTCTCAGTTTTCCCAGTGAATTCTCCAGAATAAATTGCAAAGTACATAAGTGGGTTCTCTTTTTGCTAATTCCTTCCATCACAGGTTGGGCAAGAGAAGTCCCAAAGGTACTTAAAAACTGAATTGGATTGGATTAGCTGGGGAGGGTGGAAGAAGATTGTTTTTTAAAGTTAAAGTAGAAAGTGCCTAGCTCAGTGCCTTGATCATAGTAGGGACTTAGTAAATATCTGATGAATTGAGAAGTCAAAGAAAGGGGCAGTCAGAAATAGTTATGTGGTGGGGACTGCTAAAAGAGTAAGAAATTGCTCAGTCTCCCAAAGAAGGAATCTTCTGCCTGGAAGGAGGCTAGGTTTGTTGTCTGACTGATTAGCTGTTGTGTAAACAGGATTGAGCTGTAGGCAATTGGAGCTGGGGGAAACTAGTCAGAGAAACCCTCACCATCAGCTGACAATCATTTCGTTGGTCAGTTTCGCCTATCACTTTTCTGGCTGGAGTAGAACGCTTTGGTGGCCGGTAAAAAGGACTATAGGTCTGCTTCTGCTTCTGCTTCTGCTTCTGCTTTAACTAAATCATTTCCTCCATGCTGCAGATCGCAGAGTTTTATTTCAACGTGGACCATGGCTACCTGGAGGGTCTGGTCCGAGGGCACAAAGCCTGCCTCTTGACCCAACACGACTACAATAACTTGGTGCAGTGTGAAACTCTGGAAGGTAAGTGCTGCCATTTTCAAACTTTGGGAAAATAACAGGAGATGATACAGCCCTCTGTAAACTTTAAGGGACAAACTCGACTTCCAGTGGCATGGGAACCTGGAGAACCTTGTAGAAAGGCCAACTATAGCTCTGACTTTTCTGAATAGTCTATTTTTTCAAAAGCATGAAGAAAAAAATAGAATCTGCCTCTTTACCCTCACTGGTGGCGAATTCACATTTGGAAGTTCCCCTGAGATACTGCTAAGTTTTTGCAAAAAGTACATTAATGTGCAGGACGTGTGCACTCATTGATCTGAAGGGTGAATGTTGAAATCAATACTTACAGCTTCCATTTAGTTAGCACTTTAAATTTTACAAAGTGTTTTATGTACATCATCTCACGACTTGGTTCTTAAAACCAGTCTGAGAAGTGAATAAGCCTAAGAGATGGCTAAGTGGAGGCTGGCTAGCAGACCCTGGAGTCAGGAGGCTTGGGTTCTAAACCTGTTCTCTTACTAATTTTGACCTTGGGCAAATTATCTAACCCATCTAAGTCTCAGTTTCTTCTTTTCTAATGTAGGGTTGATAAAAAAAAACTAGCTACGATTACTGTCTTGTCTTGAGAAAAGAGATTTGCCAAATTTAAAACAAAATAAATATGAGTATATCCTCATGTTACAGATGAGTAATTCAGCCTCAGAAAAACCCAAATCAGTTACTCATAATCATGTGGCTCAAACCCAGGTCTTCTGACCACAAGCCCACTGTTTTTTACACTTGATATTAACCAAAATACATCCAGTCACAGTGGGTAGAGCAAGCTAGCTCCGAAATCATGAATACAAATTTCAAATCCAGCCTCAGACACTTAGTAATTGTGTGACCACGTGCAAGTAATTCACTTAACTTGTGTCTTGCTTCAATTTTCTCAACTGTAAAATGGGAATAATAGTGCCTACTTCTCAGCGTTGTAAGGATCAAGTGAGACCATATTTGTAAAAGTCTCTATATAATGCTTATTTCCTTCCTTTCCTATTCTTCACTATCCTGTCCTAAATTTCTAGCTAATTTAAGAAAGAGTTTTTTTTGTTTTTTTGTTTTTTTAAATCCTGACACATGCCCCAGGGAGAGGGAGTTAAGAAAAAACTCTTTGAAGGTGACTTTGTGAATTGCTTAAAGTGAAAGCTGTAACTGCCAAGCCATGGTGAAATCTGGTTAAATCCTGAACCTGCACAACTATGGCAGCAACAGAAAGACCGCAGGTGCTTTCATCGAAATGGGAAAAAATAGAAACTAATGCCTTAGAAATGATAATAGCCAATTCTCCATAAATTAATGGCAATAGGAATAAATAGTCCAGACTGAAGATTAATTACATTTACTTAGCTGACGTGCCTCAATGATGGCAAAATTGTAAAGTATCTTCAGTGTTTCTGAGGAGGGGGGGTGGGCGCCAATTTTTTTAAGTGAACCAAGATAGGAGAAAGTTCATGGAAGCAAGGTTTGCACCAAAATCCAAAGTAGATAGGTAGCCATTGTGGGTTTCTAGAAAACAAAAGGAAAAAGAGATAAGTGTCTGGAGTTAAGTCTTTCCTGGAATAATCTCTCCCTGTCTTTGCTTGCTATTTGGTTAATTTTTACGTATCTTTTGGGACATTTGTTTAAACTGGTGTTCTCAGTTTCAAGGTAGGTGTGTAGACTATCATTATATCATTACATATGGCACCCACTATGTGCCAGATACTGTGCTAAGCCACTTTATAATTATTACCTCATTTGATCCTTGCTTATAACAACTCTTGAGAGGCAGGTATCATCATAAGGAAACTGAGGCAAGCAGGGTTAAGTGACTTGTCCAGTGTCACTTAGCTAGTAAGTCTCTGAGGCAAGATTTAAACTCATCTTCCTAACTCTAGGTACTATCCATTCCAGGTGCTGCCAGCTGCTTATAGTGGGAATGGGCAGATGTTGCTTCATTCCCTTTATGCTTTATAGTTCTCTATGATAGAAAAAAATGTGGGCTGCCCTTATGGCAGGGGTAAAGGATGATAGGTAGACCACCAGGGTGCTCCCTTGATACTTTCTCAGGAGAAATCAAGGAAAGTCTCTGGGATGGCATGTTGGGTAGAGGGACCTCCTAGGGGAAACTTAGGGGAGGATATGGAAATAGTGTCACAGGATGGGGAGGTGTGAATGGACTGTGATTTGCATCATTGGAATGAGGATGCCTAAGAGGAGGGATCCTTTTCTTTCTTTTAAAAATACTTTTTTTTATTTATTTCATTAAATATTTCCAATTGCATGTAAGGATAATTTTTAACATTCATTTAAAAAGCTTTTGAGTTCCAAATTCTCTCCTTTCTGCCCCTCTCCCATCCCTTGATATGGCAAGTAATGTATCATATTAGCTATATTCCAAAAGAAAACACATGCACACAAAGAAAAATAGAGTAAAAAAGTATGATTTAACCTGTACTCAGAACTCGTTAGGTCTCTCTGGAGGTGGATAGTATTTTTCATCTTGCAAATCATCTTTGGAATTGCTTTGGATCATTGTCTTGAACAGGGTAACTAAGTCTTTTAAAGTTGTTTATCAAAAAGAGCACATCTTAACCATATTTGAGACCCAGACCCCTTTGGTAAAGCTGAGGAACTCAGAATGTTTTTGATGTTTGAAATAAAATACATAGAACAGCAAAGGAAGTCAATTTTATTGAAATAGTCATCAAATTAAAAAAAAATTACAGACCATTTTCAGAACTTACTTTGAGCATTACTTTATATACAGTGACCCTAGACCTGAGGAATTTTTCCACAGCAAAGTCTTCCCCACCTTCATTTTTTTCTCTTTCCAACTGTCAACAGATAATTCCTACTCCTTTCTCTCTGACACTTAGTCACTTGGTCACTAAACTTATCTCTGCTTCCCATCAATGATAACATTTTTTTTTTTTGGTAAATACTATTTTATTTTTTCCACATGTAAAAGGTAGTTTTTCTCCCTCCCATCCCTCCCCTCCCCAAGAAAGCAAGCAATCTGATATAGGTTACACGTAAGAAAATAACATTTTCTTAGTATTTAAGGCTAAAAATGAGGAATTTTTGTAAAGAAACACCAAAAAGTAAATTCTAGATCAATAGAATCTCGATCTTTGAAGGAACCCTCTGTATTAGAAAACTATAACCCAGAGACCTTACTCCAAGTCCCAGGCCATCTCCCATCTTCCCATCCTGAGGTCGTTCCCCAATACCACCCAGCTGGTTGCCTTACAAGTAGTGATTTAGGAGACCTGAATGCTGCTCCAGGCTGTGTGGACTTCAGGCCCATCTTTACCCTGGGAATGATAATAGCTGCCCTGCTTGACCTCTTTCACAGCCATGTTGGGAGATCATTTGTATAAAGTAATGCTACGGTCACATCTGGATGCACTTCAGTGGAGCCTAGCCACTAGGTTTTCTTTTCTTTTCTTTTTTTTTAGGTCAGAAAGAGGGAGTTGAGAGGATTATGGTTTCAAGGGCAGAGATATAAGACAGAATTTAAGGACTGGGAATTTCTCTCTACACAATGTCCCAAATGTCTTAGTGCAGTTTTAAGCTTTTAATAACAGAAAACTGCATTAAAACTTTCAAGATATTCTGTATTTTTGCATGAAAAGAACAATAGGTAAATAATGTGCAAGATAACTTTCCCCAAAGTCATTTTAGCCCAGAATGTAAAACCAGGCAGGCACTTTTTTGGTAATAGTTTATCGCCATGTCAGAAAAGAACTTTGAATCCTCAAAGAACATTTTCCCCTATGATTCCAAGCCTATTGACTATTATTTTAGGAGCAACTTGCAGGACAGATGTAAATATTTTTTTAAAAAAATTTTACAAGGATAAAATATAAGGTCACCCTACCAAAAATATATTTTAGGAACTATTATTCACAAACTTTTTTGAGACTTGGTCTGGTCTGAGATATTCCAAGGCCTGCTACTGACTCACTGCTTAGTTTCCAAAATAGGGGAACTGATTCATGCTGCTTTTGTCTTTGGGGAAAATCTTGTTACTGGAGTTAATGGACACTTAGGCTATATAAAGGCAGGTTCACTTTACAGGATTCTCCCCATCACCCACGATGAGATAGATGGATGGGGCCTTAGATCTCACAGAATCCCACATCTGGGGGCAGCTGAGTGGCTCAGTGGATAGAACACCTGCCCTGGAGTCAGGAGGATTTGAATTCAAATGTGACTCCAGATACCTAGTAACTGTGGGATCCTGGATTGCCTCCAAAAAAAAAAATCCCCTATCTAGCTCTAGAGCTAGAAAGAGACATTGAAGATTATCTTCTCCAATGACCTTCATTTTACAGATGAGAAAACAGGTTCAGAGATTTTTCATTAAGTGATTTGCCTGAGGTAATACATCTATTAAATGACATAACTGGAATTCCAACCCAAGTCCTACTGATTCCAGAGCTAAGTCCAACTCCTTCATTTTGTAGATGAGGAAACTGAGGTCACAGTTGGGATTTGAATTTAGGACTTCCTGACTTCAAGCCACTTCCCTTTACACTGTACCATACTATATCTACTCCAGTCCCTTTCACCTCAGATAAGGAAACTAAAGCTGCGAGTTCATGGTTTGCCCCAAACTCACACTGCTGGTAATTTGCTCCCTTGGTTCATTCAGATCTATTACTCTTTCACTTATACCAAGTTCTTAAGATGATTTAATCAGTGAAAGTAATAGTTAACTGTTATTGCTAAAAATGTGAGGGCCCTTTCTCAGTCCTGATCCTCCTTGATGTTTGGGGATCATCAGAGTGTCACTCTCTCCTCTCTAGGATACAGCTTTTCTTCATTCTCCTTCTTGGTTGACTTTGCTGGGCTGGTTTGTTTTTATTTTTGTTGGGTTTTTTTTCCACTCTGTCCCTTCCATTCTGGATTACTGCAAAAACCTTCTAACTAACTAATGCTCATTTTTCAAGTGTCTCCTCCCCAACCCCACCCCACCCATCCTCTACTCAACTGCCCTGGTCATTTTCTAAAGCTTAGATATGCGCAAGTCACAGACACCCCACCCACCCCCCTTTCTATGTGCCCCTTTGGCTCCTTATCTCCTGGATCCAACATCTTCCAGATGCCACTCAAAGCCCACCTTCTTCCCACAACCTTTTCCTTTTCCTCTAGCTGTTAATGTCTCCCCTCTCTCAGACCTGTCTTCTATTTACTCGTTTTACTTAGATTTACTTGTTTGCACCTAATTATGTTCTTTTCTCCAGGAATGTCTGTCTGACCCTCACTTCCCCTGTTTGTCTCAGTTTCCTCATTTGTAAAACGGCAATAAAAATAGCACCTACCTCCCCAGGGGAGTTGTGAGGGTCACATGAGAAAGCTAAACATTTAGTGCAGTGCCTGGCTCATAGTAAGCATTACGTAGGTGTTAGTTGTCATGATGATGGTGATGACGAGCTCCTTGGAGGCAGGAACTTTTCCCTTCATATTAACAGTTTTTATGGCACTATATGGGCTGGTAAATGGTACCCTTCCCAGAGTCAGTAAGATCTGAGTTCAAATTCAGCTTCAATTTATTACCTATGTGACCTTGGTTAAGTCACTGAAACCTGTTTGTCTCAGTTTCCCCATCTGCTAAATGAGCTGGAAAAGGAAATGTCAAACCACTCCAGTATCTTTGTCAAGAAAACCCCAAATAGGGTCACGAAGCATCTGGTACAACTGAAACAACCATACAGCCACAACACGGCTTTATGATGTGACTGACACATAAATATTAGTGTTGCTATTACTATTAGCAACTCTTTGGAGGACAGCACCTGGCACGTAAAACGGATTTAATGTTTGACTATTGTAAAACTAAACACTTTTTTCAATAATGACATCATCTTTAAATTTTGCATAGGCATCCATATCTCTTCCTCCAGAACAATTAGACAAGGTGATAAAGGGAACATAAAGTATGGTGGTTGCACAACTATCATGTTGTTTTTATTCTCGTATTTGAGCCTTCTACTCAACTCTCCATTTGTGAGAAATGCCTCTGAATCTTGTCCATCTCACATTAAATCCTTGGGAGTTTTTAGAGTAGGTGACCTATTTTTCAGGAAGGGAGGCCTTCAATGTGTGCAGAGTGAGAATGAGGCCAGGATCCCTTAGCTAAAAAATCCAATCTCTCCTCCTTCAAGGAGCCTTTTAAGTAATGAAAGTATCACAACCTTAAGACTCTCACACCCTACCTGGAGCTAGTTTTTCTGTTGGCTCTTAAGCTTTTCTTGCTCATCCTCAAAATACTTTGGATAGAAGTCCTTGTGTAGTCAGTCAAACATCCTTCCCCTACTTAGAAACTGAATACCTAAAATGCCTCCCTTCATTTCATTATTGTGTCAACAGCCTAAGAGTGGATTCTAAATAAGCATTCCCTTTTCAGTGGGGTCAAATGGGTTTGTTCTGATAACTTTTAGTTCCAGGTAAAATAAATCTATAAATAAAAAATTTAACATCCAGGAGCCCTGGAAATGTGGTGCAGCATTAACTATACACTTGCTGAAAGTCCATATGGTTTTAATTCAAGTAGCAACTTTTATTTTGAGCCCTCCTCACCTCTCTCCAACATCCCATTTGTTCTCCACCAAAGTGATTTTCCTAAAGCCTTTTGGTCATGATATCACGTCACTTTCACTCTTCTCAACCAACTCCATTGGCCTTCTATTACCTCTCAAATATAAATATAAAATCAAATATAAACTGGAATTTAAAACTCTTCACAATCTAGCCCCTTCCTACCAGGCCTCTGATAAATTACTCCTCTACACATGCTTTCTTTTCAGCCATCCTTGTGCCTTTCTACTTAATGCTCCCCTTCCCAAGTCTAGAAGGTACTTCCTCCTCTTCTCCCCTTTTAGGAATTTCTGGTTTAAGACTCCTCCCCAGAGCCACCTTCTATGTAAAGCCTTTTCTGATTACACAAGCTGACCTCCTCCGACAATCTTCTTTACATTCATTTTATGTAAATGTCTCCCCTGTTGGAATGTAAAATCCTTCAGGGCAAGAACAGTCTCACTTTTTTTCTTTGTGTTGCCTGAAGCCTGATTGTCATTACATCAGTAAGCAGATGTATGATGAAAAGCACTTAATAGATGCTTTATGTTCTGTCTGTATCTCTAATAGTACCTTGCTGGGCATCTGGATGATTAATAACCGCTTTTTGATTGATACTGAAGACACCATCTCAGGCTGGGGGAATCAAGGAATTCAGTAGAGTGCTCCCTAAGGACTCTCAGGTTTTTTCTGTCTTTGTTTTTCCTTACATAGATATCCCCATGGATTGGGGCAACTAGGTGATGCTGTGGATACAGCTCAAGTGCTAGAGTCAGGAGGACCCGAGTTAAAAAAAATCCCACCTTAGACACTTGACACTCAGTAGCTGTGTGACCTTGGGCAACAATTGCCTCATCCTGGGTCATCTCCAGTCATCCTGATGAATATCTGGTCACTGAATTCAGATGGCTCTGGAGGAGAAGTGAGGCTGGTGACCTGCACAGTCTTTCCTCATTCAAAACAAAGTCAAGTGCAACTCATGTCATTATTTCTCTGATGGCATGGTCTTCTCCGGCAACGAAGGATGAACACACATCCCCAGTGATTAATGTAGTGCCTGACACCTGGTAGATGCTAATGAAAGTTTTTGTTGTTGATGACAATGATGGTGGTTGTTTGTTGTAATAAGTGTTTGTTGAATTATTTAATTGACTAGTAGATTTGAGATTGATCTTAAATTGGCAAAATGCTCTTGGGGTAGCGTGCTAGACCCCTTGAATGGAATGCACTTGGAACAAAGAAATACCCAGATTATTCAGGGGATATTGGCTATGCAGAGTTGGCCTGGTATAGTGGAACTGAATTCAGTCACAGTAACAAATGTGACCTCCGTTATTGAGTCATTTTTCAGTCGTGATCAATTCTTCATAACCTCTTTTGAGGTTTTCTTGGCAAAGATAATGGAGTAGTTTGCCATTTCTTTCTCCATGTCATTTTCCAGATGAGGAAACTAAGGCAAACAGGGTTCAGTGACTCATCCAGGGTCACACAGCTAGCAAGTGTCTGAGGCCAGATTTGAACTCAGGAAAATGATTCTCTCTGACTCCAGGCAAGGGACTCTATCCATTGTGCCACCCAGGTGACCTTGGACGGTTATTAAATCTTTCTGAGTGTGAGTTTCTTCATAAAACAAGGGAATTAGACTAGACAACTTCATAGGTTCCTTTCAACCATAACCTACAATTCTCCAGGGAATCTTTTCTGGCTGTCCCATCTGCTCCATCTGCTTACTTCCCTGACTTCCTTTAAGTTCCAATAGAATTCCCCTTTTCTATAGGAAACCTTCCCCAGCCCTTCTTAATTCCATTGCTTTCCCTCTTTTAATTATTTCCTTTTTATCCTGTATATAGCTTGCTTTGTATAAATTTGTTTCCTTTTCGTTTCCCTCAATAGACTTTTTGAGGGCAAGGACTGTCTTTTGCCTCTTTTTGTATCCCCAGAACTTAGCATAATGCCTGGCACATAGTAGGCATTTAATAAATGTTTATTGATTGATTGAGTGCTTCATCTCCAAAGCAATGTAGAAAAATATGTATAACTGAAGATTAAACATCTTCCCATCCTTGTTTAGGCCATGGTCACTTTTCCTCTGGACCGGAGATGACAAACTCACATAGAAATGCGATCACTAAATCATATATAAATACGGATGTCTATTTCTAGAATATTGACTTAGAAGACCATATACTAACATTACCTATGCTCTAATGTATTTTTATTTATTTTGCTAGATTTTTCCCTATTACATTCAATCTGCTTATAGCCTCATTGGCCCAAGGACCATCTCTGACTCCCCTACTCCTAGACTATTGTAATAGCTTCTTGAATGGTCTCCTTGCCTCCTGTCTCTCTGCTGTCTAGTCCATCCTTCACATAACTACCAAAATAATTTTCCTAATGCATTTTTGTTGTTGTTCAGTCATTTTCAGTCATCTCTGACTCTTTGTGATCTCATTTGGGATTTTTTTTGGCAAGGACACTAGAGTGGTTTGCCATTTCTTTCTCACCTCATTTTACAGATGAAGAAACTGGAGCAAACAGAGTTAAGTGACTTGTTCAGAGTCACTTGTAAGTGTCTGAGACCAGAAGAATCTTCCTGACTCCAATTCAGGCACTCTTAGCTACTATACTACTTAGCTTCCTGTCCTGATGTATAAGACTGCTTATTTCACTCCTTCTCCGCCCCCCTAAAAAGCTTTGAGTCCCCAGCCCTCAACACTTGGGCAACAAACTACCTTCTTAACCTTATTTCACATTACTGTATTTCCCTTCTTGGATTCTTGTCCCTGCCAAACACTGGCTGTTCCACAGACTTGATTTATCTCTTGCCTCCATGGATTCCTGTCAGTCCCCTTCTCGAGCCAATAATACCTCACTGCAGAGATCAGCCTTTAATGATCTGTCTTCCCTCAGGCTCCAGTGAGCCAATCCTGATCCTCCCCAGGATGCAGATTTTCTCTCCCAACCTAAATTCTCCTTAAGGACTTAAACTGCGGTCTTTCCCTTATGTAACTGGTTATCTCTCTCCCACTGTCAGCTAACCCCAACATAAAGCACCCTGAACAATGTGTCTCCAATTTGTCTTCCCAGACTGATCTCATATTACTTCCCTTCACAATATCTTTCAGGCCCTCTGCTTTCCCTTTAACATTACATTCTATCTCCTGCCTTGCTGTCTTGGCAGAAGGTGTCTCCCCATTCCTGGATGCTCTCACAGCTGCCTTCAAAACACAGTTCAGGTGTCAGGCACCTTGATTTCTCTCCTCACCCCTACCCTAACATTCTTCCTGCTTCTTATCACCTTGGTTACCCCTAGTTACAATGTTTATTCTGTAAATTTTGCATAGATTTTTCTCTTAATTCTCCTTACTTCACTAAGCATCATTTTATAGTTTCCTATGATACCGTCCATTTTGTCATTTCTTTAGGCACAATAGATTTTAATATGAATGTAAATTCATTTACCACTGTTTGTTTAGCTATTACTTATTAGATGGAAACCCCTTTAGTTTACAGTTCTTAACTATTACAAAAAAGCTGCTATAAATATTTTTATATTTATAAAAGGTCCTTTTTTCCTTTCTTTTTGGGGTGTAAAACTAAGAATGTTTTTGTTAGGTCAAAGAGTATAAATACTTTAGTAACTTCCAAAATAAATTTTAGTAAATAACTGGAGATGTGGCTGAAGCTTGGGTGCTAAGGAAATGCCGGAATCTATCTATCTACCCATCTATCTATCTATCTATCTATCTATCTAGATGTAAAACTCTCAAAGTAGGGTGAAACCTCAAAGAAGGCAGAGGATTAAGCTTGGGACATACTGTGTGCCTACAGTTACTAGAGGACTTGAGACTACTCACTATATCATTTACCCATTTTAAACAATAATTTTTACACAGAAATCTTTATTTCAAAGATGTAGCAAGAAAATATATGTAGTGTATATATGAAGAATAAATGTTTGATGCCAGCACCTCTTCAGGATACCTTCCTCTATACCATTCTCTTGGGGCAATAGGCACACAATTTAACTCAGATCCTACATAGCCCAGCTTTGGACCCACCAAGTGGCATGATCAGCTCTGGCCTGACTGTAGGATAAGATTATGTCCGAGCTACCTCTAGGCTGGTGTACTGAAGGTAATTCCCAAAGGCCATTCTTTGTGCTTCAAATTGTCAATGCTGTGCTTGCTGTGAAACCTGGATTCTGGAGGATGATAGGATGCCAAGGGAGGCATACCTCGGGGGATCAATATTATACTTGCTGCAAACCCTAACTCTGGGATGCCAAGCAAGCCTTCAGGATCTTTTGGATTCATAAAGTTGTAGGTTCCACTCCCTTCACTGGTTGTTGAGTGTCACCCACTCAGCAAAAAGCCAATAACTAAACTTGACAGACTTTTTTGAATGCCTCTGCAGCCAGTCAAAGACCTTCATCTTCAACATATGGTCAGCCAACTGTATTAGCAAGCACCCTGATACATCCTATATGGCCTGCTAGCACAGGTTCTTACATTTGCTCTTCTAAAAGGAAAACAACTTTTGAGGGGTCAACAATCTTATTTAATCATATATACCTACAAGCAGAGAAATAAAGACCAACAGACAGGGCTTCTAACTTCTAACTAATTTCATCAGAATTCTTCAGGAATCAGATCCTTAGAGTGTTCCACATATAAAGCCTACTGGGCATGTGCAAGATCCCCCATTGTCCTATGATTCTGTGACTTCTATAGCAATATCAACTTCTTGAGTTCTTGAGGTTTATTTGGGGCACCTGAGTGGCAGAGTAGGTAAAATACTGAACTTGAAATCAGGAAGACCTGAATTTAAAAACTGACTCAGGGACTTTCTATTGTTTTTTTCCCCAGATTTAATAATGTATTTGTTTTCAGTTTTCAGTAACCACTTCCATAAATTCCACATTTTCTCTGCACCCTGGGTAAGTCATTTAACCTCAGTCTACCTCAGTTTCTTCATTTATAAAATGAAAATATTAATAATATTTCCCTCCCAGGATTGGTTCTGAAAAAAAATGAGAAACATACATAAAATACAAATTTTAAAACACTACAGAAATGATAGCTACTATTTTCTTTGTAACTTCTTTAGCACTGAGCACAATGAATGTATTATAGTGAATTGTAGTTGCAAAGGTTAATCAAAATTCTTAATGATAAGCCTTCAAAGCCCTTTTGGCATAAGACTCTCCACATTGGCAAAGGTCAATGCCCTGTACTTGTGTGAGGGGAAGGATGAAGTTAGCAAGAATGGGAGAGAAGAGGGACATCTAGTCTCTTTAGTGTCTTTGGGCTCTTTGGCATCTAGCTTTAAGAAATAAGATTCATGACGCTATGTTCTCACTTTAGAACATGAATGGAGAAAAACATTCTGGGAAGAAATCAACATGCGAGGAGCTGGAAATCTCTGTCACGTCCCTACCCTCAGCTTATAACACTAGTGATAAAGGAGAATATTCCCCTTGGGAGAGATCTGGGACTCACTTATCTGAGCTGAGTTACCTAGATCCTAATGGAAAGGCCCCTTCATTCTGCATTATCTGATATGTATTTTTCTATTTATACTTTTTCTGATTTCTGTTTTGTTATTATCAACTTGGATAAATGAGTTTCATAGCTATTTGCTAAGTGTGTTTGTTGTGAAATTGATATTTGGAGGAAGGGAGTGGAGCCTTGGACTTCTACTTAGGGGTCCCTTTTATCCATTAAGAAATACTGATCAAGAGTTTAGTTGGAACATGAAAAACTACTGCCCAGATGGAATTCTAGCCCAGTGGTCTTCTCTCTGAGGAGAGGGGAGCTGTAGCCTCTGACCTTCATCTCCTCCTTCCCTTCTCAGCAGGAATTAAAATTTACTCACTTAATAAGCATTAGAGAATTGACCAAAGGTGTCCATTTATTGTCTACCTGTGAAGTCACATGTGATACTTCATACTATAAGAAGATGAAGAACATATTGATATCTAAAGACAAACATTTTGGGCACCAAACTGTCCTTGAAAGTTGGAAACTAAACTTGTCATCTTCTACTGTACCAGCTAGTCCTTGCTGTTTATAGTCATCTGTCAGGCTTGGAGATATTGGGTTCCCAGATTTCCCTAGCAGCTGGAACGTGCTGAAGTTATGCAACAACAACTGTGTATCAGAGAAGAAAAATATTGTGCTACAGAGTGATATCATTTGCAGCATTCAGTGGCAGTTGTTCTTTGTACTGAGAACACAAGACGATATCAAAATGTAGATCCAAACCACCATTGGTAAAAGCCAAAAGCATGCCAAAATGATCATTTAATTTACTTAATTAAATAGATATTCTCACATATTCTAAGGTGAAACAGAGAGGATTAGCACATAAAAATATATACTAGAATTTGTGAAAAAGTGGCTTTCCAGACCTCTGCTACACATCGATGAAAGGTGAAATTACAGATGATAATTCACTTGTGTCCTACACACCATGTTGCTTACAAAAAGCAATTTCTCAGAAGAAATGAATTTTTCAATTTAAATCTAAAGATTTTATTTTATTTTGTCCCACTTAGGTGGTTTGATAATTTTGGACTTGTTATCAGGAAAACACTTGCCTCCAGTTCAAGCCCTGTCTCAGACACTTACTATGTGACTCTGGACACCTCTCTTGGCTTCAGTTTTCTCATCTGCAAAATGGCAAAGATAATAGGACCTAGCTCATGGGGTTGTTGGGAGGATCGAGTGAGATAGCCAGTGAAAGCAGCTTTGCAAACTTTAAAGTACTACCTAAACGCTAGTTATTATCTTTTGTTATGGTATGAAGGTAGCTTTGAGATCCTAAAGGTGTGTCAGTAGAGCAGAAACTCTATCAGATCTTAAGAACCTGAGATATCTTACTATAAGCTATACTATAACTATACTTCAGCTATAATGGAATGGATGTCTGTGAGCCATCCTAGGTTTGTTAGGGAGGCTTATCACCCCAAAGTTGGCTGCCAGTTGATATTTTTTTTGGTCTGTGGTATCATAGATTAAGAGTTGGAAGGAACATCAGAGTTTGAATCTAATGCCATCATCTTAACATAGGTGGAAACTGAGGCTCAGACCACTTAAATGATTTGCCCTGTACCACATAGCTGGTTAAGTGTCAGATGTGGTATTTGAACCCAGGTGTTCCTGACTCCAAGTCCATTGGCCTATAGACTATACCATATTGCCTCTTAAAGATCATTTACTTGGATATCAGGGTAGAGGGACATTGCTGTACATTTTTGTGGAGTACCTACAAGAGCAAACAAGATATTTGATGACTTGAAACAAAAGCAATAAGAAACTTGGTAGTTTCTTTAACAAAAAAAAAGAAATGTTTTATCCAGGAATCCAGGAAGAGGCCTTAGAAGTCTAGATTTCAATCATATCCTTCATTTTACAAATAACTAAGCCCAAAGAAGGCAAATGATTTCCTTGGGAACATACAGCTAGTTTGTGATTTATTTGGAAACTTCAGTTTAAAAAAGGTTGGTAGATTATTACAAGTCATAGTCCTCAAACCACAAAATATGCAACAATTAATTGAGCAAGTCACTTAAATGCTCTACTTCAATATCTTATCTGTAAAATGGGGACATAGTACTGTCCTGCCTACCTCAATTCAATTCAACCAGCATTTATTAAACTCCTGTTATGTGAAAGACAGCATTGTAGATGCTGGAGATACAAAGAGAAAATAAAAGAATCCCAAATGTTTTATAAACTAAAAAGCATTATATAAATGTGAATTGTTTTTCTTTTTTAAAAATTTAGGAAAGGAAATTTTGAGGTCAGAAATGAGACCCACTCACAATCCCCTTTTCAGCCTCCAGAGTTGTCTCTGCTTCCCATCTTCCACTAGCTAAAAATCCTTTGTCTTATCTCAGCCCAGAGCCTCCTTAAATCCTGCCTCTTCAGGAAATCTGCCCAGACAATAACTGTATTTAAAATAATACAAAATATCCAGCTGGAACTGAGAAAAATTCCAGGTTTGAATTCTGGGCATTGATACAGACTCAAAATTTGTATAAGTAATCAAACTCTTTACTTTTGATCCACATGTCAAACTGTATTTAAAAAATTTGATCCCGTCATGTAGATATAGTATAAGGGAAATTGGAGAGCTTTGATGGAAGTGTTTGAACTATGTAATGGGCTTATGTTAATGCTAGTAACTTTTTTACTGAGATTACTTTCCATCTACTCTGTATATATATCAAGTATATATGGAGTTATTTTCATATTTGTCTCCTGCATTTGAATGTGAGCTTTTTGAAAGTGATGACTGTTTTTACCTTTCTTTATATTTCTGGCCCATAACGGGGTCTGGCATAGAGTTAACCACAGCCATTAATAAATACTTTTTGACTGCTTATAATAAGCAGGTGGATGCATATGTGTCATTTAAGTAAAATCAAAATGTAAATGATCAATCTTAACTCCTCTCTCCAGAGACTAATACGAAATCAATCTTGGCTTTTGTTTCAGACCTGAAAATTCACCTTCAGACTACAGATTATGGCAACTTTTTGAATGAAGAAACTGTCCCACTCACAGTTTCTACCATTGACAACAAAATGAGGAAAAAATTATGTGGAGAGTTTGAACATTTCAGAAACAACTCTTTGGAGCCACTCAGCACATTTTTCAACTATATGACGTGAGTGTAAAGTTAGCTCTATATAGATCTTTGGCGGCCTTAAATCATTCATTAAACCTTGTCTCAACTGATTCCCCATGGCTAGTTAAAAAAGCAAGATATTAGAGTAAATCCCAGTACCTTTCCTACTGTTTATAAATTTTAATGTATAAATATTAGGGACAACTCAGTTTAGCAAAAGAAGCCCCGGAGTCCTGGTCAAACAACTTACTAGTTTCCTCATCTGTAAAATGGAGATATTGGTACCACCACACTTTGATTCCCTGAAATTGACTTCATGTTTATCATGGTACCTAGATGGTGTGTAATACATATTAGACACGATAAAAATTTGTAGAATTTGAAATCAGAGTGTATAAAAAGTGCTTGTTATAAGAAATAGCAATAATAACTAGCACTTAATTTTTGTGACTATTTTATAGATGAGAAAAAGGAAGCTGTTAGGTTAAGTGACTTCCCTTAGTGTCTGAGATAAGATTCAAACTTGGGTTTTCCTGATTCCAAGTTCAATATTATAGCAACTGCACAGATATATATCTAAATGGGATGCCTCAGAAAGAGTCATATGGATTGTTTACTGCTGTTACTTAGAGTTCTCATAAAAATTATCATGTGTTAGAACTAAGCACCCTCACCCCTAAATATAAAATGAATGACAACTATAAGTTTTCAAGGAATATCATGTGTGAGGATTTTGCTGTGTATCATGAACCATACGTATTCTAATAATGGCGATATAATCATGTCATCACATTGCCAAAGAGATCTGAAAATATTTGCCAGGATGATCAAATAGACAAAGAATGTTTCTTTCATAGTTGATGCTTATGCCAGAGGTGTTTCCCAGCTGGCTTGGTCAATAACAATTGTTTTTTGAAATTGTTGTCACTGTCCTTTAAGGGTGTCTGAAGAATTCAGGTTGATATCGTGAGGAAAAAACCCCAGAGTTGGATGTTAATTGGACAGAGATGTCCCATTACTTTGTTGGTACTTCAAATATTTGTAGATAATGTACACACTTATTCTCAGCGCTCTCTGCCCCCTCCTCCTTTTCTGTCATCATCACTGTGGTTTACATAGCTGAGAACCTTACCTCATTTTTAATTTAAAAGATTGCAGCCATTAGTCAAGAGTTCTCTCTTCTCCCTCCTCATCTCAAATCACTCAGATGTCTTCTACCATTTTTTCCTCATCTCATAAGATGGTATAGTCCTTCCCCTTTGCCAAGATAAACCATTCTACATGTGCACGTGATCCCATTTCATTCTATCTTCTCTAGTAGATTACTTCCTTTACCATCCACATCATCTGACTTAGGTTCAATCTGTTCTTGTCTACTGTTGTTTCTCTGTTGCCTACAGACACACTCAGGTCTCCTCATCCTCCAGAAACCTTCACTTGATCCACCCTGCTATTGTGCCTTTGCTCTTCTCTCTTTTGTGGCTAGATTCCGTAAGAAGACTTTATTTGACATCTCCACTTCCTTTTCTTTTTCTTCTTAAATCTGCAGTCTGGCTCCCAACTTCATTCAGTTGAAATGACTCTTCCGAGTTACTAGTGATCTCTTAATCGCCAAATCGAATGACTTTTTCTCAGTCCTCATCCTTCTTCACCTCTCCTGCAGCCTTTTACCGTGTTGATCACTCTCTTCTCTTAGTTACTGTCTTTTCTCTAGGTTTTCATGACGTTGTTCTCTCCTGATAACACTTTCTACCTGTGTGCACCCTCATCAGTCTCCTTTGCTGGATCTTCATCCAAGTGACACCCACTGACCATGCTGAGTATTCCCCAAGACTGCCCTGGGCTTTCTTCTCATTCTTTACTATTACTATTGATTTCATCTGTTCCCATGGATAAAATTATCTCCTTTATGTAGATGGTTCTCAGACCTATTTGTCCAGCCCAAACCTCTCTGATGACCTCCAGTTTCACATTTCCAACTGCCTATTGGACATCCCAACCTAGATGTTTTGTGGGCATACTAAACTCAACATCCCCAAAGCTGGAACTCATTGTCTTTTCCCCATATCCCTATTACTGTCAAGGATACCACCATCCTCCCAGTCAGTTCAAAACTCAGATGTCTCATATCTTCATATCTCTCACTTCTCATATCCAATCACTTTCCAAGTCTTGTCATTTCTACTTTTGTAACATCTCTTGTATTTTAGACTTCAACATCGTGCCTATGAACCGAGGACCTTCACACAACATTCTCCTTTCTAGCTTCCTTTTGTATGTTGTCTTTGCCCACTTGATTATGAGCTCCTTGAAGTCAAAGGACTATTGTTTTTGCTTGTGTTTGTATCCTTAGCACAGTGCCTGGCACAGAGTAAGTACTTAATAAATGCTTGTTGCCTCAGTTAATGCTTTTTGTATATGTTACTTTGTTTCTCTCAAGTCCATCTTCCACGCACTATTAAACTGATGTTCCCAAAGTACAAGTCTGACCATGGCACCCTCTTATTGAGTCAACTCCACTGGTTCCCTTGTATCCAGGACTAAACAGAAAATCTTCTGTTTGGGTTTTAAAAACCTTCTGTGACCTGGCCTTTTTCTACCTTCCTTTGTTCTGTGTATTCTGTGGTCCAATGGAACTGACTTCCTTGATATCCCTTGCATATGACACTCCATCTTCTGAATCAGGACATTTTCACTGACTGTCTCTCTTTCTTGGAACTCTCTCCCTTCTCATCTCCACCTATTGGATTCCCTGGCTTCTTTCAAGTCTCAGCTAAAGTCCCACCATCTACAAGAAGCCTTTCCCAGTCTTCCATAATCTAAATATCTTCTAATTTTATCTCCAACTTACTATATGCATACACACACACACACACGTGTGTGTGTGTTTGTGTTTGTGTGTGTATCCTGTTTTTGTTAGTTGTTTACATGTTATCACTCCCATAAGACTGTGAGCTTCTGAAGAGCAGGAAGTATCTCTCTCCCCCACCCTTTTTTTTTTGTATCCACAATACCTAGCACAGTGCCTTAATAAAAGGCATTTAATAAATGTTTATTGGTTGATTGATCATACCAATGAAATCACAGGGCTATCAATCAATTAAGAAGCCTACATTAAGTACTTGACTACATGGGAGGCACTGTGCTGGACTCTGCAGACAGAAGTAAAAATGATCTCTGCCCTCAAGAAGTTTAGAGTCTCACAGGGGCGATAACAACAGCAGTAATATAGAGATATAGATGTAGACATGCATATGTATAGAGAGAGAGAAAGAGAGATGGAAGGGAGTGTTTTACAAGGTACATACTAGACGATGTGTCAGAAGAGAGGGAGATAGAGAACATAAAGGAAGGCCTCTGATAACTTGGTTGCATATAACAGATTTGCAGTTTCATGTGCAATCATCTTTTTTTTTATTATGCGATGTTATGGAAATGCTTGTTTTCTTCCATAAATTTAAAACAATAAAAAAAAGCCCTGTATAGATTCTGAGAGATGGAGAAGGGGCAGGAATATGTTTTAAGTATGGAAGAAAACCAGTATAAAAAGGAGGAATAACGAGTTTCATGAATGAGGAATACTAAGAAAGTCAGCTTGGCTATACCATAGTTTGCTTAGAGAGTAGTAACAAGTAATGTCTGGAAAGATAGGACATGGCTATTGTGAAGGGCTTTAAAGGCCTAACAGAGGAGTTTATATTTTATCTTAAAGGAAATAAGGAGCCACTAGAGTTTTCTGAGCAGTAGAGTAGTAACATGGTCAAATTTATGGCTTAGGAATATAAGTTTGGCAACCTTATGAAGAATATAGAGACTTGAAAGTAGAAAGATCAGTTTGAAGGTTAGCAAAATAGTTCAGACCAAAGGGTGAGAAAAGGCTTCAGCTAGGGTAAGTAAGGGACTGAATAGAGAGGAGACATAGGAGGAAAGAAACAAAAATATTTTACTAGAGATGGGATATGTGGGGTGAATAAAAGGGAGGAATCAAGGATAATGTCACAGTTTCAAATGTGGGTGACGAACAAGGAAGGTGCCCTTGACAGAAATAAGGAAATTTGTAAGAAGGATAGATTTAGGAGAAAAGTAATGAGCTCTCTTTTGGGCATGTTGGATTTGAAATGTTTCTGAGACATCCAATTCAAAATGTCTACTAACCACTTGGCAACATGAAATTAGAGCTCAGGAATTAAGAGAGGCCTAAAATATAGATCTAAAATTCATCATGATAGATCTGGTAATTTAATGAAATCTTTGTTTCATTATTGATGAAGTCACCAAGAGAGAAGAAAAGAGGGTCTAGGATGTATGTCCAAAGTTAGATGTGTTCTCAATAAAGAAATTAATATGGAACTCTCTAATGGGTAGGAAGAAAACCAAGAGAGAACAGTGTTAGGAAAATCTTGGAAGACAACATGGTTAACGATTTCAAATGTCACAAAGGAGAGAAGAACTGAGAAAAAACCATTGAACTGGCAATTAGAAAATCTTTGGTGACTCTGGAGAGGGCTATTTCAATTGGATGATGAAATAGGAAATCAGAATACAAATGACTCAGAGTAAAAGGAGAGAAAGAGAATGCAACAGGTTAACACTAGTCTCTTTTTAGATAACTGTTCATTGGGAAGTTTTCTTTATATCAAACACATTTTCTTCCCTATAACTTCCACCTAGTGCTCCTTGTTTTGCCCTCTCTGTCCTGACACAACAAGGGTAATCCTCCTGCTTCCAGGTAAGGGCCCTTTAAACACCCAAAGACTGCTCTTTTCTCCCCTCTTTTCTGCTCTAGAGTGAATATCTCCATTTTTTGAAGGCTGTTCATCATCCTGATTGAGCTTCTTGGAACTCTTTCCAGTTTATCAATGTCAATGAATCGAACTTTTTCAGGGATACTTTTATGGGTCTTTGGAATTTATTACTATGCATATATATAACATTAACTCTCCAACTTAGGTGCAGCTATATGATTGATAATGTGGTTCTGCTGATCAATGGTGTGCTACAAAAGAAATCTGTCAAAGAAATTCTCAAGAAGTGTCACCCTCTGGGCAGTTTTGTGGAAATGGAAGCTGTCAACATTGCAGAGACACCCTCAGAATTGTTCAGTGCTGTTCTGGTTGAAACACCTTTGGGTATGCAAGTATATACAGTTCTTGACTCGTTTATAGATTTTTCTCAATAAATACAGAAACAACATCATTGAAATCCATACCTTACCTTTTAATATCTAATTAGTTAATGAATTAGACTGCAAGGCAGGTCAATTATTTCCATTTTTAGGGAAGATTTTATATCACTAGTTTCTTAACCTTTTATTCAAGCTTTATGCTGATGAAAGTTACATATAACTCATTTAATTTTAAGAATAGTATTAAATATACATATAAATATATTCATTGTATATAAAAATATGTGCTTATTTACACATACATATATTTACATATAGAAATATGTGTGTATATGAGTGAGATCCTCCAGTGCTCCTGAAAAATGACCTGAAAGAATATTTTGTCATGTCTTGCAGTGGATTATAATTAATGCTGCTAACAGCATTCTAATCAATTGAATACAAAGGAGATACTTTTGTAAGTATTTTCCATTTAATGTTAGGAAAAGTGAACAGTGATAATTTACTATGAAGATCGTTTATCCATGCGGACAATTTCTATTACAAAAATTGAAAGAGCACTTACTATAACAACCCTCACTTAATTTTGTAATGTCCTATACCATAGATTTTTCCTTTCCTTCCTCCCTTCCTCTGAATTAGACTCATAGAGTCTTGGAGTCAAAAGCAAAATTCAAGAAGATCAAAGTCTTTTCAATTGCTTTACGAGAGCCTTGTTTTCTCCCTCTCCAAAAGCGCAGGATAGACAAATTGTATTCTTCTTTTATTTCTATGGTCATTAAGTGTGGTCTTTGCTTGAAAACCTCTAGTGACAGCTCTTTCCACTTTGGGATAGCTCTAATTTGTGGGGCAAAGTTTTTTTGTTTTTTTTTTTTACATTAAACTCAAATCTATTCTTCCTATCCTTTGTCACTAGTTCTACCCTTGGGGCCAAGGCCAAATTTAATCCCTTTTCCATAAGACAGTTCTACATATACTTAAAGATAGCTGTCTTATCTCCATCATCCATTTCTTCTATAGGCTAAACACTTCCAATTCCCTCAAACCATCCTCATGTCATGTTCACCAGGCTTTTCATCATCCTATTTTGCCTGCACTATAGCTTGGCTTGGAGACATGGGTGTAGCAGCTAGGTGGTGCAGTGCCTGGAGTTAGGAAGATTCCTCTTCCTGAGTTCAAATCTGACCTCAAATACTTAGTAGTTGTGTGACCCTAGGCAAGTAACTGAACCCTGTTTGCCTCAGTTTCCTCATCTGTAAAATGAACTGGAGAAGGAAATGGAAAACCACTCCAGCACTTTTGCTAAGAAAACTTGAAATGGGGTCAGAAAGAATTAGACAACTGAAATAACCCATTTTGTAGATAAATAAGAAAAGGACTGACAAGCCTCTTAGGTGCCTGCTTACCTTAAAAATAACCTAATTTTCTCCTTTCACAGAAGCCAAGGTTGGGAAAGGATAGGCTACAACGTCCAGTCTTTAAATCTTTTTTCTAGAGCAAGAGACATTAAAAAAGAGACACAGTTTTGTCTCCCCTCATGAAAACTGCACCCCACCCCCATATGCTCTTGAATCTCATTAATCCACAAAATATTTCTTGAATATCCACTAGGTAGTAGAGTGAGTAGAGCACTCAGGAAGATCTGAGTTCAAATCCAATCTCAGACACTTACTAGTTGTGTGATCCAAGGCAAGTCACTTAATCTCTATTTGCCTCAGTTTCCTCATTTGTAAAATTGGGTTAATAGTAGAACCTACCTCACAGGGTTGTTGTGAGAATCAAATGAGATAATTATAAAGCACTTAACCCAATACCTGGTACATAGTAAGCATTATATAGATGTTAGCTATTATTATTAATTATTATACACTATTATAAAAAGATACTGCATATAAATATTGGAAAAGAGACTGGACTTATGATTTCATTGCTAAAAAGGACTCCTGAGTGAGGAAACTCCTATTAATACAGGCCTTTTCATTGCAATTTATAGTCTTTGCCTAGGACAACAATAAGTCACATGTGAAAGATCGAATAGCCAGCATTTTTCAGACTCGAGCCTACGTTTTCCTAGTTTTGAGGCCAGATTTCATCTGATCATACCATGCTGAAGTATGTAGCATTTATGTAGAGTTATAGGAACTGTAAGACATAGTTTCTGATCTCCAAGAGTTCACAGTTCCAAGATTGTGAGATAAAATATGCACTGGAAATTCAATAATATTCAAAGTATAATTATCAAATAAGTACACATATTATAAAGGCTTTAGGACTTCAGGGAAGGAGGGCTGAAGTGATTAGGGAAAGCCCCGTGGGAGAGAAGGAATAATCGTATACACAGCAAATACTGTATACCATGTACTGTGCTAAGTGTTTATTACAAATATCTCATTTGATCCTTAGAACAGCTATGAGAAATAGATGCTCTTATGAGGACCATTTTACCATTAAGAAAGTGAGGCAGACAGAGCTTAAGTGATCTGCCCAGCGTTACCCAGCTGGTCAGTATCTGAGGTCACATTTGAACTCACATCTTCTTGACTCTCTCCCCTGCACCACCTAGCAGCCTCATGCAGAAGTGGGACTTAAGCTAGGCTTTGAAGAAATCGGTATGATTTTGCTGGATTGGCACCGAATAAGGCTCCAGAAGACCCAAGTTCAATAAGCAAATCCCACCATCTTTCGACCTGGCTTTCTTCATCTGTCAAATGAGAGGGTTGTGCTAGGCGACCTCTAACATCCCTTACTGTTCCGAAGATTTATTGATTTATTATTGTAAAGGCTAACGCATTCTAGGTAGAACTCAGCATGAGCAAATGACCCTAGGATTAGGATCAGAAGTCAGTGAAGTACGTTTGGATAAAACAACAGTAAGTCAGTAATAGTTATATTTATAGTTAACGAGTATGGTCAAATGTGTAGCATGAATTAATTCTGTGACCATCTCTGTTTTCAGCACCTTTCTTTCAAGATTGTATGTCTGAAACTACCCTTAACGAAGTGAATATTGAAATAATGCGTAATAAACTCTACAAGGTAAATACTTCTATAAAATATTGTTTTGTAGTAGAAAATGCCCCCAACTAAAGAATAAAAAAATGGTTTTACAATAAGTTATAAAGAAAAAGGTTGCTATGTTCCTAAGTCAATTCACACAACCACATATACCATGCCCCTTTGTGCCACAATTGCATGATATAAACCACAATCCCATTTAATTCAAGGAGTATTAAGTGTTGACATAGGGATGTTCATACCACTGTTCTAGATTGTTGAGTGATTCAAATGAATCACGAAACATGTTCTCTTACCTTCAAAATGTTTAGCAGTTTGAACCATCTTGCTCAACCATTCACATGGTTTTCACTTGCTAACAACATATGGCTTCCTGGGGTAGCATTGCTGGAAATCCATAGCTATTAATCCTTCAGGTCTGAGCTAGTGCCACATCCCATAGGAAGCACATATATCTATATATCTATCTATATCTATCTATCTATCTATCTATCTATATATATATATATATATATATATATACATATGGAGAAAACATATAGCAAAATGCACATGGATTTATATCCTCCTAAATCCGTGTGCATTTTGCTACATGTTTTCTCCCAATATATTATAGGCTCCTTCATTTTTGGCTTTGTACTGCAGGAGAGGCAGCATAGTAGCAAGACCTGGGTCATCCCAGTTCTGACACGTCCTGGCTGTCTAACCTTAAGCAAGTCACTTAACCTAACCTCTAGGCACCTCTTTAAGACTAAGTTGCAGAGAAGATGCCAACCTGTATTGATAGCAGGAGTTTCCTCATCTGAGAGTTCCCTATGCCAATAAAAATTGCAAGTCACATGCCTTTATTATCAGATTGAGAATAGCATTTATTATAGGATCAGCAAAAGATATTCTGTCTTGTCCAGCCATTAAGAACAATGGATCTGTCACATCCCAATTTAACACATTCCATGATATATACCTCAAAATACAGGGAGACATGCCTCTGATGGCCTCCCTTTCCCCAAAGATCCTCAGAGGAAGCATCACAGAGGCCATAGTTCCCATTGGAATATTCTCCTAATTGTCATTAGAAATATCCTCCATTTGTCTCTGCCAGGTACAAGGGATAAATTAGTTATAATCAATATACATGGTCAGGTCAAATCAACTTGCTCAGATCCTATGGACTCTGCTGCAAGAGAGATTACAACTTTCTTGGGGTGACAAATGCTTAGCTAGGGGCACCTGGAATGATTCACAATACTATAAAGTGCTACGCTGTGTGACATAGATGATGAGTGTAGATTGTATTTATTTCTGCCTTCTCTTTGCTGTTGTCCTTACATTGTGTGTGTTTTTACTAATTTTTTCATTAGAACATAATCTATACAGTATTTATTTTATTGTCTTATGATTTTTATTAAAGTCATACCTTGAGGCTTTCTACAAATTCTGCAAAGAACATGGTGATGTCACAGCAGAAATAATGTGCCCTATCCTTGAGGTAAGAAATGTGTCTAGTCATTTTTCAGTTATGTTAAAGATTTTTCTTACCTATTTCTCATCTAGGTGATTCCTTTTTCTACAATTTAAGGCAGCAGTAGGCAAAGCTATTTGTATATGTAGAATAATACAGGGTTGTATAGTAGAAAAGCCATTGGAAGGTCTTTATTCCTTACTTCCATCATCCCTCATCAAACCTTATTATAAACCTTGAATTACCTCATTGCATTTTTGTCTTGTCGCATCAGAATGTAACAAAATTATTCTTTTGGGGCTACTTATCTTAATAATTTCCTTCTTCCTTCTTTCCTTCCCTTCTTCCCTCCCTCCTTCCCTCTTTTCCTTTCTTCTTCCCTTCTTACGGGTATACATGTACATACACAATATACATGTATATGTATATATTCTCTGTACATAAATATGATTTATTGCATGGGAATTCACATGTATATATACATATATATATATACACTTGTATATATCTCATGCATTTAATGTATGTATCCATATAAATATTGGAAAAGATAAGCGAATCCAATTATAGGACTACAGTTTTGTTAAATTTCTCCTTGTTAAGCTTGATTCATAATTTCAGCCCATTCAAATCTGATTGCTTATTCTGTCATTAATATGTTAGTTATACCAAATATTTAACTATCTTAAGGACTCTGGGCAAGTCACTTAATGTCTCTGTCCCTCGACTAACTCATTTGTACGTACTTCACAGAGTTGATGTGAATATTAAACATGATAGTGTATTGATAAACACTGCATATATTAAAGTTCAAACAATATTATTAGTTCCTATACAGTTCAAGTCTGATATGTTTTGTTTGACATTTAAAGCAAACCTGGCCTCTTTCCATCTTTCCAGGCTTTACACTTCCCTCCATACACTCCATGATGCAGCTACATTGTCTGACCCAATATTTGTAAGAAGAACACTTAATTTCTTATCTTTTTATGAGCTATTTCCTGTGCCTAGAATGGTGTGGCCTCCCTGACTTCCTTCAAGAAGTCCTTCAAAACTCAATTCAAATCCCACTTTTTGCAGGAGGTTTTTCAGAGTCTCCCTTACCTAACCCACCCAACATACACCCCATCAGAGCCTTCCCTCTGAGATCATTTTCTATTTATACTGTGCAGATCTTGTGAGTACAATTTTTACTTGTTATCTCCTTCATTATAATGTGAGTTTATTGAAGACAGGGATTTGCCTTTCTTTGCATCCTTAGCATTTGATACAGTGCTTGGCATATAGAAACTGGTTAATAAATGCTTATTAACTGAATGACTATTGTCTCATTTAAACAATAAATGAACATGCAAGGCTATCAACATATATAACTAGAAACAAATTAGTTGATAAAGCATCCAATAAACTGAATATGATATTAGTGTTTAAACTAAACAAATTTTATATTATGAGATTCTTGTAATTGTAACTGATTTAAACAAGTGTTTTAATATGTAAGGATAAGGTCAGTTTCATGTTAGGCAAGTACCTTCAAGCATACTGTGTTCTTTGCCCTGAAATAACCTCTTTCCCACTGTTTGGATTGTCCACGTGGTTTACAAGGAAACATAGTGATAAAACAAACACATGGTTTGTGGAAGCATGTTTAATTTATCTCTGTTAGAGTATGTTGCTAACAATAATAAGACCAAGGTCCTGGGATAGACCCAGATAGTTTTGCCTTGTTCTTTGGCCTTGGACCTCACCCTTCTACTTTCAGTATATATGTGCCCTTAAATAGTCTTGGCATGGGGCAGAGCTGCATCCACACAAATTGATAATGACTGCATGAAAATAATTGATTAATGAGTTAGGAACCTTGTCTTCATAAATGTAGAATAGTTTGCTGCTACAGCCACAGAATCACTTAGGTCACTGGTTTTAAACAACACTATTTCTAGATGGAAGGATGCTCTCAGGGCAAAAATAGTATCAACAGCTTCATGCAGGCTTGTGGGGGTCACCATAGTGCCTCCATTCTCCCTCCTTATCCTTGTTACATTTTAGAGTTTTAAAGAACCCCGAGTATCATCTAGTAAAGAGTCATCAATCTTGTGCCCAACCTCCCAAGCACTGTCCAAACCAGATAAAAATATAATTGTTTAACAATGAAATATTTAAGAAAATAAATGAAAGTAACTACATGTCAATTTGTGTTTTCTAAATCACATTGTCTAAATGAAGCCCCAGGGATTTGTTTGTATTTTAATTTGACAAAATATGACAAAACTGCATGATTTGGCTATCAGCCTGCCCTAGTTATTTTCCAAATTTCATCTCTATCCCCAGCTCCCTATTACCCAATTCCCTCCTTTATATTCCTCAGCTTTTCCCAATAGAAAACCAATAAGACCTCATCATTCCCATCCACTACAGTCAGCCAATGCTCCCGGGTAGGCAACTCTTAATGTATGGTATTTTCATGACTTCGTAAAAACTACCAATAAGTAACTTCAGCAATCCCATGAATAGGCAGCCATGTCTGATTCATCAACTATTTTATTATGTACAGGGAGCTGTGCTACACACTGAACATGCCAAGACAACCATAAGCTCTCAAAGAAACTTGGGATCTTGCTTTCATACAAAAACCTATTGACAGGTCATTTCCTAAAATAGTGTAGTTTCTAGTACACTAAACTTTAAGGGAGTTTCAAAAGTAACTGAAGGTTCTTAAATTTCAGGATTGAAAGGGACCTTTGAAATTGCCTCATCCCCATCCCTTCATTTTGCAAAGGAGAAGAGGAAGTTGAGGTCTGGAGAGGGAAATGACTTTCCCAAGGTCACACCGGAAATCAGTGACAGAGTTAGGATTAGAATCTGGATTTCCTAGGAATTAGTCTAGGGTTCTTTTTCTGCCAGAAAATAACATATGGGAAATTTACCTGAGAACTTAATAGTGTATGGAAAAATTTGTAGTGGAATAGAGAGTGGAAACGAATTGCAAATTACAATGTGGGGGAATGGGGAGACAGAGACAAGGAGAGATTGGTGTTGAAATTGATATAGTGAAGTGTATCACCTGCATTTATTCTCCATGCTGGTCCTTCCAACACAGGGCATTTGCTTTGGTAAGGGAAGAGAAAAAGCATACTTTAGGTGTCAGACAGGCACTGTGTGAAGCACTTTATAAAATATTATCTCATCTTATTTTACACCTGAGGAAACCAAGGCAGACAGAGATTGTGACTTGCCCAAGGGTCACATGGTAAATATCTAATTCTAAGTAAGAACTCAGATCTTCAGATCTATCCACTATACCACCATGCTACTTTGGTACCAAAAACTGTTAAAGGAATTCAGAATAACGATATCTATTGTAAGAGTTGCCATGAATATGGTGCTTTAAGGTTTTCAAAGTGTTAAGAAGATGTGACTACATTTTAATCAAATGCAGATCAGGAAAGGTTAGCAGATTGCTTCAGAAATGGATTTGCCTCATTTTAATCCTAACATCTGCCAAAGTATTTCGCAAATGATTAGCTCTCTCCATAATCTTGTGTTTTATAAATTCAGTTTGAGGCTGACAGACGTGCTTTTATCATCACACTTAATTCCTTTGGCACGGAGTTGAGCAAAGAAGATCGAGAGACACTGTACCCAACCTGTGGTAAACTGTATCCAGAAGGATTACGTCTGCTGGCCCGAGCAGAAGATTATGAGCAGGTGAAGAATGTGGCTGAAAACTATGTAGTAAGTAAGAAAGGGATGTATTATTCTTATTATTTTTAAAAACATTAATGTGTAAATGGGAACTGATGCATCAGGATGGCTTTGACTCATGCAATTGCTCATATGCAAGAGACCGGAGAGCCAACTTCCAGAGTAGAATGTCTTGGAGAGATTTGAAGCATGCACAGATTTTCTGTAGCTTTCAGGCAGCTATACATGGCATAGGGTCCGTTCTTAAATCTTCCAGTGGCTTACTCTCTTGGTCTTTCAAAACTCATGAAGTCTTAGTCGTTTCCTTACTCCACTTAAAATGAAAGAACAGACACTGAACCCATATTCAGGATACACAGGTCAGCCTTGGATAGGCAGGGCCCAAGACCTCTATCCTCACAGCATTGTCTTTCTTCTCTCACTGGAACTCAGCCATATGGGAAGGAGACCAAGACACCTGGCTACGGTTGGTGAGTGCTTTTTTGAACGCCCCCAGTTCTAGCTATGGAGCCAATCCAAGATGCTCCTCTGCATTGTATGGTCAGTAGACCAGAATGTTTATCCGTGCTCTGAAGACCTTGCATATGCTCAGAAGAACTAAGCTCACTGGCCATTCCTCCATCATACATGAAACATACTTGTCCTAAGCTACAGCAATTACTTTCTTCAATCTTTTTAGGGAAAGCAACAGTAGGCAGAGTTATCTTGGGCTGTTACACTGTAGACTGGAAGATTGTTGAGGGCAGAAGCTGTCACTATTTTTATTTCTTTGTCACTACCTAGCACAATGTCTGGCCCATAGTAATCTTTTAAGAATATATGTAAAACTAGATAGTGACGTAGCCAATGGAAACAAATGACTAATTATAGCATGAAAAATAATGTTTATGGGTTGTTTCATTAGCAACAATGTGCAGCATCTTTCCAAAGAAATAATTCAAAGGTATTTTTACTCCAGAATTAATGATTTTTAACCAAGCATTTATCTCCTAAGAACGTCTCTTTAACTATTTCATAAAGAAATTTCCCAATGGGTAGCTGAAATACTCTGGGTATGTGATTGATTTATATGGATCTCCTTGGTGTGGTAGGTTCTCTGTTAGATACAAGTACAGAATATAACCCTTCTTTCCTCTCCTGAATGATTTTTGCCCATACCATTCCATAAATCAACTATGTACAATTTACTTGGGAGTCTACCTTTTTAAGAAGTCCTCACCAGTATTTCTGCTTTTGCTTTTTAAGGAGTACAAGCCCTTGTTTGAAGCTGTTGGTGATGGCCCTGAAGGAAAAACATTGGAAGATGTATTTTTTGAACATGAGGTAAGAGATTATAAATCAAAAGTTATCCTTATCTAACTCAGGACTTTTAAATCTATATATTTTAACTAGAGGACCATCTATTTTACTTTTCAGCATCACACACTTTGGTTATCATCAATTTATATGTACACGGGCAACACATTTTGTGTCCAATTTATTGCTTTGTATGTTATGAATGTAACATTTTTCCCACATAGGTTGATGATCTTTATTCTTCTTTCCCTTTCCCAGGTAAAACTGAATGTACTGACCTTCAACAGGCAGTTTCACTATGGAGTGTTTTATGCCTACATAAAACTAAAGGAACAAGAGATGAGAAATATTGTGTGGATTGCTGAGTGTATTTCACAAAGACATCGAGCAAAAATTAACAATTACATTCCTATTTTGTAATTCAATGGGAGAAGCAAGGATAAGAAATCGAGAAAGACAAATGTGCTCTGGTAGAAAATGATGCTGCTGTGTACTGTGAGCTACACAAAAATAAACAAAACTTCATCTTACCATGTATCAGATCTGTTAGTAAATTAACACCACAATAATAGATTAATTATTTCTTTTTCTAACAGAATTAGATCACTGTTTTTACATTGATAGCTCACCGCTCAATAGGCATTAAGGACTAATTTTGAATTATTCTAAAATCCATTATAATTTATTATGCTTATTTTGTACTTGGAAAGACTTTCTCCCCAGCCCTCACCCCTGCCCCAGTTATCCTTGGCAAGAACTTTTGATCTTGATTCTTCCCCTCTCTTCTCACTTCCCTACCCTGGGTATCAGGCCTCTGGGTATTCAGTTTTTCTGTTCTTTTAAACTTTTAATTTACTTCCCTGATCTCCTTCTCTTACCTCTTGAAAAGGCTCATAGTGCCTTGATGTCTTAGCCTACCTGAGCTTTTGTATGAATGTTGATTTGTTGTTTTGGGATTATCAATACAACTTGGAATTTTGCTTCAATGAAAACATATTAATGTGTGTTAAGTCTTTCCAACCCAGATCTCACCAGTGTGAGCACATGCATATACCAGCCACTAATGCAAATGTCAGCCATTCCTTATTCTTATCTAGATCGTTCCATAAATTCCCCATAGATAATCACCCCATATGCTAGGAGACAAGACAGAGAAGGACGACAACGAGAACATCCTCCTTCTCTTTCTCATGGATAGTGTCAGCATAAAACTCAAACTGTCTGTTGATTCATATTCTCACTACATAACTGAAGCACTTTCTTTTTTCATATCTGTCATTGATAATATATACTACCATTTTTATCCTGCTATTACTTTAAAAATATTATTCATATATTGAGAAAAATGTATCTTTGATTTGAGAAAGAAAACAAAAGGCTAATTGTATTGCACCATTCCTTCAGCAGAATAAATCACTGAGTCATAATTCTGCATTGCAGGGTTTCCCTGTGAATATGTCTGTGTGTTAGTATAAAATTCTGTGAAAAGGGAAATCAGTTTTGGGGTAAGAGAATCATCTTTTTAAAGGTAAAAGAGGTTATCCCTAACTCATTGTGAGGAGTGAAATTTTCCCTCAAAAGATAATTGAACAAAATTCAGTGTTGATATGATGAAGGAAAGGAAGGTGTCGATTGTGGGGGAAGAGGGATTTTTGCCTCAGATAAGAGTTTAATAACCAGGATACTTAGGGAACAAATACAAACTTATTAAAAGTCATGTCCCCTGTGGCCTATTGGTCAAAAGATAAAAACAAATAGTTCTCAAAGGAAGGACTGTAAAATAATGGTGGCCATATATGAAAGATTGCTCAGCATTAATAATAGAAATGAATATCAAAACCCAGGTAAAAGATGAAAATGGTCCATGTTGGACTACAAAAATGTGGATATACTACTGGTGGAACTGAAGTTTGTCCAACCATTCTGGAAAGCAATTTGCAATTATTTTTTTAAAAAGTGACTAAAAAAGCCTAATTATTCAACCTAGAGATCCCACTGCTAGGATATAGTACCCCAAGGAGGTTAAAAACAGAAGTCTTAGTTAAATTAAAATATTTATGGTATCAAAGAATTGGTTAATAAATTATTGGGGAATAGCTAAACAAAATCATAGTATATATGCATAAACATAAGAAATTTTGACAATGAAAAATTAAGCATTGGAAGAATAAAATGTATGAAGGCAGAGTGAAGTAATCAAAACCAGGAAAACCATTTCTAATGTCTACAACATTGTAAATGGAAAGAAGAACAAATATCCTTGAAAGTTGTTTTGAGAGGTTGGTGAAAATAAGTGTGGAACCCTGTATACTCTGTTAGAATTAATTGACCTGTTGGTTCAGTTTACTGAACTGCTTTTTTCTTTTTCATCTTTCTTATTCTTGTAATCCTTAATTGTTTTTCCTTTGTTTTTGAAAAGGACCAATGATATGGGGTGATGTCTTGACTTGCTCAAAGTTTGGATTTAAGTGAGGCAGAGTTGCACAGTCAACAGCCTCACCTTTCCAGAGTCATTGAAGTCCAGGGGCAAGGCAAAAGTCAGAATTGGCCTGGGATGCAGTGGATTACCTTGGCATCTTTGATGTCTGACCAAGTTCTAAACACTTCACATCACCTGCTTCAGTCACCTTTGTGGTCATTGGAACAAATTGTTCTCATCCAACCACTCCACTTGGGAAAGTCTTCATGTGCTTGGTGGGGGTACCCCTAATTCATCAGCAGTTTGAGATCCATCAGTTACCTTCAACCTGATTTAACCCATCTGCCCAGATGATTTTTACCAGG
This sequence comes from Potorous gilbertii, assembly GCA_028658325.1. NCBI lineage: Eukaryota > Metazoa > Chordata > Mammalia > Diprotodontia > Potoroidae > Potorous > Potorous gilbertii. The sequence continues at coordinate 117,734,554 of CM053773.1, forward strand.
GTGTGGCCTCTGTGCTTGCTACACCTCCTTGGAGTCATACATGAGAGGTGGACACCAAAGGTGGATGAGCAGCCCTGAAAAGGGCTCTCTGCAAACCCTCACACCAGAGGCACTAGTCCTCCCTTAATGCTCCATACACACCACTCCCACATCTTAATCCTGGGTAGAGAAGAGAATAATGTATTCAAAAGTACAGGTGATAGAAAAATAAAATAGCACATTTTAAACTTAAAGAAAGTGAGTCTCTGAAATTAAGTTTCTTCGACAATATATGCATAGTAAATTATACATTAAACTCTTTAATTTATTCATAAACAAAATAAGGCACTTAATTGTGTGCATATGCAAACTGATATCTGGAAGTGGCAGCACTCAGAAAACAGAATTAAAGAGCAAATAGACATTTATCAAATAACAATACTTTTGAGAAGGTAAATAGATGAAAAAAGACAAAGAATGCCTTAAGAATTCAATAATTCACATTTTTTATTATATGTCACAGTACAGATGCTAGAAGTCATATTTTATTGGTGAGAAAACAACCTTGAGAGGTTAGGTGCCTTTCCCATGGTCGTAAAAACTAAAAGAATTTGATTACCAAAGGATTACTTTTTCAACATAAAATTATTTTAACATGGAAAATCAAAAAATCAAGAATATCAAGGGAATTTTTTTTATAGTAATGGAGTCTAGTTGTATCTGATCTCAGATTATACCACAAAACTGTAATTGTCAAAACAATTTGGTCCTGGGCAAGAAATAGACTGATCAGTGGAATAGATTAAATTTGTAATATGTAGAAGCAAATGAGCAAAGTTACCTAGTTTCTTATAAACCCAAAGATCTTAGCCATTAGGGCAAGAACTTGTAACTTGAAAACAAACTTGGGAACCAACTGGAAAATAGTCTGACAGAAACTAGATATAAACCAACATCTCATACCATGTACAAATGAGTATATGATTTAGACAAATTAGAGAAGTATGGACAAAATTAACTGCCAGATCTTTGGATAAGGGAAGAGCTCATGAACAAATAAAAAATTGAGTGTTATAGGAGGTAAAACAGACAATTTTGGTTACATGAAATTAATAACTTTTTTGCATACACAACCAATGCAAGTAAAAATTAGAAGAGAAGCAGGAAATTGGAAAAATTCCTTGCAGCAAATTTCTCTGATAATAATCTCTAAAATATATAGCAAACAGTGAAAATTTACAAGAATAAAAGCCATTCCCCAATTGTTAATAGTCAAAGAATATGAATGGGTACTTTCAGAGAGAAATCCAAGTTATCAATAGCCATATGAAAAAATGTCAATCACTAGTAATTAGAGAAATACAAATTAAAACAGCTACTTGGCATCACCTCTCATCTGTTAGATTCGTAAAGTTGACAAAAAAGGACAATGACAAATGCTACGGGGGTTCCGTGAAAGCAGGTATTTTTTAATAGACTATTAGTGAGATGCTAGCGCCCAGCTCTGGACCGTGGCCTCCTGTGAGGGTAGTGAGACTCCTGGAGGGGCAAATGTGCCCCTCGGGGTACTGGGAACACCTTATTAACAGTGCTGGCTCCACCCACGAGGAGGAACATGGGAGGAGCTGAGGCGGGTATATAAGCGAGGGTCTAGGGGAGCTCGCTCTCTTAGGATGTAACCCATAAAGTGTGTGCAGCTTCCAGCTCGGGTGCTCTGTCTAGTTATTCCCCTCCTCAGCGGAGGGGCCGGAGACCTCGGAAGACCAGGAGAGCTAAGTATCCAGGCCACGGCCCGGGCAACAGACCCGGACAGGGAGACTGTGAACTGGTCCAACCGTTAGGGAAAGAAACTTGGAACTGTGCCCCAAAAGCTATTTAACTGTATATGTCCTTTGACCCAGGAACACTGATAATAAGTTTATAACCCAAAGAGATTCATTAATAAATCAATGACATTTATTAAGTGTCTACCATGTGCCAGGCACTAGGGAGTCTCTACCCTTGGGGAGCTCATAATTTAATGGGAGAGATAACAAAACATATATAAACAAGCTATAGGCAGCATAAATATGAAATAATTAACATTGAAGACACTAGGATTAAAATCAATAAAAGATGGAATTTTAGTTAGGACTTAAGAGAAATCCAAAAAAGGCAGTAGGATGAGATGAGAGAGAACATTCAGATGTGGGGACGGTCAGAGAAAATGCACAGAGCTGAGAGATGGTATTTCTTTTCCTGGAACAGCCAAGAGGCACTGGATTAAAGAGAATACTGGAAAGGTAGTGGGGAATAAGTTATGAAGGGCTTTGAATGCCAGACAGCATTGTGAATTTGATACCGGGGGCATGTAGCTGTCTGTAATTTATATCAATTGATCAATAAACGTTAGCACAGACACAGAGGCAAAAGACACTCCTTGTCCTTAATGACAGATTACAATTACTATCTAATAGGGGAAACAACATGCAAAAAAATATTCAAAGCAAGCTACATAAGGGATAAATGAGATGATTAACAGAGGGAAGGCACTGGAATTGAGAGGGGTTGGGAAAGAATTTCAGTGGAAAGAGACAGAATAGCTAGGAGGCTAATGTTATTGGATTGCAAAGGACCTGTCATGGAGTAAGGTGTAAGAAGACTTGAAATGTAGGAGGGGGTTGAGTTATTAAGGGTTTTCCATGTCAAATAGAGAATTTTGTATTTTATTCTGAAGACAATAGGAAGTCTCTAAAGTTTATTGAAGGGGGGGTGCTCGGGGAGAATGGTCAGCCCTGCACTTTAGGAAAATCACTTCAATGACTGAATGAAGGATAGGTTGTGGGTCTCGGACTTGAGGCAGGCAGATTTACCAGCAAGTTATTTCAATTACTTCAGGCATAAAGTAATGAGGTCCTGCACTAGAGTGGGGACAGTGTCGGAGGAAAGAAGGAAAAGAGAGATGCTCCAAGGTCAAATAGAAAAGCTGCAGCAACAGACTGAATATGGAGGGTAAGAGATGAATTGATGGTGACAACTAGGTTGTAAGCTCAAGGGACTGGGAGGGTGGTGGTGGCCTTTACAGGAATAAGGGAAATAATGGAGAAGGTGAAGGGGGAAGGGTTTAAGGTGAAAGATAATGAGTTCAGTTTTGAGCATGTTTAATTTAAATCATCCACTGGACCCTGAGAGAAATGGTTATTTCTCTCTTACATTAGTAACCAATTACTATCAGGAGCTGCAGGTTTGTTTGTTGTTTTTTTTTTAACCTTTTTAATCTCCTCATTCTCTTCCAGGTCATGAGTCTCTGAAGAATAGGGCTGATGATAAAATTGGATTTAACGTTTTCCTCAACCTTGTTCAGACCACACCCAACTGGAGAAGCTTTGTGCTCCAGCATAAAGATTAAATTGTAAAATGAATCTTATCTAGGTGAATTCTGGACAATTGTGTTTCACTCGGACTTGGGGTGAGGGTTGGGGGAGGGGGCATAGATCCTTTGTCTAGATTACCTGAGTCTGGGGGTGGGCTGGAAGTAAGAGTGACATAATCAAGGTCACATCCCCCAGCCCCTCATTAGAGTAGGCCCACATCTCATAGTATTCATTCCATCATCAATTGTTAACCAGAGTTGATTGCCACCTGTCTGGAATTACCTGCTCTTCCAAGGGTATTGAAGCATCAACAGGTCTTCAGGAGGGATCTTTGATTTACAAAAGAAAGTCAAATGACCATCCTTTTATTAATTATTTGCTAGTCATAATTAATAAAATGATTAATTATACAGAAACTAAGTCTCTCAAACTTTTTATATGTCACAACATCAAGTCTGAGATGTTTGAAAAACAATTGGAGCAAGATTGGAGCTCTGCAGAGCTCTTGGAACAGGAAAGGTAGATTGGAGAGTCAGAGACATAAAGATGATAATTAAATCCACAGGATCTGACCAGATCAACAAGTGAAATAATATAGAGGGAGAAGAAAAAAGGGTTCAGAATGGAATCCCATGGTTAGAGGCTGTGATCTAGATGAGGATTTAGCAAAGGAGACTGAGAAGGAGTGCTCAGATAGTAGAACAGCTGAGAGTGGTTTCCTGAAAACCTGGAGAGAAAACAGTCTTCTAGAGAAAGTGATTGACAACATCAAAGGCTGCAGAAAGGTCAAGAAGAATGAGGATAAAGAAAAGACCATTGGATTTACCAACTAAGAGATCATTGGTAACTGAAGAGGACAGTAGGTGGGATGAGGAAGTCAGAAACTGGATTATAAGGAACTAAAAAGAAAATAAAAGGAAAAAAAGCAGAGGCACCTATTGTAGATATCCTCAAGGAATTTAACTACAAAGGGCAAAAGAGATATAGGAAGATAATGGAGATGGAAAGACCAAGTGAGGTTTTTTTGCTTTTGTTTTTGTCTTGGAAAGAGGAGACTTGAGCTGTAGGGAATGAACCAGTAGAAATGGATAGATTTAAAATGAGTGATGGAGTAAGGAATGACAAAGGGGGAATTCTGTTAGGAGGAGACAGGATGAGGCTATTTACAAAGATAGGTAAGGCCACCTCATCTTGTGATAGAGTGGTAAAGGAGGAGATAATGGCAATGGAAAAAAGAGGGAGCTGATGGCAAATGGCCTCAATTTCTTTTTTGCAAAATATGAGGCCAGGTTTTCAGCTCAGAGAGTTGGAGGAGGGAGAGCCATGGGAGGACTGGGGAGGGGTGAAAAGGTTTAGAAGAGCCACTGTAGAGATTCAGATAGTGAGTGGAAATGGGAGGCATAGGATTACCTAGCAGCAGTGATGGCCCAATTGAATGTATGTACCAAGTCAGAATGACTGCGTGCATTTCCCTACCTTCATGTAGCAGCTTATAGGTAGGAGTGAAGGCCACAAGTGGTGAAAGTAATCTGTGGCTCAGGCTTGAATAAGGATTATCAAAGGTATGATATTGAGATTTGAGAGAGGACCGTTTAGAGTTGAATTGACTGACCAATGGATCAAGACAGGAAAAAGAGGAGAGAGTGGCTAGTGCAAGAGATGGCTTGGAGATCAAAAAATTGGAGATCACAGTGTACATGAAGAATAGGATTTTGTAAGGGAAAGCAGAGGAAGAGGTAAAAAAGTAAATTGTTTATGATTGGTTAAAGGGATTTCAGAGTTCTTGAGTATGGAGGTGATACATTTGTATCAAAGCTGTGACCATCTTTGTGTGTGACTGAGATGGGATGGAGGAGTAGCTCTGAGGAACTGAGTAGGTTGAGTGGTTAGAGTACTTGAGGAAGAATTGATATGGAAGAGCTGGTTGAAACTTTGGGGTAGGAGGGGGAAACTTTGGGGATGGGAATAAGGAATCAGGTGGCCAATGGATAGTGAATGGTTTTAAATTGTAATCTTCAGGGGTTCAGAATCACTAGGATGAGCAGGCATGAGAATGTTCATTATTGAGTAGAGGGTACCCCTCCTCTTCCCAATGGAGTTGGAGATCACACTGAGGGCCACTATACACCTTCTTTCTTTTATTCTCTCCCTCCCATCCTTCCTACATCCAGCAATCCTTCCTTCCACTTGGCTAATGCAGGAATTTGTTTTGCATGACTATGCATATTTGCAGTGTTTTTTTTGGTTGGGGTGGGATGGGGAGTCTTCTCAGTAGATGGGGAGGGGGTTGAGAGAAGAACAGAATTTGGAAATGAAATAAAATTGAATTTTTAAAAATAATTTCAACAAAACAAATAGGGTTTGAACCGACAATGCTTTCTTACTCCAATCTATTCATTAGTACTGCAGAATAGAAGCTTTGTGATTGGGAACTACCTGAGGAACTCTGTTTATCGGTGAAGTAAATGTGACAGAGTAAATCTAGAGAAAATCTAGAGAAAAAAAATTTCCCAATTCTACTTGAAAATATAAATCTACCCTTTCCCCCAAAGCATTGCCTCAGAAACCCAATATTCTCTCCCACAATCAGTCATCACTTTTCTGGGACTTTCCTCAATCTTTATATCACCCTAAAAGTATCTAGGTTGACAAACTGAATTCCTATACTCTACATCTTCGAAAAATACTTTGAATGAACCTGCCTTTTCAGTGACAAACCTCTCCCTACTCCCATCCCCCCTAAATATGATCCTCATTTGTCCTTATATTATTTCAAACCAATCTGGTCTTGTCTAGGCACAGATCTGATAAGGGATCTGAAAACAGTTTGAGGATGTGAGCAAGCAGATTGGCAGTCAAAAATGACATTGAGCAGTTTGGCTAGAAGTGAGATGCATCATGAAAAACTGTAAGTGTGGAACAACTTTTTAAGTTTATTTTTTTAATGAAGGAAAATCTGTTTTTTCTCATGCCCTTCATCACCCCTTGCCCTACACTGGAGAAAAAATAAAATCCTTGTAACAAATATGCATAGTCAGGCAAAACAAATTTCTATATTGATCATGTCCAAAAAATGTGTCTCATTCTGGACCCCTGAGTCCATTACCTCTCTATCAGGAGGTAGTATGCTTTATCATTCATCATCTGGATTCAAGATTGGTTGAGAGAGTTATTAAGTCTTTCAAAATTGAAACCTTACTCCTAATGTCACTGTTATTTCCCCAAGTGTAGAGAAACAAGTCAAGTCAATATACATTTATTAAGTACCTACTAAGTTCCAGTACATGTGCTAAATGGTAATACAAAGAAAAGGAGGGGGAAAACACAGTCCCTGCTCTTGAGGAGCTCATAGTCTAATGAGGGAAACAATATGAAAAATGACTGTGTACAAACAATATATGTTCAGGATTAATTGGAGATGATTTCAGAAGGAAAGCACCATGATTAAAGAGGACTAGGAAAGGAAAAATTTGTGGAAGATGGAACTTTAGCTGAGACTTGAAGGAAGCAGGGAGGTAGAAATGCGGAAGGAGAGGTTTTCAGGCATGGGGAACAAGTAGAGAAAACACTCAGTCAGGGGATGGATTGACATGTGAGAGGCAGAGCAAAGAGGCCAGGGTTACAAGATTGATGAGTACTTGATAGGGAGAAAGATGTAAGAAGATGAAAAAGACACAAATATATCAGGTTATGAAGGGTTTTATGAGCCAAAAGAAGAGTTGACATTTGATCCTCGAGATGCTGAAGTACTGAGCCTAGTAAGCCATAATTAAACTGCTTTTTTTTTTTTTAGGAAAATCTGAATTATTTACCTGTAGACAGTCCTTTCCCTGCATTTCCCGCATAGGAAACCTCAGCTGATTTCTTTCCTTCCCCTTTGGCAATCCAAATGAATATCTTACCTATTACCTTCAGAATTAATGTAGTCAGTCAGATTGAATACCAGTCAATCAATGAGGATTATTAAACATCTATTATACTTATCTAGCCTTGAAAAAGTTTTATTAATTAGAAGGAAGTTCAGCCTTTGGCCTTCATCACCCCATCACACCTTGCCTGTAATATTGAAATAGCTCCCTTGCTGATCTCTCATCATCAAGTCTCTCCCCTTTCCATCTCTCATGCAGTTGTTGGGTCCTCTGATTGGCATTTGAAACTGTCACAATCTGGTTCTAACCTGCCTTTCCATCTTGGTTAGATAGATAGATAGATAGATAGATAGATTGATAGATAGATATAGCCACCCTTTCACAACTCTATATCCTAACTGAACTGGCTTCTTTGTCACATATGACATTTCTCCATGCTATCATACAGATTGTGGCTAGAGCCTGGAATGCACTCCCTTCTCACCTCTTCCTCTTAGAAGTTCCCTTCAAAATTAAGCAAATATTTATATAGCACTTTAAGGCTTGCAATGCACTTTATATCATTCCATATGTGTCATCTGATTTGATCTTCACAATAGTCCTATAGGATAGGGGCTATTATTACCTACATTTTACAGACGAAGAAACAGACTCAGGTAAATTTACTTACCTGGAATCATACAGCTAGCATCAAGTCAAATTGTCAACAACAATTTTTGTTGTTAATTTGTTAAGCTCCTAAAATGTGCCAGGCATTGTGATAAGTCCTGAGGATACAAAGGAGGGTGAAAACAATCCTCATCAAGGCACTCACATTCTAAGGAAGGAGACAACAAGTAAACAACTATGTACAAATGATGGATGGATGGATGGATGGATGGATGGATGGATGGATGGATGGGTGGGTGGATGGATAGGTAGAGTAAATTGGAGATCATTTCAGAGAGATGCTAACATTGAGGGAGACTGAGAAAGACTTCTTGAAAAAGATATGACTTTTCCTGAAACTTGAAGAAAAACCTATTATGTCAGTAAGAGGAGATTAAGAGAGTGGGAATTCCAAATCTATAGGAAAATGAGTCAAATTTATAAAAATACAAGTCGTTCCCCAACTGATAAATGGTCAAAGGATATGAACAGGCAGTTTTCAGACAAAGAAATCAAAGCTCTCTATAGTCATATGAAAAAATGTTCTAAATCACTCTTGGTTAGAGAAATACAAATTAAAACAACTCTGAGGTACCACCTCACATTTGTCAGATTGGCTAACATAACAAAAAGGGGGAAATGATGGATATTGGAGGGGATGCAGTTGGTGGAGTTGTGAACTGATCTGACCATTCTGGAGAGCAATTTGGAACTATACTCAAAGTTGTATAAAACTACACATATCCTTTGATCCAGCAATACCACTTCTAGGTCTATAACAGGGATACTTGTAGCAGACTTCTTTGTGGTGGACAAGAATTGGAAATCCAGGAATGCCCATCAGTTGGGAGGTAGCTAAACAAGCTGTGGTATATGACTGTGATGGAATATTGTTGTGCGGTAAGAAAGGACAAGGAGAAGGATTTCAGAAAAACCTGTAAAGACTTATATCAACTGATACAATGAGAAGTGAACAAAACAAGGAAAATGCTATACACAGTAACAGCAATATTGTATGATGAAGAACCATGAATGACACAGCTCTTTTCAGCATTACAATGATCCAAGACAACCCCAAAAGACTAATATCCACTTCCAGAGAAAGAATTGATACTGTTTGAATACAGACTGAAGCATGCTATTTTTCATTTTCTTTCATTCTTTTTATTATTCAAGTCTTCTTGTACAAAATATGGAAATGCTTTACATGATTGCACATGTATAACCTATATCTGATTACTTACCATCTCAGTGATGGGAAAGGGGAGGAAAAAATAAAATTTAACACTCAAAATTTTAAAAAAAGATTAAAAAAATGTTTTAACATGTAATGAAGGGGCAGAATAAAATATAAAATGGATAAAATAAAAATTTTTTAAGAAGAGGTTGGGAATCCCAGGCATGGGGGATAGACAGTGCAAGCACTCTGAGTCAGGAAAATGGAGTGTTGTGTGCTAGGAACAGCAAGGAAGCAAGTGTCACTAGATATAAGCATCTGTAAAGAAGTATTAGATACAAGCAGCCAGATCATGAAAGATTTTAAAAGTCAAAGAATTGATTGGGGAACAGCTAGAGTTTGTTGAATGAGGAACAACTAGAGTTTGTTCAATGGGAAAGAGATATAGATGACATCAATCTGACAGCCAAGCTGAAGATGAATTGGAGTGGGGAGAGACTTGAGGTAGGCAGACCCATCACCAGACTATTACAGTAACCAAGGTTGAGGTGATGAGGGTCTGTACTAGAGTGGTGGCAGTGTCAGAGGAGAAAAGGAAGTGTATACAAGAGAGTAAGTGGGAAAGAAGGTCAGGCTAGGAAAGGTAGACCATGGCAAAAGGACTCTGGGGATGAGGGAGTATGACCAATAAACCAAAGGCTGCCATTAGAAGGAAGTATGCCCACCTTATATTTGCCCCTCCAGCAAACCTCTTGATGTTTCAAGACAGTTATGACTTTGACTACCTGCATGGCCCCAGGTGAGTCAGTTAATTTCAGGGATTTATTTTTCCCAGCTTTATAATGGAAACAATAAAACTCTATCTATTTCCCAAGGTAACCCTGGGAGAAAAGTACTTTGTAGATCTCAAAGAGTTATATAAATGTGAGTCATTTTTAAATATCCAGAAAAGGGAGAGCAGCCTTTGGGGTACTGGAAAACTAGAATCATGATCAGAAATCTTGGTTTATATCAGTTACAAATCAGTTCAAGGGTTGAAAACACAGATGGCTGTGGGAAGGAATATGAGTCTGGCATCCTTCCCCTTTGTCTCATTTATTTCCAAGAGGCAGACAGCTTTTCACCCCATTGATTTTTTTTTTTTAGGGATCATTCTATTTCTTTACAATTCATTTTCCCTCCTGCTCAGCAGTCCTCGGCATTTGCATCTCTTTCTGTACTGATCAAAATTTGCTGGCTGTGGCATGACTGCAACAATATAGGATGATGACAACTTTATTGACTTTATTCCTTTGATTATTTATTAAAGCCCTTCATATGCTAGCCCTTCCTACCTTTCCAGTCTTCCTACTCCTTACTCTTCTCCACATACTGTATGATGCAGTGACACCGGCCTCCTAGCTCTTAACTAACCCAAATCATTCTAGCTTCAGATTCTATGCAGTTCTCAGGTCTTTCATTCTTTGGTAGATGCCATTTAATTTAATTCAACATTTCAGCATTTATTAAGTACTCATATACCAGTCATTGTGCTAAGAACCAGAATTAACAGGGCAAAAATGTCCTCAGGGAGTTAACATTATGCTGCACAGATATAATGGCCCTACAAATAAGTATATGGCGAAGTAAGTTGAGAAATAACACAGGGATGTGTATCAGAAAAGGCTTCACAAAGCAGTAGGCATCGGAGATGAGGCTTTGAAGGAAGTCAAGGAATCTAAGAAGTGGAAATGAAGACATATTTCAGGCATGGGAGCTAGTTGGTACAATTTTATAGGGCAGGAGATAATGACTCTAGGGGTGGCAAGTAATCTAGTTTGGCAGGAACGTAGATTTTCTGAAATGTAGTGATATAAACTAAGATTGGAACATTAAATGAGAGTCAGATTTTGGAAGTTTTAAGCTAATTTTTAGTGAGGGCATACTTTATATTATTTTGGCTACTGGATGGAGGACGTTTTGGAGGGAGGAGATACTGGAATTAAGGAATATGAATTGGGAGACTATTGGCCGTTGGAGATAAGGAGCAGAATTAGGGTATGGTTGTGCAGATGGAAATAACCTGATGATAGAAGAGGTGTTGTGGAGATAAGATAAACGTGATTGGATGAGGGAAAAGCAATGAAGAAGAAGGAAGAGCCAAAGATGGCTTCAAGTCATAAATCTGGGTGGCTAGAATGTTGATACCCTTAACTGAAACAGGGAGGTTTGCAGAAAAGCTTGGGTTTAGGGGAGACAATGAATTCCATTTTGGGGGAAAATTTAAGATTCTTTGTGGTTAAAAAATTGTTACCTAATGTCTCATTTTTCAATGATTTATCCTCTTCTGCACTCAGCTAGGCTGATCTTTCTGATTACAGAGCAACAAACCCACACCAATGTCCAGAGTCAAAGCCTTTTCAGCTTTGAATGAGCTAACAGCTTGACAGTCTTGAAGAACCTCCTTGCCAGGTGTGTGTGTGTGTGTGTGTGTGTTCATCCTTCCTCCTTGAAGAACACCATGCCATCAGAGAAATAATGACATGATTTGCCCTTGACTTTGTTTTGAGTGAGAGAGGGCTGTGCAGGTCACCAGCCTCACTTCTCCTCGAGAGCCATCTGAATCCAGTGACTAGATATTCATCAGGATGACTGGAGATGACCCATGATGAGGCAATTGGGGTTAAGTGACTTGCCCAAGGTCACACAGCTAGTGAGTGTCAAGTGTCTGAGGTGAGATTTGAACTCAGGTTCTCCTGACACCTGCATTGGTGCTCTGTCCACTGCACCACCTAGCTGTCTTCATGCCAGGTAAGATGCTGAAGGATGCACATGGTGGTCATTAGAATGAAAACTTTGCTTCTTACTAGTTTTTCAATGGTTACTTGATAAGTCTTAAAATGCCAGTATTACAGATACAAAATTTTTCATGGGTTTCTGAGAACCTAAAACAAACTTTTAGGCCAAAAGAGTAATTAGAAAGATTTTTTCCCCTTGATACAAATCACTCTATTTTTGTTTGTAAAGAAGCGAGACTCTTAAAAAAAAAAAAGATTTGGGTTTTAATTGTTAGTTTTATTGTTGTCTTTTATTTTTAGACCAGTCACTTTCTCCTAAGTCTCAATCTCATTAAACTTTCCCTTATAACAAAGAAAAATCGTTGACACAGCAACCTTTTCTACTGTACTCCACTCCACATGCTAAGATTCCTACCTCTCTACTGAGAACAGAGAAGTGCTCTCCTGGACCAGTAGCAGTCTTCATAATCCATCAGGGTTTAACTGTCATTTAGTAGCTGGTTTTAGTTGTTTTATAGTACATGTGTTACTATATGTATAAAATAATAATATATTATATATTGTATTTATAATATATAGCATATATACACATATGCATATGTATACATTTGTATGCATGTGTATGAGTATATCTATACATTATATATATATATATATATATATATATATATATATATATATATATATAATTTTATGCTTATTTAGTTCTATATTAGTCGATACAGTTTTCATGGTTTTCCAAATTCCTCATAGTCATCATTTCTTATGGCATAACAGTATTCCACTTGATTCATAGGCCACATGTTTAGTCATTTGTCTATTGATAAAACCACTCTGCTTCTCATTTTTTGCTACCACAAAAAATGTTCTTATGAATATTTTGGTATAAGTTGAACCTTTCTTCAACTTTCTTGCCCAGTACTAAAATCACTTATTCAAAGGTTATAAACAGTTTAATGATTTTTCCCCATAATTATAAATTATTTTACAGAAAATTTGAATCAATTCTTACTCTACCAACCAAGGTATCGGAGGAGTCCCCTGATCTGTTGGACTGGGAAAGGAAAGGAAGGGAAGGAAAGAGAATAAGTATTTATCTTTCACCTACCATGTGCCAGACACCGTGATAAAGGTTTGTTTTTTTTTTAACAAATATCATTTCCAAGATGTTGCCATGTAAGGTAGGTCCTGCTATTATGACCATTTTGTAGTTGAAAAACTGAGGAAAACAGAACCCAAGTGATTTGCCCAGGGTCACACAGTCAATTAGTGTCTGAAGCCAAACTTGAACTCATGCCTTCCCAACTCTGGGCCCAGTGCTCTATCTATTATGAACCAGTCACCAAACTGGAGTGCCATGAAGCATGGAGCTTCTCTGATCATAGCTCCCACAAGTCCCCATCCACGTGGGGAAGGTCTTCTATCTTCCTTTATCCCAGCCAACACTATTCCATATTTTTTGGTCATCTTTGCCAATTTTATGAGTGTGAGATAAAATCTCAAATTTGTTTTAATTTTTGTTGTTCTCATTGGTGATTTACAACAATATGTTACATGGTTATTGTTAGTTTTTAATTTTTCTTTTGAAAGTTGTTCCTTCATTTCCTTGAACCACTTATTTATTAGGGAATGGCTCTTGGCCTTATACTTAGGGCAATCCCCTTTATATCCTGAATATCAAACTCTATAAAGATATTGAATGCAAAGAATTTGGGGGTAAGAGTTTTAAAATTTTATATAATTAAATTATATATACTATCTTTCATTATCTTCCTTATCTTGGTTGCATAGAAATTTCCCTTTATCCCACATCATAGTGGTAAAAGTACCTCTTTCTGGTCTTTATTTTTGTAATATGACCTTTCCTATTTAGGTTGTGTATTCATTTGAAGCTGTGTCAGATGTTGGTCTATATCTAATTTTTGCCAAACTTCTTTCTACCTTTTCCAGCAGTTCCTGTTAGACAGAGAATCTTACTGGGAAGCATTTTAATGTAACTAGAACACATCAGTACTATGGATGCTTACTAGGGAGGTAGCATGGTTGGAGTGGAATGACTTGAGGACTTACAGGAGACCTGCTTGAATCATGGCTTTGACATTTTCCAGCCAAAGGCCAACCATTTATTCTCTCTCAGTCTCAGTATGTTGTTGTTCAGTCATTTCAATTGTGTCCGACTCTTTGTGACCTCATTTGGAGTTTTCTTGGCAAAGATACTGGAGTGGTTTGATATTTCCTTCTCCAGCTCATTTCACAGATAAGGAAACAGAGGCAAACAGGGTTAAGCAACTTACCCAGGATTACATAGCTAGTAACTGTCTGAGGCCAGATTTGAACTCAGGAAGATAAGTTTTTCTGACTCCAGGCGTGGCACTCCATCCATTGTACCATCTCGCTGCCCAGGGTCTCAATTCAACTTTCTGTAAAATAGGGATGAAAATAATATATTAGCTACTTTACAGCCCTATTGTGAGGAAAATGCTTTGTGAATCTTCATGCACTATATAACTGGAAGTTATTTTTACGACTAAATGTACCATCTCTATGATGGTTGGAAAAGCATGTAAAATTTTTATGAGTTGATGAAACTTTTAGTTCAACTGACAAATTTCAGAGTCTCTCTTCTAGGTTGGATGAACAAGTGAAACAATGTTAACATTAAAGCAACTTCTACGGTAAAATAGAATAGAATAAATCTTTGAAGTTTACTGCCAAGAACCTAGAGTCAGAGAGGTGGTAAACTACAGGGGAAGAATGATTATACTTGACACATGGTAGGTACCTAAGGCTTGTTGACTTGACAAAAGAAAAAGAATGAGAATGTAATTTGGAAGTGATAGCAATGTAAAATAAAGCAAAAAGGAAAGATTTTATAAATGAAAGAATAAATGAATGAATAAGGTAAAGTCAAATTAAGAAAGTCAAATGGAAAGTGCTCAAAGTGAGAGTAAAGCCTCCTTATCACAAAATCCCTAATCCCGAAAGAGCAGGTGGAAATTTAAATCCAAGATGTGGCCTAAATTGCCATGTAAGGCTTCATGCCATTTTCAGATAAGGCTGTCAAGAAAAATATCCCTTGCAAATTGAAAAGGAAGGTCTGGACAGAGAGCCAGCATCCCCCAAGCAGCACTAGAGAGTCTGAACAATAAGGAAGCTGGATCTGATTTAAGACAGGAGTCATTCATCATTCAAAAATCTGTGAGAGTAATGAGGAAGAGAGAGACAGAATGCTTCTGGAATAACAAAGGAGAAATTCTGGCCATAAATTCAAGGAAAACTCAAACCTCGGTGGAGCATGACATTTCAAGAAACGACCTGTGGGCTATAGCCACAGAAATTGCCTACTTGGAAAGATTCTCCACCAGCAGAAAAACAGCTGAATGCAAAATATCCAACTGCTGGTGAGTCAGGGGCAGAATCGTTGTCTGAGAAGGACAACACATTAATCATTTATTCCTGGAGGCTGGTTTTTTTCTGAGTTTTTTTTTTACTTCCTCTTATTTATTATTCAATTAAATCTAAACTTGTCTAAATACGAGATTTGATTAGAAAAAGGGTAGACTCACAACAAGGAAATGTATGCTGTAACCTTCAGGCATTGTAAAATATGTCAGATTTAACTCTCAGGAAAAAGGCAAGGCAAATGGTATTTTTCATGTGTCCAGGGATCTGCTGCTGACAGCTAGTAAATTGACCCACAGCTCAAAGGTGTCCTGACACACTATCAGCGAAAGTAATGAAAAGATCTTTGGGGGTAAAAGTGTTGGACTGAAATAACAGCTGGAATAAAAGGGGATCCTCACTTGTTAAATGGGGAAGGGGAAGGATAGAGGAACATGCCTCCCTTAATTTTCTCAGGACTCTCCAACAAAACCTCCATGTGAATCGAAGTCCTATTTTTTGCTGTCTAATTGTTTTCCTCCTTAACTTGACATCCCAGGCTCTTCTCAGACTTTCAGTTCCATTGAAAAGCATAGACTTAATTTTCACCAATTACAAAATCCCTCTCCTTAGTTAAGCATTATGTGGGCCAAATTTTAAGAAGTCAGTCAACAAGCGTTTATTTCATGCTTACTGTGTGTCAGGCTCCATGCTACTTTAGGGAAGGTTTCCAAGGACACATATATTTCAGACTAAGCAAAACATAGTGAGCAATGGGAGAATTTTAACCTTAAGTCAGGAGTTTCTCAAAATTCATGGTTTCCTAGTTATGGGAGTAGGACAGGGCAGGAATAGGATAAGGAGACTCCTAAAATCAGTTTTCAACACCTTGCAACACTATGATGTCACAATATACCTAGCCAGTCCAATTTTATAGCCTTAGGACAATCAGGCTTTATGTTAGTAAGATAAATACCTCTTAGCTCAGCCTTCTGTACCTTCATTATCATACGGAACTAACAGCAAACTAATATACCCTGCGTACAATTAAAGAATAAAATTATAGGATTCATCCCTCACTAAAGAAAGGTAACAATGAACCAAGACTATATAATAACAGATTTCTCATAATAAATCGTCTTTCTTAGTACCATCTTGAACTAAAAACCTCAGTGCTTGTACCTTTTTGTATATCTCCTTCCCCTTCCCTTTTATTGTTCCTTTTAATATGTACTAAGAATTCAATTCAACAAACTTTTATTAAATTCCTACTATATGCTAGTGATGAGGGATACAGTGATAAAGAAAGCCACATCCCTGCTCTTAAAAAGTTCACAATCTAGTAGAATTCAAGGAGTTTTAAAAAAAATTGAGCATTATAAGCAAAATAGTTAAAATTTGAGGAAGCTAAGAAACTTATACTCCAGGAACTGAAAAATCATATTAGAATCATAGTTAATCTAGAAGTTAAAAAAGACCTTGGCATTACCTAGGCCTTTCACAGATGTGGAAACTGAGGCCCGGAGAAACTTCACCTATATCCTGTTCAGTCAGAACTATAACTCAATGTTTGTAGTACTCACAGAAATGGATCACATTTATTCACATTTTTAAGTGTTTATCCTTGGGATGTGATGTATGAGAAAATAGACTCAAAGAGGTGAGATGCTTGTTCAGTCATACCGTCTAGTAAGACTGGGAACCAGGGCTGGATCCCATGGCTCCTGACTCTGTGCTGCCTCTGGTAGTATTTATTTTTAAAAATTTCCTCATTGCCTCTCAGAGTTTATAAAGGTATTACTGAGCCAGGAATCCTGTATCTCTCTAAGCTTTGCTTGTACTTTGCTTTTGATGGAATTAATTGCTGCCTTCTTAGAGGTAGATGGGCTATCCTTTCTGTGATAGGAATAGAATTTTACAGCTGGAAAGGATCTTATTATTTTTTTATGCATTCTTTGGGAATGTTTTAGGTCCTTGCATTGCTGAGAAGGGCTGAGTCTATCACAATCAGTCCTCACGCACTGTGGTTTTTACTGAGTATAATCTTCTCTTGGTTCTGCTCTTTTCTTTCAGCATCAGTTCATAGAAGTCTTTCCAAGTTTTTCTGATGTCTATCTTTTCATCATTTCATTACATTCATATACTACAACTTGTTCACCCATTCACCAATTGATGGGCATCCCCTCAAATTCCAGTTCTCGGCCACCACAAAAAGAGCTGCTACAAATATTTTTGTTCATGTGGGCCCTTTTCCCATTTTTATGATCTCTTTGGGATACAGCCCTAGAAGTGATATAT
>CM053773.1:117752535-117836688 GCA_028658325.1 Potorous gilbertii
CCTGACTGCTCTTCAATGGGAGCTTATCTGCTGGTGCTCAAGTGGGGGCAGGGCCGCCTCCCAGGCTCAGTTCCCTCAGGGGGTTTATGCAGAGATCTTTTGTAATGGAGCTGCTGCTGAGCTCCTGCCTGCTCTGGGAGCCTCTGGCCGAGCTGCCTCTGCCTCTGCCGCAGCCAATGCCTCCCGAGGGTGTCCGAGTCCTGGAGATACCCCGCTCCCCTCTCAGCCCGTCTCTCTCACTGACCTGTGCATCTGTGGGTGGAGGGACCTTCGCAGCTGCCGGAGATTCTGGTCCCTGAAGCCTGCTTGGGTGTGCTCATTCCTCTCAGTGCGATGTGGCCAGGGCAGGGGAAGGGGAGGGCTCCACAGGGCAGGGCTCCGCTCCCGTCTGGGGTACCTTTGCGGTCGGTTTTTCAGGGCTCTCTGCAACGGAAATCTCCTTCACTGTGTTGCTACACGGCTTCCACTGTTCCAGAATTTGTCAGGAGTTCTTTTTACAGGAAATCTATGGGCTGTGGGTTCGGTGCTAGCAAATGTGAGTCTTTCTACTCCGCCATCTTGGCTCCACCCCCCTTGGTAAGGAATTTAAAGACTAAGCAAGGAATCTACATTTAATCCTACAAGCAATAGGACACCTCTGGAGTTTATTGGGTAGAGGACTGTGGGAAAGATGGATTGGAGTGAAGAGATACTTGAGGCAGACAGACCAATCAGGAAGCTCTTGCAGTAGTGGAGGTGAGAGGTAATGAGGATCTGGATTGCAGTGGTTATTGTGTGAGTAGAGAGAAAGGATTGGATGCCCAAGATGTTGTGGAGGGAGACAATATAAGATTTGGTGGAAGTGGATGGAAATCCATGATGAAAAATGCTACCTACCTTCAGAGAAAGTTGATGAACTTTGAATACAAAGTGAAGCATACTTTTTAACTTTCCTTATTTTTCTTGTCTTATTTTTTTGTCTGAGTTTTCTTTTCTAACATGGCTAATATGGAAATAGGTTTCACATGATGTTACATAGATAATCAATGTCAAATTGCTTGCCTTCTCAAGGAGAGGGGAAGACAGAAGGGGGAAGATAAGTTGGAACTCAACATTTTAAAAAATGATTTTTAAAAATTTACATATAATTGGGAAATATTTAACAAAATAAGTTTATGTTTTAGACAGGAAGTGGATAGAAAATAAAACTCAATGTCAGGAATGTCCAGGTTCAAGATTTGCCTCAGACATACATACACAAACTACGTGACACTGAGCAAGCCACTTTTCCTCTACGTGTCCCATGCCACTCTCTACAGGTTGTCTACAGGTAGCAGAAAATGTCCACAAACCACAAATCCAGAACCCCTTCTCCTCTTATCAGAAATGAAAAAATAAATAGAAGAATAATTCAAATGCTGCATTTGCAGAACCATCTAACATGGCCAATTGTTCTAATATTTTCAGTACTTTCCAGAGTACATGTCCCTCTGGGAGGGGACAGAGCCCCATGCTCCATGCTGTTCAAAGTGCTGCAATCTAACCCTTGCTACATATAGATGTAGTAGAGTGATTGAGTGACTTGTTCAAATTCATACACATAGTAAGTAAACCGAACTAGTCCCAGCTCCTCTAATTCTAAGTCCAGATATGCAACCAACATTTATTAATCACCTATGATGTGCTGAATACTGCACTAGGCACTGATGAGACCCCAAATTAAGTAACACATGGCCCCTGCCCTTAACAACAAGAACTCAATCTTAAAAAACTCTAAGGTTTATGGAGCATTTTGCTCACAATTCTGTGAGGGAGCTAATACAACTTTCTTTTTCCAAATGATTTAGAAGCTCAGATCTCTCCTGGCTCCAAGACCAGAACTCTTCCCACCAGACCACATGACACAGTCCTCTCAGAGTTTTACAGTCTAATGCAGTTAGACACAAGCACAAGTAACCATATGCAAATGATCACATAAGAGCACTAGAATTGTGCAGAAAGAGCATTTCCATAGAGCTTTAAGGTTTATACAGGTTTTCTCCTATTGTTATCCCCATTTTACAGATGAAAAAACTGAGATTGAGAGAAGTTAAATGACTTGCCCAGTTTTGAAGATTTCTAGAGAGGAGGGACCCACTATTTCTTGATGCATTTCATTTCACTTTTAGACAACTGTAATTATTAGGAATTTTCCTCTTCCATCAAGTGAAGTTTTTTTCCAGATTCCACCCATTGCTTCTGGTTCGGCCCTCTGGGGCCAAACAGAACAAGTCTAATCCTTCTTTCAAACACATGACAGCTTTTCAAATATTTGGAAAGAGCTATCATGTCACCTTTAAGTCTTTTTTTCTCTAAGCTAAACATTTCCAGTTCCCTAAAACAATGAACTCAAAGCCTTTCACCATGCTGTTTGTCCTCTGGATGGGCTCCAGCTTATCATGACCCTGACTCCAATGTGGATTGGTGAACTGAATACAGCACCCCAGCTGTGGTCTGACCAGGGCAGAGGACAAGGGAACTACTATCCCTTCAAATGCTGGCAAGGCTGTGAGAAGCAGACATATTAATCTTTTGGAGGGACTGGTAATTGGTCCTGCCACTCAGGAAAGTAATTTGAAACCACACCCAAAAACCCCTGAACTTCACATACCCTAATACCTTGATACTTTATTTAAAAAGTGCTTTGTAAGATCAACCCACAAAAAAAAAAAAAAAAAAAAAGCGGGATTGTGCCAGGTGAGTACTTGGATAAAGGAAAACTAAAATATAAAAGTAGTGATACTTGAATATGCTACTACTTCTCCTGCTAGTCTAACTTGGAGCAGGAAGCCCTGTAGTATCTAGTCTTATACTTTACCTATTGGAGGTGCTCCAAAATATTTGTTGAATAAATGAGTGAGTGAATGAATTATGGCTATTTTAACTACCTCACCCTCCTTTTAAAGTCATTTCTCCAGAACCAACTTCACACTTGGTAGGTCATGGTTTTATGGCAGGATCTTTTTAAATACACTCCAGTAAGAAAATTCTGGCAAATAATAAAAAGAGAAGACCAACAGAAGTAGGAAAGCTGTTGGATGGAGGAAGTAAAGGAGAGAGGAAAGACAAAGGTAAGAACAAACCTAACTCACATTTATGTAGCAATTTGAGCCTTGCTGAATTCAAGGCACAACAACCTTGTGAGGAACTGTGAAAAATTATTCATTTAAATATCAACTGTAATCCAATTAGTATTAATCAGTTTAATATTTAACATAAATCAAAGGGACAATTAGATAAGATAGATTCTTATACTAGGCCTTAAATTTTAATCCAGTGTTCACTACTTATTTACTAGTTATGAAGCTCTCTTTCACAAATAGAATACTAACAAAGATATCTCCATCCGTTTTGTTCAAATTTTGTGTCCAAACCCAGTGTGAGCGGGATGCCTTGATTCTTTGGAAAGTTTGCCAATTTGTTTTTGTATCTCTAGATAACCCTTTCTTGTCCAACATGAACAGGTGACCATCTTAAGACCACTTAATCAGCAGAGATGAACTTTGCCTTGCCCATTTTGTGACCATCCATGCTGATGCATCATTTCTGGATTTCCTGGAGCATCGAAATCAAGTTCTAACAACCAATGAGATTCTGTATTTTACCATGCCTCTTTTGTGTGTTCAGGTATCAAACCCTATAAAAGTAAGGCTATGGGGAAAGAAGGCATCTTAGGTCATGAGGAAAATCTGAGGTCTACTTCATTAGAAGGGTCCATGGACCCTTTAACAAAGTACTATTGCATCCCAGGCAATCTCTAGTCATCCTGATGAATATCTGATCACTGGATCCAGATGGCTCCAGAGGAGAAAGTGATGCTGGTGACCTGCACAGCCCTCCCTCACCCAAAACAAAGTCATGTGCAAGTCATGTCATCATTTCTCTGATGTCATGATTTTCTTCGAAAACGAAGGGCAAATACAACAATTGGCTTGGAGGTCTGCCTCAGTGGCTTTTCTTGAAGATTGGACAATTTTGCTCCCCGTGGTGCAAGTATGATTATTTCTATTTTATAGATGAGGAAACTGAGACTCAGGTTAATGTTTTATAGAAAGGTTTAAAACTGGAAACTGTTAAAGGCAGGATAATTTCCAAAGTATCTGAAAGAAAGGAAGATCCCAAAAGAAGGCTTTTACTTACCTACCAACAAAAAAGGCAACCGAGAAGACATCTTCCATTGAAGCACATACCTGCTTTTCCACTTGTACAACATTTTAATAAGGTCAATCTGTGCATACATAATGGATATCCTTCACAAAACCATTAAACTGGAATGGGGCAGGCTTTTGCAAATGATTTTCTATAGAAGGTCAAATCTTCATAATTATATACAATGAGGTGGGGGCTATAGTATTCTTTAGTATGTACTTTTTAAAAGCATCTTGCTCACTAAGACAAATGTCCCCTTAAAAACTATCCTCTAACAAAATATCTCCCATATTAAAATAATATAGAATTCTATGACACATGTTTATGAAAATAATTGTTTAAATGATCATTAGCAACAAAAAAATGCATAAAACAGTAGATGATCTCATTTAAGGTATTTGCTCTTATTCCTAGGTCCTCCTTTCTGGGTGGCCCAATAAATAAACCACTGGGCTTGGAGTCAGGAAGACCCAAGTTCCAATTTGGCTTCACATACTTACTAGCTGCGTGACCCTGAGCAAGTCCCTCAACTTCTGCCTTCCTCAGTTTCCTCAATTACAAAATGGGATAATAACCTGTCTCTCAGGGTTACTATAAAGATCAAGTGAGATAATATTTGTAAAACACTTAGCATGGTGCCTAGCACAATAGTAGGTTAATAAATGCTTCCTTCCTTTTCTCCTTCCTTCCCTTCTTTCCCTCTTTCCTTCCTTTCTTCTTTCCCTCCTTCCTTTCCTCTTTCCTTCCTTCCCTCCCTTTCTATCTTTCCTTCCTTTCTTTCTTCTTTCCTTCCATCCTTCCTTCCTTCCATCCTTTTCTCCTTCTTTACCTCCTTCCTTCCCTCTTTCCCTCCTTCCTTACCTCCTTTCTTTCTTCCTTCACAGTTATCTCTTTTGGTTTATGTTTCTTTTCCTGAACACAGGTCACTGAAATGAATATTTACCCTACTATGTGAGTTCAAAACTCCTGGTTTCCTAAGTCACTGCCAAGTGTCCCTCAGGAGGTGCTTCCGGCAGCAGCTCCAGCATGTTTGAAGAAGAATGCCACTGACATCATCATCTCAAACCTGGAGAGATTATAAAGTCAACCTGAAAGGTGGGGTGAGGGGGGACTTTTAGAATGTCTCAGACAATACAAGTCTGGGATGTCTTACTTTCCTGGGAGTATATGATGGTGGTGAAGCATTGTTGTTTTAAGTATTTGTGAATGTGCACTTATGAGTCTTTTTTTTTCAAAGCCTTTCTTTTGCACTGAAAGAAATAGTTGTCCTATACTTGATAAATCCTTTAGAGGTTGTTAAAGGGGATACTTGACAGCGCAATACCTAAGTTTTGCTGTAGATTTTCCCTTTAATTCTGAGGCAAAGGCATAATGAGCCAAAAAAATGAGAAAAAGATCTAACGATCTTCTTTGGGATCAGGATTTCAGGCAGTCTGCAAAGTCCAAAGCAGGAGACCCTTTTTACATAGAAAAGAGCAGGCCTCCATGGACCATTAATTTCATGTAAAATAAGGGAATTGGACTGAGCCCTGCATCGGTAGACAGGAGGCCTGTGTTTAAAATCTAGCCCTACTATGTGATTTTGGGCAAGTCACTTAGGCTCTCTATGGCCTCAGTTTTCTCATCTGTAAACTGAAGGGTTTGAATTAAGCAGACTACTAAAGTTCTCCAGTTCTATTAGCCTATGATACTTCAAATTACTGTGAATTATGCCCAAAGAACAAGGACCTTCCTTGATCTCTGTTTTCTACACCTCCCCCACATCTTTGAGATGATTTTCTCACAATTCATTCACATTAGTTCTGTTTTTTAAAATTCTATTTGATTTTATTTTCAATTCCAAATTCTCTCCTACCTTCCCCCTTCCTTTACCCATTGAAAAAGCAAGAAAAACAAAACCCATTACAAATATGTATACGGAAGCAAAATAGTTAGGGTTAATGTTGTGCTTCAGTAAAATTGCCAACCCATGCTTAGATTTCCACAGTAGCACTTGGGAGGTTATTGAGAGAGGGGTAGAACTTATTACACCAGGTGCCCCGGCTTCAAATTTGAGACTCTGGACTTATTATCTGTGTATTCCTTCTTTGGGAAGACAAGCTCTAAATAATGTTTTTCCCCTCAGTTTTTTTCAGCTGAGTTAATTATTCATGCAGCCCTACCTTTTTGGTATCTCATCCTAAGCTGAAAGACTATTAAAAGAAAAAACCAAGTCAATTATAGGAGCCCAGATTTCCTTGATAGAATAAAAAGAAACTGGCTTTTTCTAACGTAATTATTAGCCATTAGTCTCATTAGCCATGTCCCCTTCCAAAAATATGCCTCCATCGCCATACTGAGTCCATCACCTCTTTTATCTGGAGGAAAGTATCATGATTCCTTTGGAATTGTGGTTCATCATTGTGTTGATCACAGTTCCTAAGTCATACAAAGTGATTTGTCTTTACAATATTGTTACAATTGTATAAATTGTTCTGGTTCTACTCACTTTACTCTGTATCAGCTCATATAAGTCTTTCCAGGTTTCTCTGAAACCATTTCCTTCATCAACAGTATTCCACCACATTTATGAGTCATTCCCCCATTGGTAGTCATTCCCTCAGTTTCTGATTCTTTGTTACCATGAAAGGGTTGCTATAAATACATTTGTAAGTTTGTGTCCTTTTCATTTTTCTTTGATCTCTTTGGAATATATGTCTAGTATCAGCATTATTGGGTCAAAGAAAATGTACAGTTTAATAACTTTGGGGGCATAGTTCCAAATTGTTTTCCAGAATGGTTAGGCTAGTTAACACCTCTAAGAATGTAACTTTTTCCATAGCCCCTTCAGCATTTATCCTTTTCCTTTTTTGTTAAGTTTGCCAATTTTGATGGATAGGAGATGGTACCTCAGAATTTCTTTAATTTGCACTTTCTTAATTTTAGTGATTAAGAGCATATTTTTCATGTGGCTATGGGTAGCTTAGATTTCTTCCTCAGAAGACTCCCTATTCCTTTCTCTTGACTCCTTATGAGTCATAGAATGATTCAATCTTTTAAATTTGACTCTATATCCTTTATGTCTTAGAAATGAGACTTTTATCAGAGAAACTTGCTACAAAGACTTTCTCCTCAATTTCCTGCTTTTCTTCTCATTTTAGCTGCTTTGGTTTTCTTTATTCAAAAACTTTTCCATTTTGTATAATCAAAATTGTCCGTTTTACCTCCTGCCTATCTCTCTATCGGTTCTTTTGAAAAATTATGTTTATTTATTTTTTAACATTTTTAAAATTTGTGCCATCAGTTCTGCAAATACCTAATGTGTACTAGATTTCATACTATGCTTTAGAGATAGTGACAACAAAAAGGAGTCCGTCTTTGCTCTCACGAAGCTTACATTCTATTGGGGTGAAACAACATGAACATAAATAAGCTAAGACAAAAATATATACAAATCAAGTCACTTAACCCTGTTTGCCTCAGTTTCCTCATCTGTAAAATGAGCTGGAGAAGGAAATGATAAACTACTATCTTTGCCAAGAAAAACCCAAAATGCAGTCATAAAGTGTCATACATGACTGAAACAATTCAACAATAACAACAAAATATGTGGGGTGGGGTGGGGTGGGGTGTATTATCACCCGAAGAAAAATTCTTGTGTAGGAAGTGGGACTTGATATGAAATTTCAAACAAGTTAGGGAAAAGATGAAGAAGTGATTCTAGGCACGGAAAAAAGCCTGTGCAACACACCTCCCCTCCCCAACACAGGCACACCTCACCTCTACCTAAAATATATCCCTCTGTTGCAGGGATTTCTTCAGTAAATACAAATTCCTATATTGAGTCATTTATTTTGTAATGGATTAGGAAGTTAGTCACCTTAGGACTGAAGGAATGAAACCAAGAAAGAATAGTCCATTTTGTTTGAGAAAATAGAGGGAGGAAAAAGGTAAGTTTGGAGGCTGAAATGCTATTTTAGATACAATTATTATGTACTGATTTTGTGTCAGGCACTGTGCTGTATTTTGGAGATTTAGGGCCTGTTCCTACCCTCAAGGTCAATTGCAGTGTATTGGGTCAATATAATATGTATATAGAAAAGTAAACACAAGAGTTGTACGAAATGTTGTTTAATGGACTAATTACGTCTGATTCTTTGTGACCTCTTCTGGGGTTTTCTTAGCAAAGATATTGGAAGGGCTTGCCATTTCCTTCTCCTGTTCATTTTACAGATGAGGAAACTGAGACAAACAAAATTAAGTGACATGCCCTAGGTCCCACAACTAGTAAGTATCTGAAGTCAGATTTGAAGTGAGAAAGATGAGTCTTCCTGACTCCAGGCCTGTCACTATCCACTGCACCACCTAGCTACCCTTGTACAAGACAAACACAAGGTCACATGAAGGAAGACTAACCACAGGGAGAATTAGAAAAAGTTAATTGAAGAAAGTGACAGTTGAACCAAACTTTACTGGCTTCCAAGAGGCAGAGGTGTGGAAGGAGAACAAGTTAAGAACAGGGAACCACTTGGACAAAAGCATGGAGGGGCAAGATGAGATGTCATCCTCAAGACAGACTAGTAGGTCCTAGATCATGGAGTGTGTGAAGGGAGATAAACTGCAATAAAGTTTAGAAAAATAGATTGGAACAAGAACATGAAGAGCCTGAGAAACCAAACAGAAGAGTTTGTATTTTATCCTGAAAACAGTAAGTAGTGAAACAATGGAGTTTCTTGATCAGGGGAATAACATCTTTGCAATGAGATAGTTTTAAAACAAAGCTAACAAATTTACTGTAAATACCACTGAAGAACCTTCTGCTTTATGTCTTTGGACCTCCATCAGGCCTGCTTCCAGCCAGCTTGATCCTTTAACCTCTGTTGTACTTACCATCTTATACAATCACACTGGCATAGAAGTAAAGCAAACATCAAAAATTCTCAAACTCTCTATTTGAATATTACATAGTACTGCACAGTACTGCATACTATTGCACAGAGGTCTGGACCATTCATTACTCTGAGGTCTGGAAAGCCTCCATTATAAAAGCCATAATTGTTTTAAATAAATTAGTTTAACCATCCACCCCATAAAGGGATCTGACCATAGCACTCCCTCTCTACATCTGCTTATTGAAATCCTTCAATTTCTTCGAGGTTCAGCTAAGGTGCCACCCACCACCTGATACCTTCTCCTAACATTTGTAGTCTCTCCCTCCTCTTTTTTTCTCACAAATGAATCAATCAACAAACACTTATTGAGAGTCCACTATAGTATGTGCCAAGCACTGGGTCCACAAAAAAAAAATGGAACCCAGGCTCTATGGGGGAGACAACTTAAAACCCATGAATGCATATAAGTAGATAGAAGGAGAATTTTCTTGAAGTTAGGAGAAAGTCTTCATCATTCTTATTCCAAAAGGACCACCTCTGACAGGCAAGTGTAAGAGGAGAAGCAGGAGAGAACACTGTCACAAAAACTTGGAGGAAAGAGCAATTAGGAAGAAGGGCTGACCATCACTAGAGATACCAAGTAGCCCTCAGCATGCCCTTGTGCGACCTGGGGCATGTCATTTGTTTTCACTCTTGCCCACACCTCTGGCATGGTTTTCTGAACTCTCCAACAGCTATTGACACTGTTGACCACTTCCATACCACTGATGCCCCACTTCCTCCCTGGGATTTCCTGACACTTCTCAGTCCTCTTATCTGTCTGAACTTGAATTTTCCATCTCTTTTCTGGCTCACATATACCCTAATTGAAGGTGTAACCCTAGACTATATGCTTGCTTTTTTCCTTCTAAGATCTCTCTGTCTCTGTCTCTGTCTCTCTCTCTCCGTCTCTCTCCCATCTTATATACAACTGAGGGTTTGATCATCATATGTATACAAATGACTCTCCAAATTGCATTTCTATCTCTCATGTCTCTCCTGAATTCTGGTCTCATATCACTAGTTGCCAGTTGACCATCTCTAATTGAATGTCCTGTGGATATGGCAAACTGAAAATACTCAAACATATCCAATATATCCACAATTACCTTTCTCAATCTCACTCTTCCTGACTTCACTTCCCCCCACAGAGTACCACTACTCTTCCAGTCACCCAAGTCTGCATTCTAGGAATCAGCCTCATATTTTCTTACAGCATTTTGTGTAGATTTCTCCTTTGCTCCCATCACATTCTATTCTGCTTCATGTTTGTGTAGGCATCCAATCTCTACCCCTCTCTCCTCCCTACTTAGATTATGAATTCCTTGAGAACTATATCTTTTTTTCATCTCTATTTAACAGTGCATCTGGCAAGACTTAGACTGAGTGTTTTGTGAGAGGGTTTAAGTTGCTAAAGACCTTGGGAATTGTATTTCTTCCCATCTAGGAAAAGAAGGAAGTTACTGCAGGACTGGAACAAGAAGGCAGAGATTTCCACTACCACAGCAATTTCAAAAAATCTCTCCAGAGAAGGACATGTAGGAAAACAGAGTTGAAGAAAAACAGACAGAGACAGAGAGATAACAGCAGTAGCAGCAACAGAGGGGAGCAGCAGCTGAAGCATGTTTTCCAGGAGACTGATTCAAGCCTTGTAACAGCTGGAGTCTTTTTCTTTCCTTGGCTCATGGTATGGCTTGTAAAGAGAATCCAGCAAGGAGAGACTGAATTATATCTACTTGAAGAAACTATAGGAATAGTGGTGCATCAACTACACTACAGTTTCTCCTTTCTTTTTAAATTGCCAAACATTAACAGGTAGTATGGTTCATTTCCGTTTCATTGCTATTTTAAATTTTGCTTCCTTGTGACTTGCATTTTTAAAATAATACTTTTCTAGATAAAGATAATATAATTATATTTGCATCCTAAGTTTGTTTTTGCTTTAGGGTGCTAAGATTTCAGAGAGGGGAGAGGGAACATAGGGATATTTGATTACAACAAATTCAACTGACCAGGAGTCTACCCTCTTGGATCAGCAATCAGAAAATTGCCTGGGGGCTCAGAGCATTTTCATTCCATTAAACATACAAAGAATAATCTGTTCCAATATTATATAAGTCATTTGCAAAAACAAGAACAGAAGGGATCCTAACAACTTCCTTCTGTGACACAAATGTGGTTTTGATATCTAAACCATGGCGTCACTTTCGAAAAAGAACTATAGACAAGTATTTGTTGTTCAATTGTATGAGTCATGTCCAACTCTTCATTTGGGGTCTTCTTGGCAAAGATAGTAAAGTGGTTTGCCATTTCCTTTTCCACCTCATTTTACAGATGAGGAACTGAGGCAAACAGGGTTAAGTGACTTGCCAAGGGTCACACAGCCAGTAAGTGTGTGAGGCCAGATTTGAATTCAGGAAGATGTCTTCTTGATTTCGGGCGGGGTACTTTATCCACTGTTCCATGTAGTACCCTGTATACTTAACCTAAGTTTCAGAGGACTCATGGTCTTTGCGGAAGGAAGCATCTTTGTTTTCACTAACTTCTGATTGAAATTTAGTATTTCTTTCAATTATGAATCTGGCAACAATATGTAGGAGTCCATAGTCTTCACCAGGCTACCAAAGGAGTATGTGATGTGAAACTTCTACTATAGACCAATATCCTGCAAAAAGAAAGAAGTCACATCCTGACCTTGCCTCACAGATGGAGAGAGGTATCAATTCTGCTCATTTTCTCTAAGGAATGAGGGTGAAAAATGAATACAACTTCAACCAGCCTCCACAGTGTGACCTCTGCTAGGCATTATTGTATCCCTAGTACCTATGGGGTGTCAGAAAATTTATACTTTGATAAATTTGCGATCAATGTGGGTACTCCATCAATAGTGTTGAACGTAACCCATCCACACCTTTTCATCCGGTACAACTCTTGTCTATGTACTCCTGTAAATGCTCCCTAATGCATCCACCCAACATTCTTAGGGTTTTCTTTTCACACTCTTAGATAACATGGATAACAGAAGTATACATGGGCTATGCACTGGTTAGGCCTCACTCTCACTGCATGAGCAGTCCGTCCTCTTCTGCCATTCATACAGCTCACTGATAACATCTTTTCTGCTCCTTTTCCTACATACCTCTGATCAATTGGTTGCAGTCTATTCATTCCCACTATGTTCCTCTCTTTGCCTTTTGAGAGAATTGTCAACTTTAATTCTATATAGATTGTTGTACTGCACAAGTTGCAACTATATAACATCCTCAAGAGAATATTGATACTAAAAAGAAAGAAAGACTTTTGCTTCAGGGAAAAATTTGGAATCATTAAAAGCCCTAAGATATGTCCTCTAAGCAAGAAACTCTCTTAAAATGTTCCACCCCTACCTTACCTCCCCAAAAAACGCTTCATCTGCTTTGCAGGAACATTTCCTACATGGTATTTTCCTCATGTCAGTGAAATCACTAGCTCTCACACACACACACACACACACACACACACACACACACACACAAATTCAGTCTCTCTTATTGCCTTCTTTTCAATTTTGTGTCCAATTCACATAATTCAAAGTGTTTACATAATAGATATATAGATAGATGTTAGATATGCACATACAAACTACAAAATATACTCACAAAAGTCTTAATGCAGTTTTAGGCTTTGATAATTTAAAGTTGCACTAAGACTTTTGGAACACCTACATGTGTGTATATATATATATATATATATATATATATATATATATATATATATATATATATGTCTGTATATACACACAACTGTATGCATACATAATATATACATATAAATATGAAAGAGTTGATATATAGATATATGTGTAGAGATATAGATATAGATGGACCAGTTCTATAGACTGTCCATACAACTGCATCAAATAGCATTATATATGTGGGGGTGAAAGGGACTTTAAAGAATCATATAGTCAAAGACCCTCATTTTAAAGGTGGGGAATATGAGTCCAAAGAAAGATATACGATGAGCAAGACCTCACAGGTAATAAGTAACGAAGTCAAAATTTGGATCCAGTTTCTCTAGCTCCAAATTCAGTACTCTCCCCACTTTCACCCTGCTCATAATTTAGCCAATAGGCACTCTCTATCCATTTGAACATTCCTAAGTGAATAGTGAAGTCAAGTTCTTTTGAATGCTTAATGGCTTAGTTAGGAGGTTTTGTAGTGTTCTAGGACTTGATGCAATAAGAAAAGCTAACGTAAGTGTATCCAGCTTGTTGTTTCCATGAATTTACAGCAATGCTGCTTTTTGAACATTCAATATTAGTTTTTCCTATTGTTTTGAAGTGGAACTTATCAAGCATTAAATTGTTCACAGGCTAAGGTCAATATGATGAAATTCAAGAAAGGGTAGGTAAACAGCAGTAGTTGCTCTTAAGTAGTCAAATGCCTTATCTAATTATTAATGCTTATAAATGGAAGTTTGGAGACCACTGGTATTTGAGGTACATTGCCAAATGACATATAAAAATAAGTTCGTAATTCTTTCTATTTATTAAATATTCTTCTAAACCTAAGATTAAGTTTGCAAGTGAAAGACAGAGCCAAGGACTAGGAATAAGTAGGGGAAATAGCAGTGAAGCAAGTTAAAAGACACTTTAAATATTGCTTTATATAAACACACATAGATTTGAAAGTAGAAAGGACTTTAGAAATCACATAGTACAACTCACAGATAAAGGGAAGGGGAATGGAGGAAGAAAGCATTTATTGAACACATATTGTGTGTCAGGTACTACAAATTTTACTGCATTTGGTTCTCACAACAACCCTGGGAGGTAGATGCTATTATTATTTTACAGATAAGGAAATTGAGGCAGAGGTCAAGTGACTTGCTCAGGATCACACAACTAATAAATATCTGAATAAGTATATTAAACTCAGGTCTACCTGACTCCAAGTCCAGTGTTCTATCCACTGTGTTTCTTAGTTTGAGGACTTGGAGACCAAAAGCCAGGAAGTTACTTATGTGCCCAAGGTCAAATCAGAAATAAAACAAGTGGCATTCCAATCCAGGATCCCCATCTGTAGCTCCCAGCTGCAGATTCAGGGCACTTTGCAATATAGCACCACATATTTTTCAAGCCAGAAAATTCTGTTCTCTGTGACACACAGGCATTTACTTTGGAATAAATCAAACTTCACATATGACAATAAAGCCCAGAGTCTCCAGTGGACTGTAACATGGAGGGAGCAAAGTTTTCAAACACTGTCCAAGATGAACAAAGGCGTGAGTGTGCCTGACAGTGGATGAGATATTGGGCCCAATGTTCTGCCAAATACAAGCTCAGAGATCAACACTGTGCCTCAGTACATTTCCTTTTCTGCCTGGGTTATTCTTCTGAGTTTCCTGTCATATGCTGCTGTGTTTATGAGAAATGCTGGGTCTCCTAGTCATTCTTCCATAGGCAGAATTTGCATGGCAGGGCACATTGTCAGGCTGATCAGTTGATAAAGCAGCTGTAGGGAAAGCTGAAGAAAAAACACCAGGCCCTCAGTTCTGTTGTAACATGTCAACATCCTCTGAAAATAGATCTCATGGCCACCACTTTAATCCATAGACTCCTCATTTGTTCTGCTTGAACTTTTCTGATGGAATCAAGTGGGAAGCTATTTCTCTAAGAAAAACTGTGACATCCTTTTCTTATGTCAAAGAGGAAGATCATGAACCTAAAAAGGACAAAAGGAAAGATGTTTCAATAATTAAATATGCCTTTGTATTTATCTAGTGGGTCAGTAGGGCTTACCCTTCAGAGTGTTGCAACCCCCAAACTTCATTCTTCAGAGCCAAGATTCAGGCTGCTTAAGTTTCTTCAATAACCCTGCCTTTCTTTGCAGATTTTACAAGGATTTACCTCTTGGATAGAGAGGCAGCCTGTCAGAGTGGATAACAAACTAATCTCAGTCGGGAAAACTTGGTTTCAAACCCAAACTCTCCCAGACACTGACTATGTGACCCTGGGCGAGTTATTTCATCCCCTCAAAGTCTCAGACAACTTTCTAAGGCTCTAAGCCAGGGGATTCTTAACTTTGTTTGTGTCATGGACCCCTTTGGCAGAAAGGACCTATAGACCCCCTTCTCAGAAGGTTTTGAAGGTATAAATAAATAGAATTGGAAAAGAAACCAATCGCATTGAAATAAAAATAGTTTTTTCTTCATCCAAGCTCATGGATTCCCTGAAATCTAGTCACATACCAAAGTGTATGTGCATCTTAAGTTAAGACCCCAAATCTAAACAGCACAGCAGTCTTCGATATGCATTTCTAGAGAGTGTTTCCTCACCAGCAGCTCCCTAAACTGAAGAAATTATAGGACTAGACCTTAATCCTCTCCCCAGAAAAAAAAATCATAATGCATAAAGAACCACTTTATAATCTTAGATCTCAGTTTGTGGCTAATTATAATCAAAAAAATGTATATATTTCAACCTCATTTCCTGTCAGCTATTTCATTGATTCAAATGTGATTCAGCTCTTGAAGGTGCAACATGGTTTGTGGTTTCTTAAACTGTTGCATATTCATTTTCCTAATTATTTTAGCAATATCTTTATTTTCCCCCTTAAGATGGCATAGACAATAAATTTAGAAATAAGCAAATTTTCCTTTTGATAAAAATATTTCTAACTAAACGTACCTTGATTTTAACAATGTTAGAGATGGCCATTGTTTTCCCAGTACAGGAGGATCTCAATCTAGTATGGTAAGTACTTTCATCAGCTTCTTCAGATACCTAATTTTTTTATATAAAACTCCTTTCCTGTCCCATATGTTCTTCTTTTGTCTATCCTGATAGAGTAGCAGGTTTGAGAGATTAGGTAAAACTATTTGCTTTCTAAAGAGATGTTTTAAAGTAATTATAACTCTCCTAGTGGAAAAAAGAAAAGAAAAACCTTCAACTAGCTGTAGTTAACAATTCCTTGCTAATCATTAAGTCAGGAAGACCTAATCCTGCCTCAGACACTTACTTGCTGCTTAATCCTGGATAAGTCACTTAACCTTTCTCAGCCTCAGTTTCCTCATCTGTAAAATGGACATGATAATAGCAACTACACTTTAATAGGGTTGTTGTAAGAATCAAATGAGATAATATTTGTACAACACTTTGCGAACTTTAAAGTACTGTGTAAATGCTAGGCATCATCACTATGGTTATTAAATTATATTTATTCTCATGAATTTGTATAGTTTTTAAGGTACATATTCATTCTACATTTATTCAAGAAATACATTTGAGCATCTGCTTTGTGCAAGGTCCTATACCAGCAAGGGTCCTTGGGGAATTTTTAAAAGATGAAGATGTGACCTTTGTGTTCAAGGGGCTTATAATCTAGTAGTGGCAATGGGCAAGTATACGAATAACCATCCAGTAATTCAAGGCAGAATATGAAAGATCCAGAAGAGAGATGTAAAGTCCTCAGGTGATTCAAAGAAGAGAAAGAACATACATGATTGCAGAGAATAGTAGTAGCTCACAGAAGCTTACATTACCTTCACCACAGTCCTATGAGGTAGGTGCTACTATCATCCCCATTTAAAACATGAGGAAAGTGAGCCTCAGAAAAGTGAAGTATTTGAGCAAAATCTTGAAGCAGAGGTAGAATTTCAGTGGACAAAGATGGTATCTTATAGAGTGCTCAGGAGAGAGAAGGTATTCAAGGCAGAAAGGACAATGTGAACCAAGAAGCGGAGCTAGGAAAACACAAACCTTCCTTGGTGAATGAAAAGTACAGTCTGTACAGGAAAGTACAGACAATACAGGAACAGAGGGAGCAGGGGAACAAAAGAAGGTAAGATAGGAAAGATAAATTGGAGCCAAGGCACAGAAGACTTAAATACAGGACGAGGAGTTTGGACTTTACTCGGTGGGCTGTGGAGAAAATTTGAAGATTTATAAGAAAGGCAGTGGCGTGGTGAGAGCAATGTTTTAGGTAGATTACTGTAACAACAGCATGTAGGAGAGCCTGAAGTGAGGAAGAGTCAAGGTACGGAGACCCGTTAGAAGATGACTCTCCAGAGTCAGATCATAGCATCACCAGATTTTGAGCTAGAAGAAAGCTTAAGCTCATTTAACTCCTTTATTTTTCACACCAATAAATTAAAGCCTGAAAAGGTAAAATGATTTGCCTCTTTTTGTATCCCCAGTTCTTAGCATGTGTCTGGCACATAGTAGGTACCTAATAAATGTTTACTGAGTTGAATTGAATAAGTAGTAAAGAAAATGTTAAGAGATAAAGATGACCTGAATCAGTATAGTTACATTGGGAATGATAAAGAGAGAGATTCTAGACATATGCTCCCTAAAGGAGAAAAGTATTCCTAACATTCTGGTACACTGGGAAGGTAGCATGTTACAGTTGAAAAATTATAGAATT
The DNA here is from genome assembly GCA_028658325.1 of Potorous gilbertii. NCBI lineage: Eukaryota > Metazoa > Chordata > Mammalia > Diprotodontia > Potoroidae > Potorous > Potorous gilbertii. The sequence goes on from CM053773.1 coordinate 117,770,021, forward strand.
GGACCTGAGTTCAAATCCTGGCTTTGTTACTTAATACTAATGACTTAGGCACATCATTACATTTTCTGGACCTCAAGTTTCTTCTCTGTTGGACTAGATTGCTTCTAAGTCCGTTAAGTTCTAAATCTAGGGTCCTATTACCATCATGTCTCCTAGTCTACTACTGTTATCTTAATTTTTTAAAACATATCCGTCCCCCTCCAATTTTCATGCTGCTCCACTTTCTGAGGGTGTGCTTTTGCCAAAGAGACTCTTCATGATGATAACATTTCATTTGGCATATGAATTAGACAATATGGCACTTTCTACAAACCGTTTTTTTAATCTCATTTCCCCCTCCCCTCCTCCCTTAGTACTGATCATTTTCATCACTGAAATCCGGTTACTCTCTTTGTAGGAACGGTAGGGAGCTTTAGTGATACCATGTGCCTCATTAATCACTTGTCTGGGACTGCCTTTCCTTTTTGTCATCTGGAATGCCTTATCGAGCCTAATGGTATCAATCACAAGAGAACTCCTTTAAATAGCATTTTAATGTTTAAAAAGAACTTTCCTTACAACTACCAGGTGGGGTAGATTGAGAAAGTCTTGTTTTTCCTATTTTACAAATGAGAAATCTAAGGGGGTAGGGTCACCCAAGACAAAGTGTCAAAGACAGGACAGCCAGCAGTCTCTTTTAAAGTAATTCTTATTTCATGTCCCGTTTTTCAATTAACAAGCCTTTATTTTCTCTCCTCCTGACCTCTACTCACACACATCCACACATGCACACACACACAGTCACACACATATACCTTCTCAAACAAATGTGAAAAATCAAGCAATTTCTATACAGGACATGTCCAAAATTATATCTCATTCATCATCTTGAGGAAAACCAGCACTCCACCACACTTCCAGATATTCCTCAGTTTCCTCTTGTACATTTTTTCATTTCGCTGCCCTTTCAATGACTCCACGTAAATCACAGGCAGCACAGGAGCAGACTTAATTTTAGTGTCTTACTGTCAGACTAGGTGGCTAATTCTTCATCCATAACCTGGTCTCTTCTCTTAAGCATTCTCATTCCTCTTTCTGGCTGCCTTCCAACAGTGTGAGGATGCTCTGCTGTGCAAATTGGACATTTGTGTTTTGTCTAAAGAAAAAAAGTTTTCGTGTTCATAATTCTGAAACTTTCCAGTTTTCCAACAAAACTTTGTCCTCATTGTGTGTTGCCCCTCCCCGTCTGTATATAAAAGTAATTGTAATTAGCCTCTGGCACTGTCTCTATGAAGAAAAGTGAAAAGAACATGAGAGTAGTCCTAGGATTTGGACTTGCTTAATTTAGGCCAAAAGAGCTTATTTGCCTCAATAATGAATATAGGTTTTAATTTTTTGTTTAAATTTTCCAAGTATTCCTCCATCTGTCTACTTCTTTTTAATTATGTAGAATTCAACAAATGTTAATTAAGTACCTTCTGCATGTCAGCACTGTGCCACGTATTGGAGATACAAACACAAAAATTAGACAGTGCCTACTACCCGGGAACTTCCACCCTACATGTACACAGACAAATAAATACAAGATAATTCCATAAGGAAACAATTTCTAATAGTTGGCTTCACTGTACACTTGTATAGTTTTCTAGGGAACAATATAATCTTATTATTAACTGTCTTGTTCTTTGTTGTTTGGGGCTAATTGTGAAGCTTGTTGATCTTGGCCGTGTTAGTGTTCGGAGTTTATCATAACTTGATTCTTTGAACAATGCTCACTTTTATCTTGACCTTTGAATGTCATCATTATTTGGTATTTACCTCTCAGCATGCTACTCTTTACCTTGGGTATTAGTAACCTGTTCCTCTCCATGGGCTGTATCAAGCTGATAATGACAGGGGACAAAGAGAGGTGTGTAGTCTATGTACTGGGCCATCGACATTCAGTGCTCAGAAAACTCACTCCCTGTCTCCAATCTTCCTCTGCACAAATGGAGAATGGAGTGGACAAGGCAGTCAATCAATAAGTACTTCTTAAGTGCCTACTATGGTTCTAAGCACTGGGGTTACAGAGGAAGGCAAAAGCCAGCTCTTACCCTCAAGGAACACAAAATCTAAATTTTCAGAGGACTGAAAAGAGTAATAGGGATAGGAAACAGAGGTAAAAATGCCTGAGGGAGGGGATCCTGAGTCTGTGAATTTTGAGTAATGGTGGTATATCAAACAGAGGTGGCCTGAGACACACTGGAAGTTATGTTCATATAGTTGAAAGAATTATGCATTTGTATAGTCAGAGGATCTGGGTTCTAATCGTAGCTCTTCCACTAAACAGCTACATGACCTTGGAAGAGTCCCTTTCTAAGCCTTCATTTCCTTATTTGTAAAATGATATTTGCAAATCCAACCACGCCAAGTTGTCGTGAAGAGCAGAGGATGTTAATGTACATAAAGTGTTTTGAATCTCGAATCTTTCAACAATTGTTCTTTCAACAATCTGTAATTTTTCCTTGTGAGAATTCTTTCTTTCTCTCCCTCCCCCTGGAATCTAGAGTTCCTAACTAGTACAGGTAAGCCTCGTAAGGGCAAATTTTGTAGTAGATTATCTCAGTGATTGGATGTGGTTGAAAATTTTGCCAAGTGACCAAACTTTGGTGATGAACTTCTCTAACCTTCGTTGGATTGGTCCTCATACAACAGAAGCAGGATCCCTCTTTGGTGCCAGTCTTATTTTAGTAGAATGCGCAAGAACATGTACTCTGCTGAGATATCCTTGTGGATGAGCAGGCCACTATGTTTTACATTTTTATATATACCTTTTTATATTTATATTTTTACATAAGTGCATTTTGCACTTAGCATGCCTGAGAAATAATAGGTGCTTAATAAATGTTCATTGACTGATTTGGAAGGTGATTATATGTGTGCAGTAGAAAGAGTAAGGAGTCAAGAATATGCCAATTTGTAAATTTGGATAACTAGAGGTCCTGACCTAAGTAGAAACAGGAAAGATCAACAGGAATGGGGAAAATTCATCTCCAGAAAGAGAGATTATTACTCTCAGAAAAGATATTATTCTTTTAAATGGATTATAGCCTCCTCTTCTTTTTTAATACAGATTTCTATTCGTCTTTTGTTCTAAAATCACCTTAAAATTTCCCCCATCTTTCTCTCTACCCCAAAACTATCCCTTAAAACAAAGAATTTTTTTGACAAGAGAGAAAGAGGAAAGAAATTTTAGAAAAATCATTGAATACTCTTCTTTTCCTTTAATATTTTTGTTAGGACTGATATACACTCTCAAGCTCAATCCCTTCCAAAGCTGTGATCTTTACCGCCCTCAGGGGGATCATAACTGTGCTCATCAGATATCACAGCTGTCAGAACTTCATCATCAATGTCTCTGAAAAACTGATATCACTCTGCAGGGACTGATACGGACCCAAAACACATTCAGGCTCAGGACTCAAAGTCCATTTCCCCTCTTCCCACCTGGCTCCAGCTCCCACTATCTCTCTGTTCCCAAGCCCTCCAGGGATCTATGTCTGAACAATACCCCACTCCCATCCCCCATCACTAGCTCACACTGACTCAAAACCCACAACCAGCACCCTGACTCATAGCTCCTCTGCCTGCAAACACTTGGGAAGCTCACATTGTCTTTGCTTCCACATACTTTTATGCCTCTGACATCCTGTCAAAAGCACCCATTCTCTTCTTACATACAATATCAGTTACAGATGATAATCCTGATGTTTCTTTATATCCCAGAGATAATTCTGTAGAAAATAATAACTAACATTTATATAACACTTACTCTATGCCGGACATTGTGCTAAGAGCTTTGCCACTATTGTTTTAATTGATCACAATAACCCTTGGAGGTGGATGCTGGTAAATACCTGAGGCCACATTAGAACTCAGGTCTTACTGACTTCAGGTCTGGCACTCTATCCATTGTGCCTCTTAGCACCTTTGGGTCCTCTTCAATCTTCTAAGGCAGCTATCTGCCTTTACTAGGAAGACCTAGAGCAAGGGTTGACAATCTTTTTTGTTTTTTGTCATGGTCCCTTTTGGTAAATAATCTGGTAAAACTCATGAACCTTTTCTTAGAATAATGTATTTAGATTTACAAAACAAAATATATAGGATTACAAAGAAAACCAATTATATGTGAAATTGATTATTGATTAATTAATAGTTAAGAGTTTTAATAATCACTGTAACCAATTTCTAGGGCTTATATTGGAATTTATTTTATATAGGCCTTGGTAGAAAAGTTTGTAAGAGACTTTGTAGGAGACTGTGCACACAGTGGAAACTGGACCTACCTCTTGAGGAAGATAACAAAGATGGAACAAGAATGATTCAACTTGGTCAGGAGATGTTTTTCCTAGCACTGAGATTCTCTGGTGTGAAGGAGTGGGGACTTTCCAGAGGATGTTCAACTCTGTGTTTTCCTTGTTACTATGGATTCTGGAGATTATATCCTCCCACTTTCTTTTGCAAGTTAGGATAATTATGGATCAATCATAGTCTTAGTTTAATTGGCACCAGTGGACCTTATGTAATGAACTTATGTAACCAAACCATCTGACTGTAAGTTGTGTCTTTGGCCACTGAGGGATACTGATCTCTATTATTGGTAGTTCATAACCTTGCCAATAAATAGATTATGCTCCAACTTTTGTAGTTTGGTTTGTCTTCATTCACAGATTTTTATTGTAATAATATTTAAACACAGTTATAAAAAATATTTTTTGAAAAACAAGTTCATAGTGCCCAAGTTAAGACCCCTGACCTAGAGTATGGACCTGGTGACAAATTAAGTCTACTCTCTGAGGCTCAGAATCTACTAGTAGACATCACAGAAGGTTAACCATTGAGTGATGAATTCTCTGGCTGTGATAACACATCAAACAAAGAAAAAAAACAGAATCCTCCTTTGTTGTATGAGGTTCCCTTTTGCTTCTGTGGAAGTATTTTAAGAGTAAGGATGGTAAGAATTACACAGCTTTTAGACTGAATAAACGTTAACTCAGTTGTTGGGATTTTCAATGTGAGCTTCTCGTCAATGACCAAGGAGTGAACATTCCACTGAGGGAACTGAATCTTATCCATCAGGACATTGTCAGTATAAATAACACCAGAAAACAAAAGAAAGTCAATAATAGCTAACAGCTTAAATTTATATAGTATATATATAGTATATATACTATATAAATTTATATATTATATATATATATATATGTTACATACTATACTATTATATATACTATACTATTATATATTAGTTACTATATTTAATGCTTTACAGTTATTACCTCATAACTGTCCCCATTTAGTTGCAACTAAATGGATGAATTACTCATAGGTTTTCCTTACATAGACAAATAAAAGAGTTACTTTTATTGTATATCCAAAGACAACAAGAATTAGCTTTTTATAGAACATTTGGTCGTCTCATTTTGCAGTGTTCATCACTAGTGCCAAAAGACTATCCTGAAAATGATTGCAGTTTATACTACCAATGTTATTTGCAGAAGGTAAAGTAGGAAAAAGAACTTTTAAAAACTTAGTAAGAATCTCCATGGAGAATCACTCCAGTATCTTTGCCAGGAAAACCCACGAAGACTCAGACACAACTAACCAAATAAACAATGATTGCAAGATTCTGCAAATCCAATTATGCTTGGTGACTTTAATGCAAAAATAGTGACAGTGAAAAATATTAGAAATATTATTCAGGAGTAAAGAATGAAAGATATCAGAGGCGCATAAGCTAAATAGAAGCTCATGACTACATGTCATAGACAAAATCAGTTCTCAAGAAAAAATAAATCTGGAAGTACTGTCAAATATCACAAAAATGGAATTGATTATAAGACAAGAAATTCATTATTTATTCAAATGTTCCAAGATGCAGAGAAAAAAATAAAACCATTTTATGGTCCTGAAAATAGCTTCTATTATATTAAGGAAAACAATATGAACACAGAAAATTAAATATAAAATATAAACAAAGTAAACACAAAGTAATTTCTGGGAGGACAGCACCAGCATCTAGGGGGAGTAATCAAGATACGCTACCAGTAGAAAGTGAAACCTAAAAGAAGCCAGATATTCCCTTTCTTGGAGGTAAAGAGGGGAGTGCATTCCAGGCACAAGAGACATCCTGTGAAGGGAGATGGAATATTCCATACACTGAAGAGAAAGCAGGTCAATTTAGCTGAAATGTAGTATGTGTAAGGGTCAGTTGTATGCTCAAAGCCTGGAAAGGTAATTTGAAGCCAGAAGGTGAAAGAACCTTAAATACTAAACAGGGAAGCTTGTTTTTGATCCAAGAGGCAAGAGTTAATCACTGGAGCTTCTAGAACTGGGGAGTGACATGATAAGACTTTTGGAGTATGTTTGCCAACTATGAAAAATCAATTATAAAGATGAAAGATTAGATGAAAGCAGACCATTTAAAAGGGTACTGCAGTTAGACCAGAAGAGATGAAAGTTTGAATCAAGATGGTGGCAGTCAGAGCGGACACAAGGAGACAGATCTGGGGTAAATGGTGAAGTATAATTAGCAAGACTTAGTGACTGATTAGATAGGAGATGGGCAGGAAGGAATGACTCTGAGATCTTGAACCTGGATGACTAGAAGAATGGTTCAGCCCACAACAGTAATGGGAAAGTTAGGAAAAAGGGATGGTTTGTGGGAAAAGATTCATTATTTATGTCTGAAAGATTTCTAAATCAGTTTTCTATGTACAATCAGACCACCAGCTTATTACAGCAAAAATTAATATTAATTCAGAACCAGAAGAACATAAAACAATGAGGAAAGGATAGAACTTGCAATTATATCCAAACAATAAACATTCATGAAGTACTCATGTGCCAAGAACTATGCTAGGTACTAAGGATACAAAGATTAAAAAATGAAACAATACTTCCTCTCTGTTGGAGGAAGACAAAAGATACACACACATACCTGCATATATACCATACATGTGTCTGTATGTATAAAATCATATTCCAAATAAATAACAACTCCAACTTAACCCACATAAATTAAAGATGTTGAAAAATGGGAAATGTATAGATAAAAGAACATTAACTTCCAGGTCAGTCTTTTGCCAGAAGTAAGAGTCCAAGAGAATCCTGAAATTTCCACAGCCAATGAATAATTGATCTACTTGCTAAGATAAGAATCATGGGAGACAATGGAAAAGAGTAGTTTATAAGTCACTTGTAAAATCTTGAGGAAGGGGATGATGGAAGATCAAAACATATGTACAATTAATTTGGGAAAGTCTTCTTGAGGTTTTCATAAAACATCTCAGTATTTTTTCTTCATCACTTTTTAAAGTCTAAACAAGCAACAAAACCACAAATCAAGCTCCAATTTGTAGTGTTTGATGACTTCTGAGGTATAAATGGTCTCACTGAAAACTTAATAATGAACTCTTTTGCGCTAGTTCAACCTGACTTCAACTGACCCTTAGAGCTACAATTGTACAGAAGTCTTTTATTTGGAGCACCAACAATTAACTTAATACTTATGAGTGGTCTAAAATCTGTGACTCTTAGCCTCCTCAATTACTAAGCTAACCAATGAACATCAATTAATTTACTCCAAAGAAACAGTAAAAACAAATAGAAATAGTTTCTCCTGACATCTGAGGTAAACTTTCTTCTCTATGCCTCCTCAGTTTCTGAGGAGAGTGAGTTCAAACTTAATACAGTTTCTATACAACATTTGGCTACCAGATTCACTTCCACGTGAAGCACAGGACTGGATGAATCTTAGTTTCCTTAGGTCAGTGGTATCAAAATCAAAGCTGGCTGCATATTGACTTAGAAAACCACAAATGAACATAATCTATGTTGTATTGTATTTTCAATTTGTTAAACCTTTCTCAATTACATTTTAATATGGTTCAAAAGGACTACTAGACTGATCTGAATGGCTATAAGGCTTGCACAGAATCATCAGATGCAATCCCCTCCACCCTAATCCCCCTTCCATTTTGAGGAGGGGCCCAGACCCATTATGCCTCACTCTATCGACTTTGTCATCTAGTTTCATCTGTCTTCTCCTTCTGCCCCTGAGGGGACACCTTCTCCCATTGGTGAGTTCTTCCCAGAACCTTCCTTTGGGCAAGGACCCCAAACCTGCTGTTCCTTATTCTTCATATTCTTCACTATTTATGATAAAAAATTCCATTAATTCATATACCACGGGTTAAATGTTCATTCATGGGTTATACAAAGAGGGAAAATAGTCTTCAGATTTAGTCTCAGTTCTTCCATCTAACCTAGTGAAATGATTTCTCTCTTTTCTATGTTTCTGCAACTCTTAACTGAATGATAAAAACTTAGTCTTGGAAGGGACCTCATAGCTCATCCAGTCATAACTCCTCTTTATTTCAAGAATTCTCTCTCTCTGACCAAGATGAACAATTTACAACCTCCAAAAACTATTCATCTCAGTTTCAGAATACTCTAAAGACCAACAAAAATAATTCTTTAAATCCAACTAAAACATGCTTTTCTATAACTTCTACCTACTGTTGCTGACTGGATCTCTGGATATAAATCTAATGCCAATTTTTTGATGTGAATATTATTTGAATATTTATTGTATACAGATATTTGAAGAGCGCTATCCTGTGTCCCATTCCTTACCTCTCCTTTGGCACTTGTATCCACTATGCATTTTGACATGTTTTTAAATGTATATGTCTTATCATTTTATTCAATTGTAAATTCCTTGAGGGGAGAGATAGAATCATTTGTTAACAGTCTTAAATTCTATTAAATAATACAAATGTGACAGAACAAAATGGCAGATGAGTTTCATAAAGTTACTGAAGGTCAGTGAAACTGAGCTCTGCCAAACCCTAAAGCAAAGATTTTTAACCCTTTTTATGTCATTGATCCTGATGGCAGTCTGGTAAAACCTAAGGACCCACCTTCTCAGAATAATGCTTTTAAGTGAATAAAATAAAATGTACATAATTACAAAGGAAACCAACTATATTGAAATACAGTTATCCAAATATTTTTAAACACGTTTACAAAAACTTGGGTTAAAAACCCTTGAACTAAAGGAAGAGAGAAGGGACTTGCCCAGAGTCACATAGCTGAATCATGATTTGAACTGAGCTCTTCCTAATTTCACTCTACTTGCTTCCTGTGCCACCTACCTGCCTCATTTGAAGAATATTCTTGAATTTGAATATTATAAAGTCTAATTACTGTCTCCTGATCAGAGATCTGCTAGCTCCTAATCTGGATCTGGGTCTAAGAAACAGTAGACCTTCTGCTAGGCTCAGCCATTAACAATTATTTGGGAAGTTCTCCTGTTTGGGAATAACAGAACTGCAGGTTTCCCTTGGTCTGGAATTCCTGCCCTGGTTATTCCTCTGGGAAAGAAGCTAGAACTGAAATGGGTCTCCATTCCTTAGGCTCTGAACCACACCTTTGTTGTTTGCTTCAGAACCAGCTCCTCTCCAGGGTTTGCCCTGGTTAGAGTTCCAAGGTTGAGAAGGCTTTCCCCCTCAGTACTTACCCCATCCCTTTTCCATTCTTTATCTTCTTCAACCTTTTTGAAGCATCTGACATTCTTGACCATGCCTTTCTTGACATTTTCTCCTCCCTTGGCTTCCAAGTCACTATTTCCCTGATTCTCTTACCTAACTGTTCACTTCTTTTTCACCTTCCTCTGCTGACTCCTTTGCTTTCTCCCATTTCCTAAACGTGGAATTCCCACAAAGACTCTTTCCCCAGCATTCAAGATCTCCCAACTTGCCTTTCTAACCTTGCCATGCACTACTCCACTTCACTCATTACAGTCAAATAACACACTGTCCTTCCTCTGGCCTCACTGTACCTTTTCTTCCCTCTGAGCCTTGAGTCATGTCTTCCAACATACCAGACTTAAAATCCAACTTTTCTATCAAGGTCTAGTTCAGATACCACCTATGCCATGAAGTTTTCCATAACCCAGGCCCATCTCAGTAAAATGTATGTATTCTCTATCAGATTTCTCATAACATTCCATTTGGACCTCCCCTTCTACATTTAGCATATTGTAAATTATAACAGTTATTTTGTTTAACAGTCTTCTCTGTCATCACTAGGTTATTGCCCTTCTTATGACTAGGGAGTGCTTTATTTCATTTTTATATATCCGGTTAACTTCATTTCCCACAAACTGCTCTGCTTGGTATCCACTTTAGGGACATCATACTTCCCCCAGGATAAACTCCTAGAAATCTTATCATCGTAGAAATTGAGTCAGCTTTGATACTCAACCCCATCTCAGTATTTTCAGTTGCCTCTCCCCTCTGAATGGAGGGCTGAAGGGTGGAGAAACAAACTTCCCAATGCTTCCTTTTATAGAGAACTCAGAAATTTCCAGTTAATTTCTCCCATCAGTTGCTCACTTGTTTCAGCTCCATGAACATTATGAGGGCAAGGACTGTCTTTCTTTTGATTTATTTGTCCCCAGTGCTTATCACAGAACATGGCACATAGTAGGTGCTTAATAAATGTATATTGACTAATGACCAACACCTAAAAAGTCTATTGCACACAGAAGGCACTGAAATGCTTGGTGAGATGGACTGAATGCTAACAACATATTTGCACTTTTGCAAAACATTTGCACTTAAGAGTTATTTCAGAAAACATCTTTTGATTACTTTAAAAATCACCTTTAAAGTGGTCTTGTATTTTATGGAAGTAATTATAGTTAAATATAAAAATATGTAAAGCTAAATGATAGAACATTATTGAACTATTGGAATTTCTATGAAGATTGTTTCTAAATGTTAAGTATCTGGCATTGTAAATGCTTTTTGCAATTACAATGTATAACTTGATAAACAGTTTAAGATACCACAGATCTGATGACAAAATAAATTTACCATGACTATTGCCAGCAGCAGGAATAAAGTAACTTAGGAATGAAAAATGATGGGAAGAGAGTCTTAAAAGAGGCCACTATAGTCCAGGGTCTTTCAGACATGATAAAACTTATCACTTCTTTTTTCCTCAGCTCAGTCATATTCCCTTTTATTTAGCTCCTGTACAGTATAAAAAGGGATAATATCTATTGTGAATGGAGGTGGAAGAAAATGAAACTTGTTACTCGTTCCCAGAAGTCAAATTCTTGGAGACTGGCCTGGCTATATCAGATTTGGCTATAAGGGGGACAGAAATGGAGTGGAAGTAGGTAAGAGATGGGTTCACAGTATGATCAAGGGAGCATTATACTCTTAGGGATTATCACTGTTCCCAGACTGAATGATAATGAGCCATGGGCTTGGAAGAGGGAGTGGGAAGGCCCTAGACCTGCAGTTACATACTTTATTTTAGGCAAAAGTATTGCTGCCATAAGGTGAGAATCCGTTTAGGATATCACACTAGTATTGGCTATGATACTTAGATATATCTTACTGCCCTTCCCAAATTATTGTATTTAGAAAATAAATTTAAATAAAAAGGCTGAATTTCCTGTCCTCCCATCCCTAACTATTACTACAGAAGCTAGAGAAGGTAAACAAATAAAGCCAGATACAGGTGTGCCAAAGTTTATTATAAAGAGGTGGAACCAACATAGTGGAATAGCAAGAGGCAGTACAGTGAACTATCCACCCCCCACACACCCCAAAGAGATCTAGAAAATGCACCAGACCAAATTCTAATGGAGAAATTTTTTTTTAAATCACAGTGAGTTAGTTTTTAATCCGGGATAGCTTAGGAAAACAGAGACACTGGGGATGAGGTGTGACCAGGAACACTGGAACATTCCAATACCCACAGAAAAGTTGTGCACCCAGATTTATTAAGGCACTCATTAAGGCACCCAGAGATGTAAACCAAGCACCTCAAAGGGAGCAGGTGGTACTTGACAACTTTGTTGCCCACTACCCAGTTCAGGGTCACAGATCCAAAAAGGACCAAGAAGAGGGCTTGCACCCCAATCCCATGTCCTGACTTTGTATAGAGAAAAAAGCTGGTTCAGAAGCAATCAGTAAAGAGTACAGTACAGATCCCAAGAGTAGAGCTGGACCTCAGTACCAACTCCTCAGTTTCAATTTCAGACTAAGGTCTGCAGAAGACTAAGTAGAGAGGGAACTCCAGACCAAAGGGAAGCCTGAAGTTTTGCCACACTGAACCAGCAGTTTCCTAAATGACTGTCAATGGCTGAGCCCAGTAACAGTTTATTGTTTCTCACATCCAAGTTAGGAGCTTGCAGAGCTCTGACCAGGGTGGGAGACAGCAGTCAGCCTTTACCCTGGATCAGCCCACCTTGGAGGCACTGAAAGCTTGCAGGTCCTCAGCCTGAGCTGTCCCTGCAATTCTGGGAGAAGACAACGCTCATGCTCCAGGTCCAGCCCAGACATTCCCTGTAGAAGTGCACAGAGCCGAGCTATGCATCAATTCCAAAATCAAGAAGTAGGCTGTAAAAATGAACAAAACAAAAAAGAATCCAACTATAAAAAGCTACATTGGTTTGAGACACAAACAATGAAAGAGAATGATTCCAAAATATCTACAAGCATTGCCTCAGAGGAAAACACAGCTTAGGCACAAACTCAACGAGAATTCCTGGAAGGGATGAGATAAACCTTTTTAAAAAGAGTGAGTTAAAAATGTTAAAAATGAAATGAGAGTGCTTGAAAAAAAAGATTGGAAACAAAATGAAAACTCCAGAAAAAAGAAAAGATTGGAAAGAGAATTAACAACTTAGTGTAAGAGGTACAAAACTTTGCCCTAGCAACACAGGGCAAACTCCTTAAAAATTAGGATGGAGCAAACAGAAATCAATGATACCATGAAAGAAAAAGACATAGTAAAACAAAGTCAAAAGGCTGAAAAAAATAAAGGAAAATATAAAGTACCTTATAATACAGACAATTCTCCTAGGAAACCAGTTAAGAAGAACATTTAAGAATCATCATACTATCTGAATTCAATGACCAAAAAAAAGATCTAGACATTCTATTTCAAGAAATTTTAAAGGAAAATGCCAAGATATGTTTGAATCAGAAAGCAAAATGGAAATAGAATCTACCAGCCACCCTCTGAAAAAAACATCCCCTAATGAAAACTTCCAAGAATATTAACTAAAATCTAGAGTTTACAGGTTAAAAAAAAAAAAGTGCTACAAGCATCCAGAAAGAATACAAGTATCAAGGAGTCATAGTCAGAATAACACACATACACACAAACACACACACACACACACCCCACTTTAAAGGAGTGGAGAGCTTGGAAAACAATATTCCATAAAGCAAAGAATATAGGCTTACAACCAAGAACATCTTACCCAGCTAAACTGAGTATGATCCTATGAGGGTGGCGGAGAGAGTAGACCTTTAAATGAACCTTTAAAAATGGGGCTTTAGAGGACTTCTAAGCATTCTTGATCTAAAGACCAGAGCCACGTAGAATTTGGATATTCAAATACAAGAATTAAGAGAAATATAAAAATGTAAACACAAACAAGCAATACTAAAGGACTAAATAAGAATAAAACATGGGGAGATAATATATGTGTCCCCTGCACCTTATCATCGGTCAGAGAGGGAGTTTAATTAGGCAAGTCTTGGTATTTGTTCTTTTAGATCTTGATCTTAAGAGAAGAAAGGAAAAAGTAGAAGAAAAATATATTGTGGGAAAGGAAAGAAAAGGAAAGTTAGGGGAATTTATCTCATGCAGTCGGGGTGTACAAATAGATCTCTATGCAAATAAGAAGGAGGGAGTGAGGGAAAGATCCTGATACTAAAACTCTACTGTCTTCTGAAATGCTCTCTCTCTGTCTCTCTCTCTCTCTCTCTCTCTCTCTCTCTCTCTCTCTGTCTCTCTCTCTCTGTCTCTGTCTCTCTCTCTCTCTCTCTCTCTCTCACACACACACACACACACACACACACACACACACACCCCACACATACCACACACACTCACCTTTACTTAACAGAAAATAGGAGGAAAGAGAATTTTAAGTAGGATACATTAAGGTAAAGATTCGCCCTGAGAAAAATAAACTCTAAAGACATACAAAAATACTTGTAGGTCTTTTTGAAGTGGCAAAGAATGGAAATTTGAGTGGGTGCCCATAAATTGGTGAATGGCTGAGCAAGTTGGTGGTGTATGAATGTGATGGAATACTTTTATGCTATAAGAAATGATAAAGGAGATTGTTTCAGAGAGACCTGAGAATACTTGTGTGAATTGATGCAGGGTGAAATAAAAAGAACCTAGAGAACAATTTATATAGCAACAATATTGTAAAGACAAACAATCTTGAATGTCTTAGGAACTCTGGTCAACATAATGCAACCACATTTCCAGAGAACTGATGATGAAACATGCTAGCCACCTCCAGACATATAGGTAATCGACTCAGAGTGCAGAATGAGACATATATTCTTTTGGACATGATCAAGGTAGAAATTTGTTTTGCTTGACTCTACATATTTGTTACAGAGGTTTTGTTTTTCTTGCACTTTCAATTGGAGAGTAGGAAATTGGAATGAGAAGAGGAGACCTTAAGAGAACTCATCCAAATGCTTCATTTTACAGTTGGGAAACTGTGACTCAGAAAGTCTAAGTAATTTACTACTAAGAGGCAAAGCAGAGATTAACCCAGGTTTTCCAGTTCCCACTCTAACACTCTACCCACTACACCATTCAAGTTGGATTCCACCATAGTAATTCACTCAAATTTCTAGCTCGAATCCACATAATCTCCACAGCAGTAGCAATCTTTAGCTCAATGAAGCATATTTCTTCACTGGTATATTAACTTTGCTAAATGAAACTAGATAAAAATTAATGGCTAGTTTGAAAACAATTTTTCTTTGAAATGTGAAAAATCAAAATGACTCTGTTGAGCAACCTAATAGCTTATTTTGCCTAACAAAGGTGTATATACATATATATGTGTGTGTATGTAAATTATCAACACATTTACATATGCATACCTTTGCATGATATATTTAACAAATATATCACATATATTTTATGTACAAATGAACTTATACTATATATAGCATTTGTTGAGTTTACATGACATATAACATACACATAAAAAACCTATTATTTAGCATATATAACATATAACACATAGCATAATGTGTCTAATAAATATCATACTGTATATTTGTAATCAATGACATGTCATACTGCTTAATATATCATTTGTTAAGCATAGATAATATGTGACATGTAACATATGCATGATATATGTAAAAAATATATATGAATAGAAGGCTAGCCTGGAAACCCTCTTAAAATGGATGCTTTGAAAGTTCTTTGTTCAGTTCCCCAGCCCTCCAATTAGAGAGGTAGAAGGTACTGAGGATATTGATGAAGAATATGTATAAAAATCACTGTGATCATATGCATATGTGTGTATATATAATATATATCTAATATATATACACATACCTGCAAATATATATTCACAATACAATCTTATTATGCATTCACAATATTTATGCATGATATATATCATATAAATTATAGCATGTCATACTTGTGGCATTTACATAACCCATATAACAAAGTCATGTAATATATAACACACAACACTTAGCCTAAATAACATTAAATGAGCTATTGTGCATGTGTAATATATGATATGTAACATGCATAATGGCATTGATTGCACAATTAATGCAAGCAGAGAGAAGAGGGAGAGACCAAGACAGAGAGGGCTGACCTGCAAGCATAGTTTTGTGATGATTAAGGTTCTTGAGAACAAGATGGAGTACAGTTCATAGGACTGCAGTTGTGGGAGATGAAGACATGAATGTCTTGGGAGTCCCTTTTTAAATAGATACTTTATGAGAACTTATTTGCTCTGCCTTGCAGTCCTCCAATCAGAGGCACTGAACATGCAGACGAGGTCTAAGAACCAAAGCTGATGTAATGTCATAGGATGATGAGTTTCATGGGCATGAAGTTTCTCCATGGCATGATGAAGTCCAGTTCAAAGGTATGAAGAAATGGCTGAACTGGTGTTAGTCCTTCTACTGGAGCCTTGGGGAAGAGTTAGAATGTAACCATGACAAAAGATATATTGTACATGCATAATAAGTGATATTATGCACCATATTATATACCATATGGTATGTCATTTATCATGCATGAGTAGCATGTGTGGTATATATAAGCAAGATATATATTAATTACATATATTATATAATATATTATATTAATATATAAAATATGATATATTATATGTACTATATATTACATATATTAATATGTGACTGGCCTAAGAGCCCTCTTAAAATGGATGCTTTGGGAGAAGATCTTTACCTCTCATTCCAGTACTCCAGTCCTCCAATCAGAGAGGCAAAGGGTACTGAGGGCATGGGTGAGTTGTGAGTACCAATGCCGCTGTAATCTTGAAGGATGATGAATTTCTTAATGAGGGTTCTTGGGGGGAATTCAGAAAAAGGAATGAATCTGGTGGGAGATAAAGAGATAGCCCTCTTTAAATAGAATCTTTGGGAGGATTTCATTGCTCTGCTCTTTAGTTCTCCAGTCAGAGAGACAAAGCATACTGATGGTATCGATGACATAGGAGTGCCAAAGCTATTACATATATGTGTGTGCAAGGTATACACATATCCATCTATACATACATACATGATATATATACCATACATATACGTGATACATTTGGCAAAATATGCAACATGTATTGAACTCATATCATATATAGATCTGAATCACATACATATATATGACATACACATGCAACACCTATTATCTACAATATACAACATGTAGCATAAACAAGGCAAATATAATAAATGACACATTGTGCATGTCTAAAAAGTGATATAACAATTCTTTATGTGTCATTTCTATTCATGGATGATATGTGGCATGTAACACATGTGTGATATATGTAAGCAATATATATGACTTGGCACATCTTTTGAGGCTTTGGAGTAAGCTATTTCTTAATCTGTTTTGTTCATTTATTTTAAAAAATAGGTTTATTCAACATGGTTAAGCATGAACCTGAAATGAGAAGCTGATTTGTAGAATCTCTTTTAGAAAAATAGGTCCCAGGCAATGAGTTGTACCCTCTAGCATCTCTTTCAGATTGATTCATTAATTAGGTAGAATTCTGAGTGGAGGTGGGGGGAAGCACAATAGATGAAGTGCTGGACCTGAAGTCAGGACAACTCTTCTTCCTGAGTTCAAATCTGGCCTTAGGCATTTACCAGCAGTTGATCCTGGTCAAGTAACTTACCCCTGTTTGCCTCAAATCTTCATCTGTAAAATAAAGCACTACGGTATTTCACAACACCTGAGAACAAACAAGAAAATACTGCTTGCCAGGTTCAGGCAATGGTCACTGCATGTTTGACATCAAAAGAGACTTTTTGTTCCACTTGCTTTTCTATATAAATTCTTCTTTAAATCCCCTACAGAGGTGGTGTCATACTCAAATAGAAAGGGAGCCACTAATCTGTACATAAGGATCTCTGCTACAGCATACTGACTTAGTTTTGAAATGTAATACTATCTCTGTTTTATTATGTTTTAATTTATTTTGTTAAACATTTCCCAATTACATTTTAATCTGGGTCTGGCAAACACTCAGCAGTATTGTAGGCTGCATGTGGGCTGCATGTGGGCTGCATGAAGCCTGCATGAGGCCAGACAGCATGAGACAGATAAATGAATAACCTGTGCCTGACAAAATGTATTTATACCTAAGTACATGTATACATATATACACACACATATGATGTATATATACATATATATGTATATATACCGCACTCGATGCTCATCTATGAATTCATTGAAGTTAAGTAATAAAAAAAGATAGATGTAGTTCCACCTGTATTTGTATTATGCTCAGTAATATCTTGGTCAATAGCTACATAGTGCCTTTCGTCTCAGCATTATAAATGTAATGGGAAACTGGCCAATGGGAGCCCATCCTAAGAACATACAGAGTATCCTTTGCTGCCAAAACATATGGGGAGACTTGATGAGCCTCCTTCTGGAAGTATATGATAGCATGCAATGGAGAGTCCTATTCTCCACTGTAGAGCTTGTACAGTTATCTTATAAACATTTCTGATCCTCTAGCCACTTGGTAAAGAGATAGACTTTTGGTTGACAATCGAGTAAGAACTGAATAGTCATTCAAAAGCCATTAACTGGCCAAAGTGTGTACCCGCACCCCACCCATTTCTTCCATTGCTGCCTTGAAGCATTTGAGTGAGAAGGCAAGGAATGCCATAAGCCTCCAGGTGTTAAGAAAGAGATCTAGTGACAGTAGCCAAGACTCCCCATTCTGGTCATTATGAAGTCATGAGCATTAGGCCCTTATTGGCTTCTGTCAATGTCGTGTCTATTTCCTGCCTTAGGTGAAGGAATACTAGAGATGAAACAGAGGAGACTGCAGCCTTGTATTTTCAAAGATCAGTAGAGTAACAAAGGTCTAGATATAGAAATCTATGCCAAAATTTATAGGCAACTATGAGCACAGTCCTAAAAAGTCATCAGAAGCCAGCCTAGCAGTGGACTGAATCGGCAGCCAGGATCCTGACTCCTCCAAGCAAGGGAACAGCTGTGTTAGCTATGCCACATTTGGAAGTGACATTAATGGGGTGAATGCTAAGTAGAAATTACTTTAAGTTTGAGCTAATTCTCCCCAGGGACTGAAGTAATATAGGAGAGTATATGTGTCTTAGTATTGAGGAGATTTTTTTTTGTAAGCACAGACTTTTTTTATTGTTTTTTTTTTGTTGTTGTTGCTGTTCCAAACT
Source organism: Potorous gilbertii (assembly GCA_028658325.1). Lineage (NCBI taxonomy): Eukaryota > Metazoa > Chordata > Mammalia > Diprotodontia > Potoroidae > Potorous > Potorous gilbertii. Next base: position 117,788,812 of record CM053773.1, read on the forward strand.
CTCTCGCTAACTCTACACACTTCCCTACCCAGTGAGAAAACAAGAAAACCAAAACCTATTACAAATATATATAGTAATACAAAAACAAATTTCTGTGTTAGCTATGTTCCAAAAAAGAAAGAAAAGAAATAGAAAAAAATGTGCTTCAATCTGCACTTTGAGTCCATCAATTCATTATCTGGAGGTAAATAATATATTTCATCATGAACCCTTTGGAATTGTGGTGGGTCATTACTAAATCTTTCAAAGTTAATCATCTTTATAATGTTGCTTTTACCACATAGATTGTTTTCACTTTACTTAGCATCGGTTCATACAAGTATTTTCAGATTTCTTTGAACCCGTCCCCTTCATCAATACTTAACAGCACAAAAATATTCCATCGCATGACCCTGGAGGAGAGAGTGATGTTAATGACTACACAGCTCTGCCTCACTTAAATCCAATTTACTTGCAGGTCAAGATATCACCCTTCTGATGTCATTGGAATTTTTGAGAAAAAGAACGAACAACACTACCCATCACATCCATATACCACAAATTGTTCTGCCATTACCCAGTTGATGGCATCCTCTCAGTTTCTAATTTTTTTCTACCAGAAAAAGCGCTGCTAAAATTTTTTTATACATAAGGTCTTTTTCTTCTTCCTTTGATCTCTTTGGAGTATAGTGCTAGTAGAGGTATTACTGGGTCAAAGAGTATGCACTAAAAAACTTTTGGTCATAGTTCCAGATGACTTTCTAGAATAACTGAACTAATTCACAACTCCATCAATAGCAGTTAGTGTCCTTATTTCCCACATCCTCATTAGCATTCGTCATTTTCCGTTTTTGTCATCCTTCCTACTCAGATAGGTATAAAGTTGTACCTCAGTTATTTTAATTTGCATTTAGGTAATTTCTCCCCTGCTACACTAATTTACTTATAATAAATATATAAACCTTTATATCTAAATTATGCATCCATTTTGAGTTGATCTTGGTATACAGTGTACGATGTTGGCCTGTGCCTTGCTTCCGACAGGCTACCTTCCAATTTTCCCAACGGTTTTTGGGAGTTTTTGCCCCAATAGATGAGGTCTTTGGGTTTATCAGACACTAGGTTGCTGTGTTCATTTGTTTCTGTATAAAGTATACTTAATCTGCGTCACTAAATAGCCTCTCTGTTTCTTACCCAATACCAGACTGTTTTGATGATGACAGCTTTGTAGAATAATCTGAGATCTGGCACCGCTAAAGTCCTCTTCCTTCCCATTTTTTCCCCATTGGTTCCCTTCATATTCTTGCCCTGATGAAATTTGTGATCATTTTTTTTCTAGTTCTGTAGAGTCATTCTTTGGTAATTTAATTAGCAAAGGGATGTATTTTTGTACTTTCACCTTGCTATATATTCTCAATAAATATCTCTTTGTAAAAGCTAATTGATATTAATTGGTTAAAAGATACTAGAGAGTAATCACTAGAGGGTGTCAGTTACATAAGGGAGATAAACTGTAGCAAGTGATTGATATTAGGGAGAATACACCAGAATTGGGAGTTCGAGATGATAGCATTAGAGAAGAACCCCAGAACATTTGAGGAGTCATTTCTCAAACACTAAAAGCTGAGAGGTCTAGCTAACTAGATTTGCTCTGAGAGACCTGACTCATCAACATAAGGGAGAAGGCTACATAAACATGACAAGGTCATTTATTATTTTCCATGTCATAGAAATTTAATAACAATATTAACTTACATTTGTCTAATGTTTCTTAGTTTATAAAGTACTTAATAAAAACTCCATCAGGAAGGCAGCACAACAATTATTATTTATTTGGTAGTTTTCCAGTCGCGTCTGACTCTGTCACCCCATTTGGAGTTTTCTTGGCAAAGATACCAGAGTGGTTTGCCATTTCGTTCTCCAGCTTATTTTACAGATGAGGAAAATGAAGTAAACAATTTTACTGTGATTTGCCCAGGGTTACAGAGCTAGTAAGTATCCTAGGCCAGATTAGAATTCATGAAGATGCCTTCCTGATTCCAAGCTCAGTGCTCTCTCTACCCATTGCACCATCTAGCTGTCCATGTCAATATTTGTTTAATTCATTAATTCACTCAACAAGCATATGCAAAGGTCTTGGCATATCATAGGCATTTAAATGCTTTTTAAATTTATTTTTAGGCTCACATTATGATTGGGAAAATAGGTATAATAGTTGGATAATTAAAATGCAATCCTTGCCTTCACATTTTTTTTTTAAAGAAATTGGTGCAGTGAGGTAAACTGTGAGCTCCTTGAGAAGAGAAACTATCTTTTGCCTTTTTTAAAAATTTCCCCAATGTTTAGCACAGTACCTGGTACATAGCAGGTGCTTAATAAATGTTTATTGACTGAATAACTATTGGACACTCCTCTACTAGATTGTAAACTTGAGAAAAGACACAAAGCTATGTTTGTATTCATTATTGTATCATACCTATGCATGTTTGATGAATCTCAAATGTCTTTCAGGATACTATTTATCCTAATAAGACAATCATCATTGTACTTTATTCTAATAAAACAATCATCTGTCGTACTTAAGAACTATATATTCTCTCCACAAACATGTATTGATCACTATAAGCAATACAGAAAAGAAGTCTTCCTTAATAAAAATCACTTTGATACTTCAGTGGTTCAAAGCTTGTTCACCAACTTATTCAGTCAGCAAGCATTAAATGACTACTATCTTTTGTGTCAAGTACTGTGTTGGTGCTAGGAGTACAAAGACAAAAATGAAACTCTCCTGGTCCTCAAAAAGCTCACATTCTACAATGAGAAGATTGATAATTAATTAATTGATTATATTAAGTGATTAATTAAATTAAAAACACATTATTATACATCCACATGCAAATTAAATTAAAAATACATTTATATATTTGATTACTGTCTCAGGGAGGGGGAAGATGAGGGAGGGAAGGATAGAATTTGGAACTCAAAACAATAAAAAGATTTAAAATTATTTTAACTTTTAATTGAGGAAAAATTAAATATATATATGTATATATATACATACACACATATGTAGGTATGTATGTATGTATGTATTTTTTAAAAATAACTTCCACCGGTATCCACTCCACTGATGTAGAGCAAAACCTATCCTCCTTTCTCACCTGACTACGCTACTCTAGGACATCTTTGAATTCTTCACCATGCCCCTGTGTTGGGCTCCTCTCCCCCTACCTTTCAACTTCCTTTTCTATGTTGTTTTCCCTCCTTAAATTGTAGACTACTTGAGGGCAAGAACTGCTTTTTTCCCTCATATTTATATCCCAGTGTTTAACACAGTGTCTATCATATAACATGTGCTTAATAGTTTATTGACTATCCAGGATTTCTGATCTTGAGTGATCCTCACTCATATCCTTTTATAAATCCTCCCTATCAACCAATTCCTTCTTTTCATGCTGTACTCCAGACTTCCTCCACCATCCTGAAGCCTTATCATGCATCATGCCTAGCTCTTCATCCTGAAGCCTTATTCCAGCCCTGGAATTCATACATTGAAAGTGCCCCCTGCTCCTGCAGTCTCTTCCTCTGATTGGATGGCTCTTTCTAGAAACTCCATTTGGGGAAGGGGCCCAGGTCAGCCATAGCTCATTCCTCTCTAGGCTGCATTCTGGAATTTCTCTACTTTGTTTTTGTTCTGGATCACCCCTCCCACATATGTGTAGGCTCTCTGCATTAGAATGAATGTAAGATCCTTGAAGGCTGGGACAATCTTTCTACTTGTATTTGTATTTTCTGCTCTTAGCATTATACGTAGCTCATAGTAAATGTTTAATAAATACTAGTTCATAATGACAATTAATGAAGTTGATAATGACAAAAGACTACTACAAATCTAGTAATGTTTTCAAATCAACCTTTTAAAAATGAATCACAACTGCATACAGCTGAAAAAATAAGCAAATGTACGTGGGTGATTCATTATTTACTTACCTGACAGAAGGTATGTTTGCATATCTATTATACTGAGCCATTTAAGATATGACTGGAACACAAGTAGATTTTAAGACTGCTTGTGTTCTGCCCTTATTGACTCTGCTTATGAAATTAGGGGTGAGGGGAGCCAAAGGACATTGAAGTTCAGGGTAAGTTCTAAAGGAGTCCTTCCCTTTTTGTACATGAGGTTCAAGCTCCCCAACTTTGCTTTGTGCATACCCTACTAGGAATCTTGAGAGGGAAGGGGGACTGCTGGAGTTACAGACCCCTTATCTGTATGATATATGACATTCATATGACATGATATGATATGATACGATATGATATAATGTTCATAATTTAAGACATCCTGACCCAGTGCCAGCGGTCAGGCAAGATATATTATCTTGGGCTAATTTTTTCATTTCTCTGTGCCTTGATTTTCTCATCTGTATACTGAGGGGGCTGGACTTGATGGTCTATAAGGTCAATTCCAACTCCAAATTTATAACATCATGATCCTATGAACATCAGTATAAGGTAGGATAATAACAAGACTGAGAGTAGCAGAGAAATAATGAGAAGTAGCAGGCTTCAGGGAGCAAATGATGTGCCCAGTTTTAAATATATTGAACTTGAGTTGCCAATGGAACATCCAGGAGGAAGTATCATAGGGTCATAGATTTCAAGCTGGATGGAGGATCAGAGACCATCTTGTAACCCTCTCATTTTAAAGATGAATAAACTGAGACCTAGAGAGACTCAATGCTGTGCCCAAAACCAGACTAGTCATAAGCAACAAAGCTGGGATTTGCATCCAAATCCAGTGCTCATTCTACTCCACTATTCTGTCTTTGCTCATTAGTTGAAAATTCACAATCTAGTCATGGTCTAGGGCCAGAGGTACAGATTTGGGAATTCTATTCATATAGAGGTAATAGTTAAAGCCTAGGAAGTAGTTTTCTCATGAGGATAAATTATCAGACATCACAAAATGTCAGTTCCTTTAATATACCAATTGAATTGATTGAATACATAGATCTAATTACCTCATATAATTTTGGCAGCATTACAGAAGTCAGGTCCAGAATTGAGAAATAGGAGAACAGACTAAACATGGCAAACAAATAAACAAAAACCATCAAGGAAACTTATGCATGGAAAACATGGTGCATTAGTCATATGATAGGAAAGTTCATAGGGGACAAGTATTTATTAAGTATCTACTGTAGACTAAACACTAAACTGTACCCCTTGTATATATTATCTTGTTTGATTCTCATAACAACCTTGGGAGGTAGGTGCTGTATTACCCCTACTTTACAGGTAAGGAAACTCAGGCAGGCAGAGGTTAAGTGATTTGTCCAGAGTCACAAAGCTAGCAAGAACCTGAGACCAGATTTGAACTCAGGGCTTCCTGACTACAAGTGCAGCACTCCATCCACTGAGTATCTAGTACAAAGTATAACAGATGAACAGTCTGAAGACTGTACATAAAAATATTAAAACTATATATTAAACAAGCATTTTAAAATACATAAAATATTTTTTAAAACTCAGAAGAACGCCTTAGCCAGATGCTTTATGGAGGAAATAGAAAAATATATGGACAAAAACACACAGGATGGGAAAGCTTGCAAGAGTTATAATTGATACCACTGGAAAGAGTGCCTCACTGCCCCCACATTGGGAAGAGCACAGAGGCATCAAAGGAATATAAATGGTTTCACAATATGAGAAGTACTTTTTGCTCAGGGAGGAGAGAGTTAAATGTTTATTAAAGCGTGCTGCTAGTTTTTTTTTTAATGTATATAAAATGGGACACCCTGTTTTTCCCAAATCCAACTACCAAAAATCTATTGTCTGTGTTTAGAAAAGCCTAACAAATTCTGGGGGAGAAGAGTAGTGCCACACCTCCCATGATAACATTCTTAGCTAAGAAAAATTTCACACCAGATTGTGTAGGCTCATTAACCTTCAGTTCTCTCTCATGTGTGAGCTAGGGAGATGAATATGAAGGCATTTACAGAAACTGAGAGTTTCATTGAGAAAGATCTGTTTTTTTAGGAAGGAGCCGTCTTATGACCTAGAAACCAGGCCACTTACTCAATGGTTTTTGTCTGTGTGTTTCATTCATTGTGTTCCTGTTCCCAGAGATTAATTCACATCTCCTTTTGCCACTTCACAGTTTGAGAGTTTTTTGTTTTTTTTCTAAGTTATTTGGCATTCCATGGGGCCACTTTTAAAATTAACATCTACCTCTTCATTCATTAGACTGTTACCTAGGTGTTTTGGGGCATGTCCTTGAAATGATTAGATGTATTTTCCCAAAGAGCCTGATGCCTTAGGCTCGGGATCAGTATGGGGGAAAGGGGAGGGAGGGAGGAACAGAAGGAGGGAGGGAGAGAGGGAGAGGCTGGCGGTGACCTTGTATTCTCAAAGCATCCACCACTACAGGAAAGTCAGGAAATGTTTCAATATGGGTCCCAGGGAAAGACTCGATTCTGCTGCCCAAATCTCAAAGAGGCTGATTACCCCCAGGCTGACCATGGCAAGTCACTCAAAAGATAAAAAATATAAGATGGTTTCAGGACTATGGATACTCTTTCTCCTTCTACAGAAATGGTGGTCAAGTGTAGGAAAAAGGACCAGAAGGTGCTAGGTGTGCTATACAGTTCTTTTTTTTACATTAAATACATATTATTTAATTTTACATGAAGATTTCAATGATTAAATATTAATGCTTTCAAAATATGTAATAAAAAATAAAATAAAAACCAATAGACCTATTAGAAAAGAACTGATATGAAATGTTAATTAAATATTATTTTAGGAATTTTTAATGTATAAAATAATTAATGGAATCATGCAGAATAAGACGAAAAATTACCAGTTTTTTAAATTACTTGCTATATTCACAGAGCCTTGCACCGACTGCAAGATGGAAATACCTTTAAGCACTTCTATATTAAGTGAACTTGCTATTTAATCAATACATATGACTATCTCTCTATTATCACCAAACCAGTCTAGTTAAGTAAGAAATTCTTCACCAGATGATTGGCCATCCAATTATGTTTTTTCTTTCCAATCATAGTAACTCATGACTGTGGAGAGCCTCGTTTCCACTTCAAATCCAGCTGAGCTGGTTCTTCCACCTAAACTCATCATATTCTATGACCAGCACTGTGGTTGTAACAGTATCTGGTGATTTTGTTCTACCACTGCAAGGAGATGTGAGTAATGTCCTGTGAGCTTCTTGACAGCAGAGACAGGCTTTTCTATTTGTATCCCCATTGTCTGACACAACTCTTAGCATTTAGTGTTTACTAAATGCCTTTTCATTAATTCATTCATTCATAGAACCACCCAATTCAAGGCAGCAGCATTGTATAGTACAAAGCACCCTTGAACGCAGAAGACTAGCTTTTCTATTTGTATCCCAGGGCCTAATATTTTGCACATAGTAAGAGCTTAATAAATGCTTTTTTCATTCATTCTTTCATTCATAAAGCCTTCCCAGTTCAGGTCAATAGCACTGTGCAATACAAAGAGCTTTAGTTACCAAGTCAGAGAATCCATATTCAAATCTTAGGTCCAGGGCTTACTATATTAGTTAGGTGGGGTGGTGCAGTAGATAGAGCTCTGGGTCAGGAGTTGAAAATCCAAATTCAGCCTCATATACTTTGTAACTGTGTGACCCTGGACAAGTCACTGAACCTCTTTGTCTCAATTTCTTCAACTGTAACTGGAGGATAATTATAGCTACTATCACCCAAGACTGGGGTGAGGATCAAATGAGATATTTGTAAAGTGCCAACATAATGCCTAACACACAGTAGGGACTTAACAGTCAAGAGACATTTATTAAGTGCCTGTTATGTGCCAGTCACAGAGCGAAGCTCTGGGGATATAAAAAGAAAGAAAAGACAGCAAACCGTAAGGATCTTACAGTCTCCTAGGGGAAAGACAAAACATGCTGAAAGGGAGTGAGGGCAGGGGGAAGAGAAGGTAGCTGATACAGGGGCATAGTGGAAAAGTTAAAGTCCCAAAGTTGTACAGTCAGGTGAGTGATGAGATGCTCTGACCTGCTCCCTCCTTAAATGAAGGTTTAGAGTTTGTGACTCCACTGCCCAGTTAGAGAAATGGACAGTGCTGATGATGAGTCCTGAGGTAAAATAGGATCTTTTTTCCTCCTTTGGAGGTAATCAGGTTTAAGTGACTTGCAGGGTCACACAGCTAGTAAGTATCTGAAGCCAGATTTGAACTGGGGCCAGTGCTCTATCCATTGTGACATCTAACTGCCTGGTAGAAGAGAATCTTAAAACTTGCTGGGGAATGGTGGAAAAGTAATGAAAAGTCCTAGAGTAGTATAGTCATGTGGGAAATAGATATTCTGACTGGACTCCCTTCTCATACGCTTTTCCCTTTCATACCCTTCCCTCTGTGTGTGATTTTAATTTACTCCTTTTTTTTTGATGAGTTTGTGCCTCCTAAAACACAACTGGTATTTTTATTTTTTCCAATTAATTAATTAATTAATTGATTTTTTGCAACATTTACTTCCATAATTTTAAATTTTCTCCCCCTCCCTCCCCAAAATGGCATGCAATCTGATATGGGTCCTACACACACATTCCTATTAATTTAATTAATCCAATTAAAGGAATTGAACCAGATGGCCTCTAAAGTTCCTTTTAGCTCTTATCATGGTACTTTATTCATCAAAATAAGGGAGTACCTGGAAACTGGCTACCAAATCATCTATTTCTGGTAAGGACTTGCCACTCAAGCCAAGTTCACTCAGAGAAGGAAGGATGGGCTATGGAATGTAAGGAGAAACTAATGGGAAGTAGGGCACACAGTCCTTCTAACAAGCCTGATGTCAAGTGAGGGTTCAAGCCATGGTACTTGATTAGGACACACTCCCCTACATGCAGGTTATCTTCAGGAGGCAATATTCACTTGTGCTGAAGAGGTCCTGCAAGAGTAGTAAGTGACTGATGGAGCGAAACACAGATGCTTATTGGAGATTACTCCCTTACACCTTTGATTATAACTTTAATATTTTATGTATCTGGAAAATAGAAGGCTACACTACTCAAATATTAGCAGGTGCTAACAGATGAAGAATACCACTGCTTTTTCTGCCTTGCTCCTGAAATTGTCATGTTTATTTTTCATCTGTTTTCATACTGTATTTACCCAGTAGAATGTAAGGTTCTTGAGGTCAAGGAGCATTTTTCATTTTGTACTTGTATCCCAAGGAAATAGTACGTAAGTAGGACTCGAATAAATGGTTATTGGATTGGGGGTGGGGAGAGGAGAGAATGCAGAGGTAGAAAAAGATCTCCAGCTTTGCGCAAAAATTGAAGGAACAATACATTGCAGAGAGCATTTATGGAAAGCTATAGGGCCCATTAACCACACCACAAAGATTCTCAGTGCTCAAGCGATTCTAAATTATATTTCTTCAAGGATCACCTAAAAGCCTTCCTTGTGTCCTTTCTGATTTCATTAGAAAGACTCCTTGGGGTAATATGAACATTTAAGCAAAAATAGCTTTTAAATACATTTTCTTCAATGATTTATTTGCAAAAACTGCTAATCATTTGAACTTTTTCAAGTCTGTTTCAGTTAAGACTATCTTGCAAGTATTTATATAAATCACTTTAAGAAATTTTCCATAAAAGATATATATTTGTAATCTTTATGAAAATTGGAGGTCTGAGACTTTTACTTATTGATTACTATGCAATATACAGATATCCCTTCCACACTGTGAGTTTCCCCATCACAGTTTCAATATATTGTGGTTTGGCATAAGATATTAAATGAGAATTTTTTTGGAGTTTTGCAGAAGCCATAGATGACACTTGAAGACCAGTAGACAACAGAAAAATTTAGAAACTCAGAAATGCATAAACTATATGTGTAGTATTATATAATATCAACACATTTTATATTTTAATACCATTGTAATTCAGACTTGGATAGCCAAAAAATTACATGTAGATTTTCCTGATCTCAGAGTGCCACCCCCTTAACCCCTTCAATGTGGAAGAGAAAACTGTAATCCCTTCTAATTTATGTAGTACCTGGGGCACACTCCTCTCATATGTATTTTCCCCCAAAAGCTACCTCAGATCAAGGGACTCTACATATCAAAACTAGAATTCACAAGCCCCCACCAAGGAGTTTATTTTTACTTGTCAGTTAGAAGACACAATTAGTTCAAAGAAAAGGCTATTACAAGAAAAGTAGGAACAAAATCCTTTCCCCCCAAAATCTGGAGAGCACTCTTCTACAAATGGAAACACTGTCAGTGACAAGAGGGAACATGCCCAGAAATCATACATACAGAGAACACACAGGACCAGGACAAAATAAAGGGGTCACTGATACTACAAGGCCTCTAGTATCTTCTGGTAATGTCACCACACTGCTTTTATCTGAGCCTGCTTTCTTATGATTGCTAACTACTCCCCATTGATCACTGCCACTCTCTGCTAGATATGGTGCCCTGTTCTCACCTTTTCCCACTGCCACCTATTGGGATGTAGTTGGAGTCCTCAGCTAAGTAGCTACCTCTTCCTCTTAAAAAAAAAACAGTGATCTCTCCTTCTCTCTCTCTCTCTCTCTCTCTCTCTCTCTGTCTCTCAGTTTAGTGCTCAAAAGCTAAGCTTTAGCTCTTTTAGAAGGATAGGGTCCTCAACAAACCAGTGATGTATCTAAGTGACTTCCTTTCCCCAGGGAAGTCAGTCAACTGCGAGACTCTTAGCCCCAAGAGTGAAAACTCTTCTAGAACAAAGACTAGCTAGTCAGGTAACATTTAGTTTGCTTTTAAAACTCCCTTACTTGCATGTAATTGATAAAAAGATGGCCTTGGGGTCAAGATGATTTGAGTTGAAGTACTGTATCTAACACATATTGCCTGTGTTACCCTGGACAATTCATTTGTTGTTTGTTCTTAGTTTTTGAAGAGGACCATGACGTCAGGAAGATGATGCCATGACTTACAAGTGAATTGGATTTAAATGAGGGAGGGTTGTGCAAAGCCAGCAGCCTCACTCTCTCCACTGGAGTCCAGTAGCAATATCTACATCAGGATGACTGGAGATAGCCGTGGATGCAATGGGAGACCTTGGCCTTTTCAAGTTAAGGCCTTTCCCAGGTCTCAGTTTGACCGAGTCAATGTCCATTCAGTGAGTAAGACTAGGTAAGAAATGAGGCAAAGAATGGCCTCTTTTATCTAGCAAAAAAAAATTTATTGCTGAAGTCTCACAAAATATCTTGAGGTTTATGAGCTAGATTTCTTTCTTAAGGGCTATGCCTTAAATCCAAATCACTCTGGCTCTCTTTGATTGGCCAGCAATATGTCCCAGCCTAAGCCTCACTTGGCTATTGTTGGGGCCCTGATGGCTAAAATAAGTAATAAATAGCACGTGTTTCTGTTTTGGTCAGAAACTCTGAGGGTCTTCCCCTTCCAGATCTTAGTGATCTGTCACAACCCACAGTTTAAGAAGCACTGAAGGGGTTGGGAGCCCTGATATAGGCAACTCTGTAAGATTATACATTGCATGTTGTGCTGGCCTGCATTTAGAGAAGGAGTTTCCTAATCCAGGTGTTTCCTGTGCCAATGAAATGACAGGTCTAGGCCCTTTCCTCTACTCATTCTCCTAGTGTTAGGATTGTCATCTCTTTCCCAAGGCCTCAGTCTTGGTAGAAAAGTCTTTGCAGTTCTTATTTAAACTTCTTCTGAAATAATGTAACCCTAAACCTCATTTCAAGGGGCTCTGATAATGAAATTCCAGATGAGGTCTGAGACACAGAATATTTCCTCCACCCCCACCCCACCTCGACCCCAACCCTTGGGTCTTAGCATCCATATGAACAAATTAGAAAAGGCAAAAACAACAATAAAAACACCCAAGACCTTATAGGTTATAAAATCTTCTGCAGTATGATCAGGAACAAACTTCCCAAACTGTACCTAAATCATAGACAGTTTGACAGTGGGGAAAGAGTATTAGATCTGAAGTCAGAGAACTGAGGCATGAATCACAGCTGTTATCTGTAATAACCTGAAATAGCTTGACAAAGTCATCCAACTTCTCTGAGCCTCCATTTTCTCCTCCATAAAATGATAGGGTTGGACTAGATGACCTCTGAGGTTCCTTCTAGTACTAAATTTATGATCTTATGAGTGCTTGATTCTGCCCTGTCATTATCCACCCAGGAGGTTTGTGGATGAACAGCTGTCCTCATCAAATCACAAGCTGTACATATGTGACTATTGGGGCTTTAGACTCACTGTTTTCTTTGTGATTCACAACAACTACTTACATACTGATGTTCATTTGTCCAATCCAACCGTAGATGAATATCTGTCATCTCTCCATGGTGGCCCTGATCTTGTAACTGACAGGGTTGAACTTTGGCGAACTAGTCCCTTCAGTCCTAAGAGTCTATAAGAAAATAGGGAGCCCTGAAGTGAGGAAGGGGCACGAAAAGAGGCAGTCAGGCAAGCCTTGTAAGGGAGTAGAAATGGCATCTAGAGGCAGTATCTTGAGAGGAGATAGATTGTCACTCTTGGACTCCAAGACTAGGACTTTGCAGATGGATCATCAGGAGATATATTGGCACAGATACTGTGTGACTGAAGCCCTCCTCTTCCTGTAAACCTCATGGAAGTTCTCCAATTTTTCTTTCTTTTTCTTTTTTGAAGAGAAGCTTCTCATCTCTGCTGCACATGAGTAATTACACATAGAGACCAGCAATGCAGTGGTTAACCGCTTTGTTCATAATTGCTGGTTGAAGAGACAAAGTAAAGAGAGATGGAAGCAAGTTTTTAAGAAACAAAGATATGCCATAATTTGTTCAGCTGTTCCCTAGTTGATGGGCACCCCTAAGTTTCCACCACAAAAGAGAGATGCTATAAATATTTTTGTATTATATAGGTCATTTTCCTCTTTCTTGAGATATACATTTTTGGAAATGGCCAATGTGGGAATTTGCTTTGCTTGACTATGCATATTTGTTTGGTTTTTCTTTTTTTCCTTCTCAATGGCAGAGGGAAGAGAGGGGAAGAAATGAAAGGAAAGAAATGCTCTTAATTGAAAAATTGAAAAAAATAAACAAAAATATTCCTCCACATTGGGAGGAGCAAGAGAGTGAAAAGGGAGAATGGAAATAAAGAATCACCACTTTGGTGTTTATTAGGGAGAAGAATTCAGCAGCAGTATTGAGAGGCCTCCTGCAGAATTCTCCCACACACACCTCTCCATCTACTCCCTCCCCTTCCCCCGACCCAGTCTTAGACTCTGGCATTGACAGTCTCTTGGCTCTGCATCTGGTTCCTGCTTCCCTGTGCTGGCAGAGTAGCTTTGGTTCCTAGGACACCTATTGCCCCTTTCCTGCCTTTCCCATAAACCTCCCCTGATGTCAAGAAGATGGAACACTGGAGTTATTTCTGTCTGAAAACAGCAGGCATCCATCTCTAGTATACTGATATCCCTAGTAAGCCCAGACAGATTCTGTGCCTGCCTGTGTGTATACATATTCATATTATATATATATATATATATATATATATATATATATATATATATATGTATATATGTATGTATATATATGTGTATGTGTGTGTGTGTGTGTGTGTGTGTGTGTGTGTGTGTGTGTGTAATATAATACCAACAGTAATTCACTAATCGCTTTGGTTTTATATATGGTGCTTCTCAATTTCTGCCTTTATGCTTATAGAATATTTATAGGTAATCATTTACTTCTTCTCCAAAGGTTTTATATTCATTTAATCGCTGATTTCTCTTACTTCTTATGGACTCGAGGTGCTATTACACTCACACTAAAAACTTTTGTTTTTAAGATTTCCATGGAACTTGACATCAAATTCTTTAAAATTCCACAAGGACAGTCCTTGACCTCATTTGTGACACAGAAGGCCGTAACACGTCAGTGAGAAACACAATGCACATTTCCTGTCAGTGTAAGAAAATAGTATCTTACTTGTTTCGTAAGTTTGTTTTTTTAAAGATCCAGACAGTTTGTTTCACATCTTGGAGCAAACACCTGGCAGGAATAGAATCGGACTTGGCCTAATAGAGGTCTTTTAGAGGACAAATGGGAAGGCAGTACCAGAGATTTCAGTTCTTCATGGAAAATGTCATTCTCTTAGAAACTAGGAACAGAAATTCTCTTGCACTATTCAGTTGGTATAACTGATAGGGGTTCCATAAGGGCATGTGTCTGGTCTACATATAAAATGAAATTTGACCCTATAAAAGATTATAAAAAGCTAAGGAAGGTAGCAAACGTTGTTAATTATATTTCGGCATGATTCAAATGGTTTACTCTTCAGTAGGTCTCATTATTGTGCTCATTGTGGGGAGCACAGATCCAGAAGCAGAAAGGACCTTAGAGGTCATGAAATTAAACCTCCTCATTTTTTATGGATGAAGAAACAGAGGTGCAGAAGGGCTTAAGGGACTTGACTAGAGTCGCAAAGCTAATAAATGTTTGAGGTGAGATTGGAATGCAGATCTTTCAGACACCAAATCCAGTGCCTTGTCCACTATACAATACAGAGAACTTTTTAACAGAATAGAAACTTCTGCAATCAAAATAACCATTGTACTAGTGACTCCCGTCTAGTCATGAAAATAATTTTCAATCATGCCCTCCAATGCAAATTCCTTTAGAAATTGCCTTTCATTTTTGTCTTAAAATTTGCAGGGCTCAAGATGCCACCTTGCTTATAGAAAGCACTTAATAAATGTTGGTTGGATTATTGAATTGGATGTAATTGACTGAGCCTTTACCAAGTGATAGGTTCACAGAATTTTTTACTCTGTCACAGTAAGTTAACAAATATTTCTTAAGTTCTTACTATATGTCAGGCACTCTTTAATTAGAAATACAAATACAAAGGAAAGAAGGAAGGAAAGAAGGAAAGGGAGAGAGAGAAAGAGAAAGAAAGAAAGAAGGAAGGAAGGAAGGGAGGAAGGGAGGAAGGAAGACTCCCTGCCCTTAAGGAGCTTACATCCTAATGGTAGAAAACAACACATAAAAGGAAGGTGTAAAAGAGGAGAAGGAAACAAGAACATGGTAGAGAAAGAACTGAATGCAGACTGGAGAATAGAGAGATATGGCTGGTCTTCACTCCCTCTTTAAATGAAGGTTCTGGGAAGAACCATCCAATCAGGGGTGAGCCTGCTGGGGCAGAGGGTTCTTCCAATGTGTGAATTCCAGGAATGTAAAGAGCTTACAGGCTGAAGAAATGTCAGGGATACAGTCAAGGAAGCCTGCAATACAACATTAGAGTTAGTGTATTCTAAGGTTGTCACTTATACATAAGGAAACTGAGGCTCACACAGATTAAATGACATTATTGGGGTATAGTGGAAAAAAGACACTATCTCTGAAGTGAAAGAAACTTGGTTCAAATCTCTCTCCTGATAGTTATTATCTGTATTATCTCAGTCAAATCACCCAACATCCTTGGGTCTTAATTTTTCATCTGTAAAATGCAGTTATTGAATGACATGACTTCTGAGATCTTTTCCAGATCTTGACCTATGACCCAATGATCCAAATTTACAGAGCTTATTAATGATAGAACTAGTGTACTGATTTCTTGACTCTAGGACCCTTTCCTTCAGGTTGTATAGAATACCACTAATGCATGTGACTTTCAATTCTAAGAAGTATTATGAGCAATATCCATCAATAAGAAATCAATAAGTACTTACTACATTTCCAGTGGGGTACCCAGGTGGCACATCATATAGATTACTGGGCCTAGAGTCAGGAAGATTAATCTTTGTGCATTCACATCTGATCTCATACACTAACTGTGTGACCCTGGGCAAGTCACTTAACCCTGTTTGCCTCAGTTTCCTCATCTATAGGAAATGACCTGGAGAAGGAAATGCCAAACTATCCATTATCTTTGCCAAGAAAACCCCAAATGGGATCATGAAAAGGTGGACACACCTGAAAAATGACTAAACAGCAATATTCCAGGCACAGTGGTAGGAAGGGAAAAAAATAAACATGAACTAGTCCCAGTCCCCAAAGAGCTTATATCAGAGGAGACAAATGTCCAAAAAGTAAGCATGTAAGATTATTTTAGTTCCTTCCAGCTCTAAATCTGTGATCCTACTTTTAAGATTGGATTCAGGTCTGTTTCTCTTCTGTCCAGGTCCAACACTCCTTCCACTACAGCATGACACCTCTCCAGAGCTGCAGCTATAAAGAATTTCAAAGAATTGGACAGCATTTATTTGGAGGTCTTCCCATGTTTTCTCCTAGAACTTAAGGCAACTCCTATTTTTAACATATGTCCTGCTGAAGTAAGCACAGACAACTCTTATCTAATCTTAAGTAGGTCAGTCCCTAATAGATCATCCAGATTTATGGCAAATACATGTCAGTGACTGGTAATAAGATGGTGGTCTTACTCCATTTGTTAGGACAAAAAGCAGAGTTCTTCTACAAGATTAGGCTATCAGTGCACCCCTTCTCCCACCTCTACCAAGTTTTCCCACAGAGTAAAGGCTAAATGAATGGTCAAACTGTAAAAACGAATAAATTTTTTAAAAAGTATTTAGAGAGTGATGGGGCTAAAGGATATTCTGATTGACCTTTAACTCTTATGTACCACCTGCAAATGTAAAAATGCTGACAGCAATTTTCACTCCAGTGTGAGAGGCTGAAGAAAACAAAGCATAGTACGAATAGTACTACACCAGAAAACCTAATGAGGAAACCCAGCCTTGTTTTTTTAATAATTGACAGCTTGAGGACAAAGGTTCAGTTCTACAAATCATGATTTTTAAAAGTTGAATATCTTCCAACTACCTTTCACCTGAACTTTGGGGCCAAGATAACCTTGCTGATTTAGATTTTCTAACGAAAATAGCCAGAAAAGTCTGATTTCCAATACATACTTGAGCCCTTTGAAAATGGAAGGAAGTGCTGGTTCTTCCCCCACCCTCCCTTTGATTTGTGTTCAAGCAAAAGCAGCATGATTTCTTTCAGGGATATGAGAGTGGTCCTTCTAGTCCTGGGTTTTATCATTCTACAGACCATCTTTCTGACTCAATAAGACAACTGACCAGACTTTAACAAAGCTTCACTTATTGATTACATGTTCCCTGGATCTCTACAACTATGTTTCAAGTTTGTAACTTAAGAAATTATACTTTGTATTCCCTGCTTCCTTTATTTGCAAGAGTCTCAAGGGTAGTGCCCAGGGAAGCAGTGCATAGCCCTGTCTTGTTTAGCATTTTTATAACAACCGATAAAATTATAGTTTCATTCAGCAAGTGTTTATCAAGCACTTTCTATATGCCAATCACTGTGCTAGGTTTTGGGGATCTCTTAAAGGCAATAGTCCCAGCCCTCAAGGATCTTACATTCTTTTGAAGGGAGACAACATGAACATGGGTAAGTGAACACTAACTATACACAAAATAATTTCTGATGAATGGGTAGAGGGCTCCAGCAACTGAAGGGGATCCGGATAAGAAATGAAACAATCATTTCTTAAGGACCTACTATGTGCTGTACTAAGTACTCTACAAATATTGTCTCCTTGGAGCTTCACCACAACTCTCGGTGATAGGTGCTATTTATAACCCTAATTTTCAGGTAAGGAAGCTGTAGGGAGAGAGGTTGTGACTTGCTGGGGGTCACATAGCTAGTAAGTGTCTGAATTCACATTTGAACTCAGGTCTTTCTCTCTCCAGGAAGCTACTTAGCTGCCTCAGTGAGAATGTCCTTGAAGTGAGCCTTGAAAGAAAGTAAGGATTCTTTTGTAAGTGTGAGGTATACCTATACTCCCCAATTCATTAATGGATCAAAATTGTAAATTCAAGGCAAACAATCCTTAACCTATTTGATTATTGGATAATGACAAATGACATTTTGCAAGAAATATTTTGTGATTGCCTGAAGGAATCAGACGTATCTATGGCCCTATATAGAACCCAGGAAGTCAGAGGAGGACAGTCCTGAAGGGCATTCTAATCCTGCCATGTCAAGATCAGTGGAAGAAACCAAGGACAGTTAGCTGGAGGCTAAGAGAGAAGGAAATGTGGTATATAATGGAGAGAGTACTTGTCTTGGAGAGAGGAAAACCTGTGTCCAACTCTAGCCTCAGACACTTGGTTTTGTGACCCTGGGCAAGTGATTTAACTTCTCTCCTTTGTTAAATGTAGATAATAACAGCAGGTCAGTGAAGTGGTGCCATGCTGGGTCTGACTGTCCTGACTCTAGAGTCAGGAAGACTCAACTTCTTGAATTCAGATCTGACCTCAGACACTAACTGTGTGACCCTGGGCAAGTCACTTAACCCTGTTTGGCTCAGGTTCCTCATCTATCAAATGAGCTAGAGAAAGAAATTGCAAGTCACTCCAGTATGTTGGCTAAGAAAACCTCAAATGGAGTCACAAATGTCTGAAACAACTGAACAACAGAGCTGTTGTGGGAATAAAATGAGGTAATGTAGGTAAAGTATTTTGTGACATTCAAGTGCTACATAAATGCTATTAATATGACTATTTTTAAGTACTTAGCATGTCATGGAAAAAAGGGATTAAACTTGCTCTGCTTAGCCCCAAAGGAAAGCAGTAAGTAGACAATGCAAAAAGGCAGATTTAGGCTTGATGTCGAGAAAAACTTCCTAAACAACAGAACCATTCCAAAGGGGGATGGGCTGCCACAAGAGGCAGTAGGTTCTCCTTTACTACCAATCTTCAAGTGGTAGCTGGATGCTCACTTACTGGGGATGTTATAGATAATTTTCAGTAAGGTATGGGTCCAACTAAAGGATCTCAGGCAACTCTTCCAGCTGAGGAACCATGAAAAATATCCATGAAGTTCATTTGTAGAAATAATAAAACCATAACAGATAAAGTGCTCTATCTTGTTCTTTGGGAAGATTTCTGAATTAGCATACAATAGATAGAAAGAAAGTGATTAAAAGATGTATAAATTAATTTTCATTTTATGATAGTTTTGGTGGCTGGCATTTATGTACTATTTACATTAGATTAGTGCTAACTAGAATTAAAAATAGAGAAGTAGGTAGAGTTACAACTCATGACTTCACTGAGGAAGAAATTAGAGACTGGCACAGTGTCCTGCTGTATATGCAAACCAAGTCACATCAATGGGCAAGGCACTTAACAGTTTGCAAATGATTTATTTGCAACAGAGTCAGTGATCCTGAAATTTCTACTTCTATTTGAGAAGCAGAAGTGAAAGGAAATCTTTGCTTGCACTGGGGAGACCTAGGTTTGAATGCTAGTTTGTAATTCGTGAGCTCTGTGCGTGTGGATAATTCACTAAATTTCTCTGAGCCTAAATTTCATATAATCACTGAAAGATTTAGAGTTGGTAGAGACCTTAGACACCACTGAATCCAACTATATCATTTTGCAGATGAGGATGAAGGCTGAGAGAGGTTAAATGAATTGCCCAGAGCCACACCAGAGGGTAAGCATCTGAGGAAGAATTTGAACACGGGTCTTCTGAGTCCAACTCCAGTGTCTTATCTACTATACTAAGCTGTCTCTTTCCTCATTTGTGAAATAGGTATAATATTTGTACTATATAGCTGAAGAACAGATTCATTCATTCTTTTAGCAGGCATTTACTAAATGTTTACTATATAAAGATCAGTAAGGTAGGTATTAGGCAGGTAAAAAATTTAGGTAAGGCATGGTCTCTGCCCTAATGGGAGCAGAATACAGAGTATTCTAACAGCAGAATAGGACATATGGATGACATTAATATACAGTATTACATAATTACAAATTACTCCAAGAGGTCCAAATGGATGTCATTCTCAACAGGGAAGCCTTCTTGGCAAAGGAGATGTTTGAGTTAGGTTTGAAAGAACAGATAAGGATGAAACATATAAAAGGGAGAAAGGATGTTCCATGAATAGGGGAGAATGTAAGCAAAGGCAAGGAAGGAAAGAAAGAAGCACAGAGCATGGGTAAAGGAAAGAGGAATCCAATACGACTGAATATAGATACGAAGAAGAGAATGTGATAAAGCTAGAAAGGATCAGTGACCCAAAATGTGGATGGTTTTGAAAGCTAGGCAAAAGGACTTGAAAATATACTAGATAGATAATAGGGAGATACTGAAATTATTTAAGTGAAAGGGTGACATATTCATCAGATGCATGCTTTTGGAGTGAGGATAGAAAACTGACCTGTGGCTTGAGGGCTCTTCCTCCACCATTACAGATCGGTAACTCCTTGCTAACTTTTAATCTTAGAGTTGCCTGAGGCCCTAAGAAGTCAAGCACCTTATCAGTGGTCACACAGCTGGTACACATCAGAGGCAGATTTGAACCCAGGCCTTGTCACCTCCAAGGTTGGGTCCTTATCCACTATGCTATGGTTCCTTACATTATTACTTATTTTTATCTTTAAGGCATCCTACACAACTTAACTTATGTAAACAGCTTTTCCAGGTAAAGCAAAGAAGTACTATCCTTATTTTCTACAGACCAGTTCCTTGTCTAAAGCTCCTCAAAAAGATGTTGGCCCTTAAATTGCCTGCATCTGCTAGTATACAGTCCTTGCTCCCAAGATTAACTCTAATGTATTTTTATTGTTCAATCCATTATCTGAGTCTTCATGACCCCATTCTGGGGTTTTTGTGGCAAAGAAGTGGTTTGCCACTTCCTTCTCCAGCTAATTTTACAAATGAGGAACTGAGGCTAACAGGATTGAGTAACTTGCCCAGGGTCACCCAGCTAATAAGTAGATGAGACTGGATTTGAACTCCTAAAGTTGAGTCATCCTGATTCTAAGCCCAGTACTCTATTCGTTATGCCACCTAGCTACCGGGTTCTAATATGTAGAGTCTGCCTATTCGGCATTTGAAGAGATAGAAAATGGAAGTACTAAAGAAAATTTTCAATGCAATATTTCCATAAAGTTGTATATGCAAACAAATACAATTTCTTCATTGAGTGAGAGTTTGTCTCAAAGATCCCTTCCAATCCTGAAATTCTATGATACCAACATAATTCATTTTAAAAATTTTATTTTCTAGTCTTATAAAGACTTATTATACATTGCTCTTTTCTAATATACAGATCTTGTTTTTCATTATAATATCCTGGAATAAAAATTTTGTTGGCAAATTTTATTCCATATATATTTCTCAAAAATATATTATTTCAACTCTTTTCTCTACTTATTTGTAAGTTAAATGCACAGAATTACCTGAGCACCAAATGCAAATAATAGGATTTTAGAACTAAAGGAAGACAAATTCTGATTACCTTCCAATTTTTAGAAATGAAGGAACTCAGGTCCTGAGAGTGTTTTATATGAGGCCCCATAGTAAAAGAGCTAATGTGGGATTAGGACCCAGGTTTTTAGAATCTGAAATTTTAAAATTCACTCTATAAATTTATATAATATATATGTGTGTATGTATGTATATGTAGAATATATAAAAGTTATTTTAAAAGTTATAAAAACCTAAACCTTAAGGATCAGCTTTTTTCATATCCTCTGTGACAAATAAAAGTAAAATTATTATAAATATCTTCTCATATTTTCCACTGACTACAACATACATCAAAGATATATTACTACTTTTTCCCTAAGGCATCTCAGAATTTACGAGGGAAAGGAAATGTGTACAGACTAAAATGGAGACAAGTTCCATGAAAAATGAGTCATGTTCCCTGAAATTAAAAAAATGTTCTGTCATACACACATAGATAATGGAAAAATTCCTATATAAGCTAGAGTTTGACTGGGAAAAGCAGCATGAATGGAAAGAAGGACTTAGGGAAACTTGAAAGAATAATGTATTTGTTTTAACTCAAGGCCTAAAACTAAAGTTTTCAGTTCACATGAACTAAATTCAACCTTATGGGACCCTCAAAAATCATTTTATATAGATCTATGTCATATGAGGAACTCAGAATGTTTACCTCAGGAGAAGAAGATATATCTGTATAAAAGTTCATACATACATGGTTTGTAACTACAAAAGAGTAGGAACAACATATGTATCCAATGATTGGGAATGGCTTTTTAAAATTGTGGCATATGAAATGGTATATTCATAGTTGTTGTTGGTGCTGTGAATATTGTCTTAGTGATACACAAGTATATCAGTAGTAGTAACAGCAAAGAAGTGGAGAACACAAGGAAGAAAATTTCAGAAGAAAATTAACAGGACCTTTAAAAATTACTTTATTGATGTTAATATACTCTTTAAAAAACAAAATAATAGAATTTACTGATTACGTACAATTTAATTTCTTTTTTTTGTATTTAAGTATCTTATTGATGTTTGTTACATTTGTAATTTTTTAAAAAATTCTTCCCGTCCCACTGTCCCCTTTTCCCCCCCAAGAAAAGGAAGCAAAACAGGATTCTTATCCAACAAGGTGCTTTCTATTCCTATATTAAGATCATAAGATTTCTTGATTGATACAACTGCAGAGACAAAATTTTGTACAATGGTTCTCAGAGTTTTACTATCATTCAAGGCATAAGCCAGAGAGTTAAGGAGGAAATAGGCAGGAAAAAAACATGTAAACACTCATCAGATCATTTTTTCATATTAATCCTTTTATATATTTGTTTTCTTCAAGAATATACGCTCACTGAGTGTATATAGCATTTCTCATTTACATTTTTATGTCCCCAGCATACTTTGCATATGGTGCTTAATAAATGTTTGTTGAACTGTATTTTCAGACTAACACATATACATAATAAATATGATAGAGATGAAAAAAGTAGTACTTTAGATCCAAGAAATGAGGATCCTTACTGACTGGGGAGATCAGACAAAGCTTTATGGAAGGGTCAGTATCTGAGCTAGACTATGAAGGATGGATAGAACAATGATAGGGAAGCAATTCAGACATGAGTTGGGGGTGGTAGTTGAGTCATGGAGTCATTTGGTAATCTGGTGAAGACTTTGTACTTCTCAGAATAAACTGGGATACGTGGGATCACAAAGGAAACTGATTATATTGATATACAGTTATCAAGATGTAAAAGTAACAACCATCACAGTGAAAAAACAAGTTCACAGGTATCAGGTTAAGAAAAAAAAATCTCACATATAGGGAATTTTTCACTCTCCTCTCCTCAATCCAAGAGCTATTTGTGGTGACTTGGGACAGAAGCACATTCAGTTGAATTCAGTAAATATTTGTGAAGTGCCTAGTATGTGCCAGGCACTGTGTAAGCACTGAGGATACAAGTAAGAAAAAGAAGACAGTCCTTACCCTCAAGGAACTAAATGGGGGAAGCAACAAATAAAAGGAAGCTGAAAAGCTATGGGTGGGGGGCTAAAAAGGGGATCAGGGAGTACTGGGGGTGGGGACCTGATGTTCTGTGTTGTTATTGGAAACCAATCACAGCTGCTGATGAGAAAAGGAGTAGCCCCATGCCACAACTAGACATGTGCTTAATGACAAGAAGAGTGTTCTAAGAGTGGATATATTCTCAGCCCAAAGAATAACACCAGCTGAAGGGGGGAGGCTTCTACCAAGAGTTCTTCAAAAAGAAATACATGGGTCTTGGTTGCCTAGGAAGTCAAGATCCACATATTTCTTTTTGGGGAACTCTTGGCACTCCTCCCCACTGCTGTCATTTCTAGGAATGACATTATATATTATGTGTGACGTACAGATGATACATACATACATACATACATACATACATACATATATATATATATATATATATATATATATATATAATACACATAATACATGTATAGTCCTCTAGCCAGAGAAAGATTTCTTGGGCAAAACAAAAATAGCAAATCCAATTTCAGGCTGACTTAAGAGACGCATAGTGTCCAGAACTTAGGGAATTGGTCATCTTTTTGCATTCTGCCCTGTTCAGATCACATCTAGAGAATTCTACTCAGTTCTAGACACTATATTTTAGGAAGGTCATTGAAAAGCTAGAGAGGATCCAGGGGACAAGAATCAGTATATTAGCAAGCACACCATATGAAAATTAGTTGAAGAGACTGGAAATATTCAGCTTGAAGAAAGGAATTTATCGAATCATAGATGTAGACCCAGAAGGTGCATTGGAGATCATCTAATCCAGACTTTCATTTTGCAAATGAGAAAACCAAGACCCAGCAAAGATAGGTCAATTAGCCAATAACCACACAATCAATAAGCATCAGAACCATAATCCGAATCCAGGTCTTCTGATTCCAACTCCATCCCCCTTTCCTCTGCACTCCATTGCCACTCATGGTAATTGTCTCCAAGTATATGGAGCACTGACATGTGGAAAGGAGGTTGTTGTTCCTTGAAATTTTACCATACCAGCTCATCTGCCCCCAGTGTTCCTAGAGCTTGTTAAGCCATCTCCTTCCCCTGACCCAACCATGGCAGAGAATGATTTGGACAACAAACTCCTAGATTATGAAGATGATGATGTAGAGACAGCAACTGAGGAGGATGGAGCTGAGGCCCATTCAAAGGATGGTGTGGAAGGTTCCTACGTCTCCCTCTAGAACTCTGGCTTCCATGACTGCCCACTCAAGCCAGAGCTACTCCAGATCAGTGTAGATTGTGGCTTTGAGCATCTGAAGTTCAACATGAGTGTATCCCTCAGGTCATCCTGGAATAGATGTCTTGTACCAGGCCAAATCAGGCATAGGAAAGACAACTGCATTTGTGCTGGTCATGTTGCAACAATCTCTGCCAGTCACTAGTCAGATGTCTCTGCTAGTGATATGTCACACTCAGGAACTGACCTTTCAGATTATCAAGGAGGATAAGCATTTCTTCAAATACATGTCCAATGTCAAGTTGGTATTGGTTTTTAGTAATCTATCAATTAAAGAAAGATGATGGAGGTGGTACTCAGGAAGAATTGCCCACATATTGTCATGGAGTTATTGTCGTTCTTGTTCAGTTATTTCAGTTGCGTCCAACTCTGTGATCCCATTTGGTGTTTTCTTGTCAAAGACACTGGAATTGTTTGCCATTTCCTTCTCCCGTTCATTTTATAGATGTGAAAACTGAAGCAAACAGGATTAAGTGACTTGTCTAGAGTCACACAGCTAATAAGTATGTGAGGCTAGATTTGAACTCAAGAAGTTGAGTCTTCATCCTAATTACTGCACCAGCTAGCTGCTCTTCATTGTCATAGGGACCCTGACTCAAAATAAAAATCTCATTCTCATAAAAGATTTTATCCTGAATAAGTGTAACAAAATGTTCAACCATTGCGAAATGTATCAGAATATCTGGGAAGTTTTCCAGATGACCTCATCATGAGAAACTGTACCTGAAATTAAATGCTGCCCAGGACAAAAAGATCTGCCTGGTCTGCCACAAGTTCAGGAAAGAGTTAATGGAGATCTTCATGAATATGATGAGACAGAGATGACACTACATGGGATGCAACAGTATTATGTGAACTGAAAGGTTACAAGATATTCCTAAATTCAACCAGGTAGGGTTCTTCAGCACTGCATCATACTGACTTAGCTTCTAGTGAAATAAAACTTCCTGGCCATTGTTATTCATTTTAGGATATCCCAAGGGGAGAGATTGTCCCAATGGCAGCAGCTCAAGATTTCCAAGGTCATGTTCTTATGGTCATTATCCTGCTTGACCAGAGCATAGATAATGAATGAGTGAACACTGTCCTTAACGACATGCCACAGAACTCACAGAGTGACCAGGGCAGATTGGTTTAGTACAAAGGGTTTGGCTATGACATCTGTGTTAGATGAAAATGATGCCAAAATCCTCAAAGATATCTAGGATCATTTCAAGGTCAACACCAGTGAATTGTCGTTGTTGGTGTTGTTTGTCCTTCATCTTCAAAGAGGACAAATGACATTGGAAGGGTTGACATCACTGAAGTGTGTGATGAAATAGACATTTCTTCCTACGTTGAGCAGACATGGTAGAGGTCTTGGATTTTCTTTTGAAGCACAATACTCCAGGAGCTAAACACCTGTTCGTGAAAGTAAAGGAAATACTATTGCCACCTACCCCAGACTCCCAATCTCAAAGACTTTGTTCATGTCATTCTCAAAACTCCTTTATTGATTTGCCCTGTTGGGTTTTTTTTTAACAAAACTATAAATGAAACAGCAACAAAAAAGGAAATGTAAAGCAGAAGACCAGTAAATATAAAATATATATCCCTACCCTAGAAAGAGTCTGAGGCTTGAATACCTAAATTACATGTGAAAAAGCCAGCCAGAAAATAATTTGTCTCCAGCCGACAACCTACATTCATACTTGTGTCCCTAGACACTTATGTATGATCCCCAAAGGAGTAGGGAGGTGATCCTAACTAAACTGAAAGTAATCGCCTTAAGGCAAATGCCCACCTCACCAAGAGAAGAAATATTTGATGCTGAAGGATTGTCTTGTTAGAGAGGCTAGATCTCTCCCATATCCTGTCTGAAGCTGAGGCTCTTTGGGAGTTAAAACTCCCGCTGTTTCTAAACTAAAGCCTGGTGCCCTAGCAGATAGAACTGTTCACCTAAAAACAGCATTCTGGCTGAAGAGGTTGGTAGCAGTACCACCCAGCCAAGTCAGTAGAAAAGATTTCATGAAACCTTCTACCCAAGAGCAAATTGGAATAGGTCAGACAATTGACCCATCCAGTAGAGATATCATGCCCTCAGAAGAGCCCAGAAGCTGAGCAACCTGCTTGGTACAGGCAGGCAGTAACGGGAGCAGCAGAACTGATTGACAGTTATTTCCCAGTCCAGAAGCAGCTGATCCTGCTTGACCACCACAGGGACTGATTGATCTGCTTGACCCAGTCCAACCATGGACTTACCCACTGACTGGAACCACCATACCTTGCAAAGAGCCACCCTAGCTATATCACAAGTGCCTAAACCTACAATAAACATTACGAGGACTTTTTGGAGAGAAAAAGAATAACAAGACTCCATAGTTCTAGAATTGAGAGTGGCCTGGGTGATGTGTGTCCCTTACACATGTACCCCACTATCATTACAGTCTAAAATCAAGTCCACTGTTCCCCTCATGAACTCTATGTGTATTTGTAGCAGAATACACCCATGTTGTTGGGAGGTGGAAGGGTAAGAAGTGCTTTGTTATTACTCTTCTTGATATACTGGTTTGTTTGTTTTGTCTTTTCTAAAGAACGATCTGACTCTACTGGCTGATTGACAACAGGAAATATTAGTAGGGCCCCATGAACTATTGGTCAAAAGGATATTCACCCACAAGGTTACCTTTAGAATCCTGAAAGTACTAGCAGTCACCCTTTTAGGGAACAAACCTGCCAGTGCCTTCGAAAGTTAAGCAAAGTGAGGCTTGAGGGAGGTATTACACATACAAAGTATTCTAATTCATAAGTAAATGAATGTTATTATCAGTAGTGACAATAAAAATAATTCATTAAAATAAATCCACTTAAAATATATTTATTTTTTAAAAATCTAGAAAGAGTAAGCTGACTGTTTAATTAGTTCTTTCATTATCAACCCATTCCATATGTAATTTTTCCAGATTAATCAATGAGATTAATTTCATTGTGATAACCAATATAGACATCAGGATGATTATCTGAGACACATCTGAAGTTGGAATAGAATGAATATTAAATTAGTATAGAAAATAATAAAGGCATCTGCCCTTCTTTACTTGTAATCAAGTTCGGTCTTTATTATCTAGATACTGAAAATACAGAAAAGAGCATGCCTCTGAGAATTGAGTCAGAAACTGCAATAAGGCATGACCTCTACTGAGACAACATTACTTTATTAGTCTACATGACAGCAACTGCATCTGCAGAGGTAGAAAAATGAAGTACTAGGAAAGAATCACAAGTAGTATAGTGAAATAGAAAATCCTTAGCAGAGATATAGTTTGGATATAGAATGCTGGTTTTTCATTTAATTCTGTTTTAGAAGAGATGTATTCAAAGAGATCAAAAAAAGATTCATGTGTACAAAAATATTTATGGCAGCTGTTTTCACGCTATAGCAGAGAACTAGAAATTAAGAGGGTGCCCCTCAGTAACGGAATGGATAAACAAATTATGGTATATGCGTGTCATGAAACCATGCTCTAAGAAATGATGCAAGGGACGGGTTTGGTGAAATCTGGAAAAACTTGTATAAACTGATGCAGACTGAAGTGAGCAAAAACACAATTTATACAGTAACAACATTGTAAAGACAAACAACAAGACTTAAGGACTCTAATCAATGAAATTGAAGAATGCCAGGCTTGCAACAAGATGCAGATATATTTTTGTAGATCAAGATACATTTTTTGAAGATGGCAAATGTAAGATTTGTTTCTCTTTTTTTTTCCCAGTAGGAGTGAGGGAAAGGTGGAAAGGAGAGAAAATACAATTACTCCTCGTTGAAAAGAAATAACTTTTTTTTAAAAAATAAAACTCTTCTTTATATTGAATTGAAAGCTGCCTCCCCAGACCTTCCACCTACTCATTCTGCTTCTGCACTCTAGAATCGAGAAGAATAAGTTTAAATCCTTTTCTTAAGAAAATCTTTCAAGACCCTAAAAGGAGTGATTGAACATCTCCTAAGTCCTGTCTTCTTCAATGACTGATCCTAATGTGTTGTAATTTTAAGTCCCTCTACAATTCTAGTCCCTTTCTTATGTGTACATTCCTGACTAGAGACTTTGGCAGAAATGACTGAATCAGTCAGGAGGAATAATTCTAACCTTTCTAGGCTGGTTGTTTGTTATCCTTTGTTCTCGAAGAGGACCAAAATGACATCACCATGATAAAGTCAAGTTTCAATGTGTCTGACTATGGCTGATCAAACCAATATGAGCTCAGAATGTTCTGCCACAGGTTGGACACAGATAGTCTGCATGAATATTTGGGGTGGATACTCTAAATTTGCACATCCTACATTTTCTTTGTACTGTTTCAATTATGCTTTGCTCATAGAGCATAGCACCTTTTCTGATGTGGGCACACCACGCTGAGCAGTCCCGTGCCAGTGCCTCTCATAGTGCATAATCAAATCCAAAGTTCTTCAGAGTGTCCTTCTATCGCTTCTTCTGACCACCATGTGATCACCTGCCCCATGCAAGTTCTCCATAAAGTAGTCTTTTTGGCAAGCGTGTGTTTCGCATTTGAATAATGTGGCCAGCCCATCAGAGTTGTGCTCTCTGAAGCATAGTTTGAATGCTTGGTAGTTTAGTTCAAGCAAGTACCTCCATGTCTGGTACTTTATCCTGCCAGGTGATCTTCAGAATCTTCCTAAGACAGTTCAAATGAAAGCGATTCAGTTTCCTGGCATGGCACTAGTAGACTGTCCATGTTTCACAGGCATTCAACAATGAGGTCAGCACAACAGCTCTGTAGACCTTCAGTCTGGTAGTCAGTCTAATACCTCTTCTCTCCCAGACTTTTCTTTGGAGCCTCCCAAACACCGAGTTAGCTCTGGCAATGTGTGCATCAACCTCATTGTCAATGTGTACATCCCTGGAAAGAACACTACCAAGGTAAGTGAACTTATCCACAGCATTCAAAACTTCTCCATATGTTGTAATTGATGGTCCCATGAGTAGTGGTGTGGTGGTGGCTGATGGAGCACCTGTGTTTTCTTGGTGCTAATTATTAGGCCAAAATTAGCACAGGCAGCAGACAATTGATCCATACTTTGTTGCATCTCAGCTTCAGAGACTGCACTGAGTGCACAATCATCTGCAAACAGATGATGCACCAATACCACCTCCGTTTTGGCCTTGGCTTGTAGTCTTTTCAAATTGAAGACTTTACCATCAGTACAGTAGTTGATCTTGATGCCATGTTCATCCTCATTGAAAGCATTTGAACACATGGCTGCAAACATCATGCTAAAAAGCATGGGAGCAAGCACACAGCCCTGTTTCACTCCATCAGTGACTGGGAAGGCACAAGAGCATTATCTACTCTCTAGAATCCAGGCAAACATGACGTCGTGAAATGGATGTACAATACTGATGAACTTCTCTGGGCAACCACATTTTGACATAATTTTCTTTTTTTTTTTTAAATAAATTTATTTAACTTTTTACATTCATTTTCACAAGATTTTGGTTTCCAAAATTTTCTCCCTGTTTCATAATTTTCCATAAGTCCTCATGACTAACAGTGTCAAAGGCCTTGGCCAGATCTACAAACGTTGTACATAGACCTCTGTTCTGCTCCTGGCATTTCTTCTGGAGTTATCAGGTTTCTGGAGTTGTCTAGCCTTTCTCGGGTAGCACTTAAGTGGAAAGGGTTAATAGAAACAGCTGTGGGATTCTTGAGAAAGGGGATGTTCAGGTTGACCTGTTGATTCTAGCAGAATTTAAATTAAATTAAATCCAGAAATTAAAGGCTAGTATGAACCTCACTTTAAAATAAAAGAGGATAATAAAGAGAAGTCTTTAAATTACATGGCTGGGTAACACTGGCTATAGATTGTGAAACAAATCTGATAATACAGTTATAAATAAATAATCCTATGAAATTCAAAAAGAATTAAACAGATTGATTAAGGAAGTCATTATTGCAACTCCCAGGCTCCACATCTTACCTAGTGACAGTACGACATGACATGACATGAAGGAAGAGGTAAAAGTTGGAGGTAGAGTCAGTGAAGACTCTACTGAACTAACTCCAAATTCTTTAAAATTCTGCCATCTTGTTTCTCTGGCTTCCTTCAAGTCCCAAATGAATCCTGTCTGTTATAGGAAGTTTTTTCAGGTCTGTCTTACTTCTAG
This sequence comes from Potorous gilbertii, assembly GCA_028658325.1. Classification (NCBI taxonomy): domain Eukaryota; kingdom Metazoa; phylum Chordata; class Mammalia; order Diprotodontia; family Potoroidae; genus Potorous; species Potorous gilbertii. Next base: position 117,819,545 of record CM053773.1, read on the forward strand.
TGTCTTCCCTCTTTTAATTATTCCCTACTTATCCAGTGCATATCTTTTTTTATACATAGTTTGTTTTCGTGTTGTCTTCTCCATTATGCTGTGCAGTCCTTGAGGGTAAGGACTGCTACTTTCTGTATCCCCAGCACTTAGCACAGCATCTAGCACATGCCAGGTGCTTAATAAATGCTTATTGACTGACTCACTGACAAAGTCAAAAAAAAATAGCAAGAAACAATTACAGTTGCTCAAAAAGAATTAGTCCTCTGTGATAGGCATTTATTGCTCAGTGCCTTGAGTGTGTGAGAGGGTAAACGGCTCAAGCTTTGAGACATGTTAAATGTAACCACTGGTTTCCTATTTGTATGACTGTTTAGAAAACATCTTCTCTTTCCCTGTCTTTATTATTCAGCTTGCAATGCATGTTTCTTACTTGGGGTTGTATGGGCCGTTTTATTCTTATTTTTTGCAACTTCATTTTTAAAATAAGAATCAGATGCTTCTCCTTTGCAGTCAATTCTGTATTGTCCGCAGAACTCCTCTGCTGCCTCTACTTCAGGTTTATTTACCACAGGTGCCCAGAATAATCTCATTACTGATTATCTTGCATTCTGCATTGATCTTTGTAAGAAGAACAGCTAACATTTGTATAGTGCCTTACAGACATTGCTTTGTTTTAACCTCACAACATCCCTGTTACAGACATTTTTATCCATATTTGAAGTAACAGCCAGGTTGAGTGATTTGTCCATAGCTACAGAGTTTATAAGCATCTGAGGCTGGAGTTGTTAGTGTTTTCCTCGAGTTCAACACTCTCCACTTGATCATACTGTCTCCTTAATATGCTTAATCTGCTTGCTATTTCCCATTCTCAGTTTATCCTTTTTGACATTATGGCCAGAGGATATATGAAATACCAAGACTTTAAAGGTTTTTGGAACAAGTTTTACTGCTTGATAAAATCTTGAGAGAAGACAAATCAGGTAGGAGAAGTTGAAATCTGAGTCAGGACTTTATTAATGCCTTAACCATTTAGAAATGAAATCCCAAATCATCAGAAATATGTATACTCAGAATCATCAGAAATATATGAATACACCAAGGAACTGGGCTTTCAGTCATTAAAAGACTACAGTATAGAGTGTAACTTACAGCTGCCTACATAGCTCATCAGAAAGTTAGTATCAGAGGAGAATTTAAACCCAGATCTTCTTTATCCAACTCCAGAATTCCATCCTTACAGCCTCTTTGCTTGAGCTCATGTAGGGACAAAAATACCTAATTCATTTTTAGTTTACTTCATTCTGTAACACTCCTATTTTTACCTCCTCCATTGATAAAGATAATCTATAGTTGATTCTGTGAATAGAAGAAATGGACAATAAATCTGGAATCCTCTTTTATTCAATGAGAGTCAAATATTATTGTGACAACAATATTTTTCCCCCTCAGTTAAATGTGTCCAAAACTGAACTGAGGATTTCCCTGGGGGGTCAAGACAGTCAGATAGGGAATATCAACCAATAAATAAATCATATTTATTAGGACTATGTAGTTAAAATACATATGACAAATGCTATTAGGGGTTCTCACAGGTTCACAGAATCTCAGAGGTAGAAGTAACCTCAGAAGATATCTAGTCCAACATGTATTTAGACAGGAATCCCTCCTAAAATAACCTTGACAAGTGGTCATCCAACTTCCAATTGGACTACATTGAGAGGAATCCCACTAACTACCAAGACACATCTTTATACTTTGGGATTCATTGTGGTTGTTTTGTTTTTAAAATCTTCTTTTTTTTTTACTTATGACCCAAAATAACATTTTAATATGACAGTACAGAAAGTATAGGTAAGTTAAAGTTAAGTTCTATCATATCACAAAACTACAATACAAATAATAGAAAACCCATCAAAGTCTTTTCATATACATTTTGATAGAGAACCTATCTAATCACCAGGAATAAATACTACTGTACATATTCAAAATGTAATCCAGCCTCCAATTGGACTTCAATGAGATGAATCTCCCTCCCTTTCAAGGCAATCCTTTAGAGTTTGAAATACTCTTCTTTCCTTGAATTAAATGGAAATCTGACTCTGCCTCCACTGCCACATTGGACTAAGCAGAATAAATCTAATCCCTCTTACCTAGGAGAGTACTTCAAATAATCTAAAATAGTTTTCATACTCTTTGACCTCCCTCACAGCACATCCTTTTCCTTCTCCAGGCAAGATTGTCCTAGTTTCTTAAAATGATTCTCACATAGCATGGTCTCCAGTACCCTCAACATGCCCTCAACATTCCAGCCACCTTCAAAACATTTCTGTTAGTCCTTAGTAAAATATGATTACTAGAATTGAAAGCAATAAGCCAGATGTCACTGCATGCTATAGAAGGATTATCATTTCTGTTGTTCTACACTCCATTCCTCTCTGAATGTAACCAAAGACTATTTTAGCTTCTTTACCTGCATGTGGTGTCAAACTATTGACTCATATGGAGCTTGTGATCCACTAAATCCCTCAACTCCTAGGAGTTCACCTGATATGCAACTCGTATTCTGTATTTGTGTATCTGGTTCCTTGAATACATGTAGGGGAACTTAAATTCATCCCAATTAAATTTCCTCTTATTCTATCTTTCTAGTCTATTAAGATCTCTCTTCTATTCTCCTAAAAGAAGTAACATCCTTTACAACATTTCTACATGACACTTCCTTGTTTGTAATATCTTGTAAACTGCTTATACTACTTATATCTCCACTGCCCTTTTGGTGACTTGTCAATTTCAATTCTCTAGAGAATGTAATATTCCATGACTTCAGTAATACTATAGATAAATGTAAAAGCAACATCACATTATTTATCCTGTACGATTTTTGAAAGAATATTTTGTCATAGGCAAAAGAAAAAAAAAGGATGTGACAATGAGAACATGTACTAGTTGTACCTTCTTTACATATTTTGTACAAACAACAACCCCTTCCCCCATGAAGAACAGTGACTCATCTAAGCAAAGGAAATTCCGGGACTGGGTGCAACATTCTTAACTAAGCACTTTTTAGAAGCTCAGAATCATTGTCACAACTGGTCAGAGAGAATGACGATTGGCACTAGCAGAGGAAGATGCTATTTAAATTAGCAATACTCTCCTGAAAATTTTTTATCATTTTTCTCAAGGAAGAGTAATCCAAAAAGAAAATGGAAATGACCTCTAGGGCAGGGTTTATTAATCAAGGGTCCATGAATTTGGTTTTGGTTTTTGATATTTTGATAATTATATTTCAATAAAATTGATTTCCTTCATAGTCCTGTATATCTTATTTTAAGCATATAAAACATTATTCTGAGAAAAGGGACCCATAGGTTTTCACTAGACTGCCAAAGGAGTCCATAACACAGAAAAGGTCAAGGACCACTACTCTAAGATAACAGAAGCAGTGACATGGCTCAGTGGATAGAATGCTGCCCCTGGAGTCAAGAAGACCTGCCTTAGGTACTTACTAAGTAGGTGACACTGGGCAAGTCACTTAACCTCTGTTTACCTCAGTTTTGTCAACTGTAAAATGGCAATGACACTATTGCTCACTTCCTAGGTTTGTTGAAAAAACATTTGCAAAGCACTTATCACAGTATCTGGGACATAGTGAGCATGTAATAGATACTTCTTTCCTTTCTTCATAACAGCTTGTCATTTGACACGCATAAATTATAGCATAAAATCAATGGGCCTAAGACCTTAAAGGTCAGTGGTATTTCAGAAGGATCAAAAAAGGTATAAATGACATCCCCTTTTTAGCTTTAGTATTGGCCACAGCAATTTCGGTCTCAGGCTTAGCCTGAGTACAGCGCTCACCTCATCATGAACCACCTATCAATACATTTAGTGTAAAGATCAAGTTGCACTATTGGGTCATTCTCTTAGCCCAGCTTGGTGGGTTCACATCAGTTTTCAAAGCTCTAACAATCATCCAACTGTCTTTCCAGTAAAGACTACCCACAAGTAACTAAAAACAGTATGTACTAGGACTGAAGGATTGACAGCAGGGCAGGACCTAGGGCAGGAAAATTGTATCTGTGTACTAATTTCAGAACACAGAGTGATGGTACGTTAGATTAGTCCCACCTATTCCTGGTTTTTATTTCTGCTTTGTTTCATTGAGATCACCTTAGTCTACTGACAATGAACCTAGGCAAACCCTAAGTTACAGTATTATTCTCTGGCAGGACTCATAGGACATTACTTCTACAACATGAGAGACCTAAACCTTCCCAACTTAAGGTGAATTTCATCATCTTGCTTAGAATTAGAAGTCTCCATCACTGGTTCAGGACAGAGTTGTCTCACTATCCGTCCTCCATGGAAGGCAAAATCCTCTTGTGGGATCTCCCTGACTTTCCTGATGAGCCTATGTCAGTTGAGGTGCTGACACATCAAGTATCTGTTATGATATTTGGCTCAGACTCAAGGGTGATGACTTTCCATATGGTGTATATTCTCTGTGTTATGAAATCCTGCCTGATCAGTGAGTACCAGCACATGACTTCTGCCATGTCATCAGTTAGCCAACCAAGAAGATGGCCCACCCTTTCCAATTCCCCAAAAGTCCCAACTACCTATAAATTCCCAAACAAGAAAAAGTTGTCATTTAAATTACTGTAGCAAAAAGAGAGAAAGAAAATTGGCCCTACATGTATAGAGAGATCTGTTGTGACTCTGGCTCTAGGGGAGGCAGAATAGACATCTCTAGCCTCTTCTCCACCACCCCACCACCACCTTCTCAGAGGAAAACTTTCATTTCTGCCAGGAGAGGAAAGCAGGAGGTAGGTGCCAGAGGCCATGAATCTTCCCCCTCAAGGGGAAAATTCCAAAGTCTCTCAAGTAGCCAGCTGAGAACAGCAACATGACAAAGACAGTTGATTCCTTTCATGTCTTCTCAGTCTTTTCCTTCAGCAAGTTGGTGTCGTGTTGGCCTCTTCCATCTTCTCTCTCAAACCTTTTGAGCTACACTCAAAGAATATCCTTGCTTGGAAAGTCTGGAAGGGAGACTCCCACTTAAATAGTCCCCAAAGTGGGAGACTCAAAGGAGATTGGATGAGAACTGAAGATATCACCTCTCACCAGTTCCACCCCTGGAGTTTCCATCTCCACCAATATGGAAAGAGTTCCATATCAAAGGGCTTTGGGACTGTGGTTACACTAAAAATGCCACCTTTCCATCAAAAAAAAAAGTTTTTAATATAATTATTTATTTTATAATAATGAGCTAGATACAATTATTACTATATGCTATATTATATGTATTATTATTATTTAGTATATAATTTTATGTAGTTACTATATTATGTTATATACAATTACTATATACTATGGAATCATGACTACATATAATATTACTATAGAATTTTATAAGTATTACTATATATGCTATGTTAGACATTCTACTACTACATATCATAATATTATATATATATTATTACTGTATATTATTAAATATTTATTATATATTATATAATTATTACTATACACCATATAATAATCACAATATAATTATTATACAGACTGATGAATGTTTTGACTCTAAGGCAGTGAAGATAAAGGGTATTTTTTTTCACCACTATCAGAAAGACTCAAACTGTAGTTGAAACAATTTGCTTTTAAAATTAAGAACCTGCTAAAAATGCCATCCTATCCTTAAAGAAGAAGCAAAGCCCCTCTACCTAGATTCCTTCTTGAATAATATCTGATCCCTCCTCTTTACTTTAAGCACAAAAGTTATTCCGAACTTTCTTAATTCTACTCAGTCTCCTTACAATATCTCTTCAATCACCACTTTTAGCAAAGGATCTACCTTACTTTACTAAGAAAACAGAGACTGTCTGAGCTCTCTCTTCTTCCCTATTTCATACTTGAAAAACTAGTTCAATGCCTTGAGTTCCCGATTCCATCTCCCATCTTCTCAGGTTTTTCTCCTGTATCATTTCCTCTCTTTCTGTCCATCTATCTCTGTCTCTATCTCTCGATATAGCTCTCTCTGTCTCTTTGTCTCTATCTCTATGTCTCTCTGTCTCCCTTTCCCTCTCTCCCTCTTCCTCTCTCTGTCTTTCTCTGTCTCTCTGTCTCTCTCTGCCTCTGTCTGTCTCTCTGTCTGTCTGTCTGTCTCTCTCTCTCTCTGTCTCTCTCTCTCTCTCCATATCTTTAATCTCTCCTTATCAAGCACTTTCTTCCCTGATATTTAAAATATACCCAGTGACCAAGAACTGGAAATCGAGGGAATGCCCATCATTTGGGGAATGGCTGAACAAGTTGTGTGATATGAATGTAATGGAATACGAGGGATGATGAACAAAATGATGACTAGGTGGACTTCAGGAAAACCTGGAAATACTTCTATGAACTGATGCTGAATGAAATGAGCAGAACCAGGAGAACATTATACACAGTAACAGCCACAGTATGTGAAGACTATTTCTGATAGACTTAGCCCTTCACAGCAGTGCAAGGATCTAAAATATTTCCAAAGGACTCAACGTAAAATGCCATGCGTATCCAGAGAAAGAACTATAGAATTGGAACTCAGAATGAAACAGACTGTTTTCTCTTTTGTTATGTTTTTTGTTTTTGTTTTTCTTATGGTTTCTCCCATTTGTTTTAATTTTTCTATGCAACATGGCTAATGTGAAAATGTGTTTAATAAGAATATATGTGTAGAACCCATATAAGATTGCATGCTGTTTGGGGAGGGGGGAAGAAAATATAAAACATATGGAAGTGATTGTTGAAAACTGAAACCAAACCAAACCAAAAAACATTCACTTGAACTTGCCCTCCTCTCAATCTTTCATATATAGCCATTCTACCTTTTACAGCCAAACTCTCAGAGTTGTTAATTCTCATCACGATTTCCTCACTTCTCAATCTCCAACACCTTGCAATCTGACTTGGATTTCATCCACTGGACTGAAATTGTCCTTAGTAAAGGCACCAATCACTTCAGTGATAAATCCAAAGGCCTTTTCTCAGTTGTCATTTTACTTCACTGACATCTTCTTGGGGATTTGACACTTTTGACTACCCTTTTCTTCCAGGACACTTTCCTTTCGCTTTTGTAACGCTGTGCTGTCTTGGATTTTCTTCTATTGTCTGACCACTTCTTCTCTATATACTTTACTGAATCATCCTCACTTTCCCTCCCATTAATGAAGGGTATCAATCCAACACTGTCCTAGGCTCCTTTCTCTCCTCTCCTTATACTTTCTCTATTTTTGAATCTCATTAGCTCCCATAGGATCAATTATCATCAATATTTCTTCCAAATCTAGATATCCAGCCCAAATCTCTCTCCCAACCTATAGTTGCAGATCACCATCTGTCTGCTGGATATATTTACCAAGGATATCCAGATGTCCAAGACAGAATTCATGATCTTTCCCCAAAATCCACCTCTCCTCCAAACGTCCCTTTTTCTGTTGAGGGGGCACCATCACACTTTCTCTTATCCAGATTTTCAATGAAACTGATATCACAAACTCTTCATTCTCCCATACTTCCTACTTCTAGTCAATTTCCAAGTCTTATTTCTTCTACCTAGGCAATATTTCTTACAACCATCTCTTTCTTTCCACTCACCTGGCTAGTTCAGACTCTCATTTTCTCCCACCTTGACTATTGCTATAATCCCCTTATTGTTTTTCATGCACTGAGTTGTCTCCACCTCCAATTCATCCTCCATCTTGTGGTGGGTGATTTTCTTTAAAAAAAAATTACTGTGAATCTAAATCTCAACAATTATGAATTTTTCCACATATAAAAAAGAACCAAAAAGATGATTACATGTGAAATTATAAACTTCTATTGCATGTTTTTTCACATCTATAGATTTAACATGATGGTAACAAAGTTTTACTGCCTCACTGTGTCCCCTTCTAAACTTCCTTCTGCTCCCTTTTGTGAGAGCCGAACTCTTCCTCTAATGACCCCCTCCTTTCTCCCTAGAAGCTATCTCTAGAAACAAATAAGAATAGGTAAGCAAAACAAATCTGTGCATTGTCCATACCTGAAAATGTATGCCTTATTTCTGTAGTCCATCATCACTCTGCCAAGAGATAGGAAACATGCCCTGTGAGCAGTCTTCCGGAGTCATGACTGACCATTATTTTGATTAGAGTTCTAAAGTTTTTCAAATTTGTTTTCCTTTACATTATTGTAAATTGTTCTCCTGGTTGTATTCACTTTACATTAATTCCTGCAAGTTGTCCTATATTTCTCTAAAATTGCCAATTTTATGTTTTAGCCATTTGGGAATCAATAGGAACTTACTTTGTTTCTAGTTCTTTAGTACAATGAACAGAATGCTGCTAGAAATGTTTTTGGATATTTGAGACTTTTCTCCCTGTCTTTGACTGTTTGGGGATTATGTTTATAAGGTGTGTGTGATGCCCATGTGTGTTTATTCTAAATGAGGCTCCTGGGAAAACTCTAATAGATATTTCAGGAATCTTGCCCAACCCACTTCAAGGGAGACTGACTCTTACCTGGAAGTAAGGGAGTAGTAATATGAGGCTAAAAGACAAAAAAAAAAGTCACTGCTCAAGGAATTCAGAATCTAACAGGGAAGACAGAACGTAAACAACAAGGTATAGTTTGTACCTAGTTGTACAACTATATCTGGTTGTTTGTATGTTACCTCTCCCTGATGGCATCAGTTGATCTGACTGACTGTATACATTTATCAGAGTTCTTAAGTCTTTCAAGATGGTTTGTTTTTATAATGTTGATAAGGTATATAGCATTTCCCTGGTTCTCCTCACTTCACTCTGCATCAATGTTTATACAAGTCATTCAAGGTTTCTCTGAACCATCCCTCCCTTCATTTCTTGTAGCACTATGGTATTCCATAACATTCATATATCACAATTTGTTCAACCATTACTCAGTTGATGGACATGCACCTCCTTAATTTCTAGTTCTTTTTCACTGCAAAAATAAATCTGTTGTAAATATCTTTGCATATATCAGTCTATATCCTCTTTATTTTGTTTCTTTGGTGCATAGGCCAAGAAGTAGTATGACTGGGACAAAAGAAGTCTATAGTTAGTGATTTGGGAGCCATGACTGAAAATTACTTTCCAGAATGGCAGGAACAATTCATATGTCTACCAATAGTGCATTAAAATGCCAGTTTTTCAGACCCTCCAGTATTTGTCATTTTCTTTTTTTGTCAGCTTTGCCAATCTGATAGGTATGAGGTGGCACCTCAAAGTTGCTTTAATTTTCATTTCTCTAATTATTAGTGATTTAGAGCATTTATTGCTGTGCTTCTTGATAACTTGGATATTTTCCTCTGAGAACAAATTATTCATATCTTTTGATCAATTATCACTTGAGGAAGTGACTCTTATTCTTATAAATTTAAATCAATTGAAAATGAGCCCTTTATCAGAAAAATCTGTAAAAAAGAGTTTTTCATGTGTGACAGAAATTAACCAAGAAATCTAGGGAGTGGGTCTTCACAACTAGGTTGGGTTAATGGAAATTTTAATGAAGGCCAACAAACCAGACATAGAGAATATCAGGCCCTAACTATTTTCCAACTTCATGGTTGCTCTTAAAATGAATAAATCACAAGGACTTAACTTCCTCAGGCTTTACAATTCAGGAGTATTTTTAGTCCAATATTATTTCCCTTGTATAATCTTATGATTCAAATTAATTCAGTTCAAATTATTAAATTCTACTAAAAGCTCAAGGCACTAAGATAAATAAACCTAATATACTTACTTTGTCTAGATTTTACAATATTAATCTATGTTTCCCTTCCAGCTTGCTTTAGTTATTTTTTTCTTTTGCTCATTAAAGGGGCCATTCGCTGACTACTTAAAGAAGCCTATTCATTGAATCAACGTTACCCTCCCTTTAAGTGAGCATCTGAAAAGGCCTTAGCCTAAAAAGGCCAAGGTCTTCCAGTGCATCCTGAGTCATCTCCAGTCATCCTGATGAATATCTGATTACTGGAAGCAGATAGCTCTGGAGGAGGTGAGGCAGGTGACCTTGCACAGCCCTCCCTCACTCAAAACAAAGTCAAATGCAAGTCATGGCACCATTTGTCCGATGGCATGGTCTTCTTTGAAAATGAAGGACAAACACAAACCACAACAACAATCAGCCAATAAGTATTTTTTATTTTTTAAAAAATTTTGTATTTATGTAATATTTCATTCCCCAGTTACATGTGAAAACAATTTTTAACATTTTTTTTAAAACTTTGAGTTCCAAATTCTCTCCCTTCCTTCTTGCCCACTCCCACCTTATTGAAAAGGCAAGCGATTTGATATAGGTTATACATATGTAGGCATCCAAAACATATCCCTGAGTCATATTGTAAAAGAAAACATAGACCAAAAAAATCTCAAGAAAAATAAAGTTGGAAAAAGTATGCTTCAATCTCTATTCAGATGCTATAGGTTCTTTCTCTGGGGATGGATAGCATTTTTTTTATCAAAAGTACTTTGGAGTTGTCTTGACTCATTGTACTACTGAGAATAGTGAAGTCATTCACAAGCAACAAGCATTTATGCAATGCTTACTATGTACCCAGCATTTTGTTAAGTTCTAGAGATACAAAAAACAAAAAACCAGACAAAATAAACAATAAAAAAAGAGTCCCTGCTTTCAAGAACTCCTCAAGGTAACACTCCAAACAGAAAGCTCAAATTGAATTGAAATGAATTACAATTGAATTCACATCTTTCAGTCTTAGCCTAGAGAGCAGGTAGGGAGTGCAAGTGGGTAGAGTCCAGTCAAGAAGACTTCTCCTAAGTTCAAATCCAGCTTGAGACACTTACTAAGCTGCGTGACCCTGGGCAAGTCACTAACACTTGTTTACCTCTGGTTCCTCATCTGTAAAATGACCTGGAGAAGGAAATGCCAAGCTACTCCAGTGTCTTTACCAAGAAACCCCCAAATGGGGTCACAGAGAGTCAGATACAAGTGGAAAACAGCTAAACAACAATAAAAACCTCCCAACTCTTAGTTGTGTGCATAGTAAATTCCAATTTTTCAAAGGTAATTTAGGGAGAACATAACCACCTGCTATAATACAATCACATAGTGGCTTCCTAAAGTAACTCAGATTACATTAGACTATGATTTCAGGTCAAGAAGAAAGATTTTTGTGTCGGATAGCAGGTGGACAAGATGTGTGACCTTTCCCAGGAGGAGTCTGAATGATCGGGACCTCAGTGAAAAACATTGCACTTGCTGCCTCTCTGGCTCCCACAAAATGAAAGTCAATACACAAGCTCTCATGTCCTAGCTTTACTTTAATTTAGTAACACATCCAGCACACCCATTCATCATAGCTGATCCTTAATTAAGACAAAACATAACTGCTTCCAACCCCTGCCCCCCACTCACGCTTATCTTTAGTTTCTCTGGGGATACATTTCTCAACCTGATGTCATCCATGCCAAGTACAAAGCATGAAGCATCTCAGGATGAACTAGCAGGTGTGATGGCTTTGTATTTGTGCAGTTGTAACTTAGGGGGCCTGCTTTGAGTATGCTATTTGTAATTCCTTGCTTCTTAATCTCTGCTTTGGGTTGGTCAGTATTTTAATTGCTGAGGAAACAAGATACTCTCTTTTTGCCTCTGCTAAAACTAAACTTCAAATCATCTCGGCATTACAGTGAGGGTGAAGGGTAGGAAAAAAGAAATGATTTATAGTTCATTGTGTCCACTGTGCTTAATAAGTACTTGTGAATTTAGTCGATTTCCTTGGTTCTACGTAACTATGCCTACATAAATATAACTCTGTATAGAGAAGTATGTCATACAGAGGCCCTCATAAAGTCCAGGAATACAACATGGAAGCAAAATTGTCACAACAAAGATACTGATTCATATATGTATGTATTATTTAGAGCCAGGAAGCAAAAAAAAATCACAAAATCTGTCAATCTCTAAATCTCTCTTTCCATTTAAATATCATCTATCTATCTATCTATCTAGGTTATAGTTGTGTTCAGTGAAGGCTAGTACCCCTGGTATGAGGGCTGCTGTTCACCTTTGGGGTCCACCTGATCCACCTAACTCTCACTTGTGACTCCAAGAAGTTATAGCATACACAGTGCCCGCATCTCAGTAAACTGTTTCAGCAGATGGACTAAATGAGGTTGAGGATAACTACAGGGTCTCAAACCCATCACTGAGGTTGGGGCATGTCTACCCAAAGCATGTGAAGACTTACCCTATTGGCATGGATGGATGAGAACAATTTATTTCAGTGGTCATGAAGTCAGCAGAAGCAAGCTCTTTGGAGTGCTTAGAGACACCAAGATTATCCACTGTATCTCAAACTATCACCCATTGTCTTGACTCTGTCTCACCACTGGACTGTGATGACTTTGGAAGGCAATGAGATCAATGACTTCACACAACTCTGCCTCACTTGAATCCAATTTATACATGTATCAAAACTGTCTTATCAATTTTACCTATCTCAAAGTCTTGGGACAATAGGCAAGTGATGAAGAAGCAGGTGCTGATATACTGTGACTGCTGTAGTCACAATCCTGCACGCGGGCAGCCCAGGCCATAGGGCTCTCTTCTCGCTGGAAGCTGCAGTGGGATTCAGCAGCCCCCAGATATCTGAGCAGCTTTTTAAGGATCACACTGCTCATCTCCTGGTGTGAGGAAGGGACTAGAAATATGCCCTAAAAATTGTCTGCTTATTCAACCCTGGCCTGATTACCACAGCAGGAAAGGATCCCATCCTCTGGTTGCCACACAAAAAAATGTACAAAACTGTGTGCAAAGATGATTACAGTCACTAATAGTACATGGAATGTGCACCTACTTATAAACAACACAAAATCCAGTAAACCTGAAAGAGGAACAGCTCTTGTTGTGAGAGAACTCAGCAGATATTACATCCAAATAGCAGCCCTAAGCAAAACAAGGATGGCAAATGAAGTCTAGCTTACTGAAGTCAGAGTTGGATGCACATTTTTCTGGAGTGGCCACAGTGAAAGGGAGTACCATGAAGATGGTGTGGATTTTGCAATCAAAACTAATCTAATAACAAGCTTGTATGCTTATCAAAGGGAATGAATGAATGACAGGATCATGACAATGTGAATTCCACTTGCAGGAAAACATCATGCCACCATCATCAGTGCCTATGCCCCCACCATGATGAATCCTGATGAGGTCAAAGAAAAATTTATGAAGACCTGGAGCCCCTTATCATCAATGTGCTGAAGGAGGAAAAGCTTACAATTCTGGGTGATTTTAATGCTAGAATAGGCTCAGATTACCAGACATGGCAGGATGTCCTTGGGAGTTGGAAACAGCAAGAGCAATGGTCACTTACTACTGAAGTCTTATGCTTCTCATGACCTTCTCATCATCAACATCAACATCTTGCATTTACCTAAATGCAATAGAACTTTGTGGATGTACTTTTGCAGCAAACATAGCATTTAATAGATTATGTGATTGTAAGGAGAAGAGACAGAAAGGAAATAAAAATGATGAAGTCAATGTGTGGTGCAAAATGCTGACCTGATCATTGACCTATCCTTTCCAAACTAAATATTCACATTCAACAAAAGCACTGACCCCCAAGGCAAAATGTATCAGAAGAATTAATGTAAACAGATTAGAGCTCTTCTCTGAGCAGGAACAGTTTGTTACTAACTTGGAGGGAAAGATGAGCAAACACATAGTTGGCAACAGTGGAGCAGAAAAGGAGTGGGGAACTTTCATAAATTTGGCATTTGCTCATCTAGGTCAGAATACTTACAAACATCAAGACTGGTTTGATGAAAGTGATGAGCATATGAACTGATGCTGAGTGAAGTGAGCAGAACCAGGAAAACATTATACACAGTAACAGTCACAGTATGTGAGGATTATTTTTGATAGACTTAGCCCTTCACAGCAATGCAAGGACCTAAAATATTTGCAAAGGACTCTTGAGGCAAAATGCCATCCACATCCAGAGAAAGAATTATAGATTTGGAACTCAAAATGAAGCAGACTATTTTCTCTTTTGTTATGTTTAGTTTTGTTTTGGTTTTTCTCGTGGTTTCTCCCATTCGTTTTAATTCGACTAATGTGAAGATATGTTTAATGAGAAAGTATGTGTAGAACCCATATAAGATTGCACATCATCTTGGGAAGGGAGTGGGGACAAAAGGTGAGTAAATTTAAAACTTATGTGAGAGATTGTTGAAAATTGAAAACAAATAAATAAATTTTGAAAAAAAGAAAATTATGGGGATAATCAGAAGTTATTAAATGAAAAAACAAGAACTCCACTGTGTTTACCAACAAGATATCTCACCCATCTCTAAGAAGGCAGCATTCAGTTCTATCAAAAGTAAAGTACAAGCAAAGCTTAAAGATGCATGGATTCTTGGCTCAGTAAGAAGGCAGAGGAAATTGAGTTTTATGCTGATAGTAACAATCCAAAGCACTTTTATGACACCCTGAAGGCAATTTATGAGCCAAAGCCCTATGGTGCATCTCAACTACTCAGTGCTGTTGGAGTCACAATGATTAGTGATAAGGACATTATCCTAGAGAGATTAGCTCAACACTTCCATAGTGTTCTCAACAAACTGTCATCAGTCAATGCTGAAGCCATTGACTTTACCTCAGGTTGAAGTCAGTCCCTTCCTGGCTGAAGTTCCAACTGCCGGAAAGATTTTGAGGGCCATTAGGCTCCTCTTTGTGACAAAGCCCCTGCTGTTAATTCTATTCCAGCTGAGATTTACAAGGTGAGAGGGTTCATTGCTCATACAAAAAGTAACTGAAATTGTTTGGGTTATATGGCAAAAGGAGGTCATCCCCCAGGAGTTCAACGATGTCTCCACTGTCCATCTCTATAAAGATCATGGAAATAGATTGTCCTGCGACCATCACAGCAGGAGTCTGTCTCTTAGTCATTGCTGGAAAGATTCCTTCCAGAGTCTTACTTCATAGGCTGACCCTTCATTTGGAAGATGATCATCTACCTGAGAGCAGTGTGGCTTCAGAAAGGGCCAAGGAATGGTCAATATGGTGTTTGTTACCCAACAACTCCAGGAGAAATGCCAGGCACAGAACAGAATTCTGTGATGTTTGGCTGAGGTCTTTGATACTCTCAGTGGTGAAAGTTTACAGAAAATTATGTCAAAATTTGATTGCCCAGAGAAGCTCATCAGTATTATACCTCAATTTCATGACAGCATGCTTGCCTGTGTTCTAGATAATGGACAATGCTCTCATGCTTTCCCAGTCACCAATGAAGTAAAACAAGTCTGATATTTTTAGCATCACATTTTCAATCATGTTGTCAAATGCCTTCAACAAGGACAAAAAATGGCACCATTTACACTGATGGTAAATTTTTCCCATCTGAAAAGGCTACAAGCCAAGAACAAAGTGGAGGAAGTGTTGGTGCATGATTTTTTTGTTTGCAGATGATTGTGTTCTCAATGCAACCTCTGAAGTTAAGATGCAATGAAGTATGGATCAGTTCTCTACTGCTTGTGCTAATTTTGTCCTAGCAATTAACACCAAGAAAACACAGATGCTCCATCAGCCACCACCACACCACCCATATGTGGAATCATTGGTTACAGGAAATGGAAAAGTTTTAGATGCTATGGATAAGTTCACTTACCTCAGCAGTATACTTTCCAGGGATGTACACATTAATAATGAGGTTGACACATGCATTATCAGAGCTAGCTCAGCGTTTGGGAGGCTCCAAAGGAAAGTGTTGGAGAGAAGAGGTATTATACTGACTAACAAAGTGAAGGTCTACAGAGCCATTGTGCTGGCCTCATTGTTATATGTCTGTGAAACCTGGACAGTATACCAGTGCCATACCAGGGAACTGAATTGCTTCCATCTGAATTGTCTTAGGAAGATTCTAAAGATCACCTGGTAAGATAAGATGCCAGACACTGAGATCCTTTCTCGAGCAAAACTATCAAGCATTCAAACTCTACTTCAGGGGGCCCAACTATGATGTTCGAATGTCAAATGTATGCTTGCCAAAAAGTCTATTTTATGGAGAACTCACACAGGGCAAGCACTCACATGGTGATATAAATCACCAAGAAAAAGTGATACAAGTACTCACTTAAGGTCTCTCTTAAAAACTTTTTAATTGGGGGAGGAGCCAAGATGGCAGAGTAGAAAGACTCACATATGCTAGCTCTGAACCCACAGCCCATAATTACTTGTAAAAAGAACTCCCAACAAATTCTGAAACAGTGGAAGCCAAGCAGTAATAGAGTGAAAGAGATTTCCGTTCCAGAGAGCCCTGGAAAACCGACCCCAAAGGTCAGCCCAAAGACTGAGCGAAGCCCAGCCCTTCCCTGGCCGTGTGGCACTGAGAGGAGCGAGCAGATCCAAGCAGGCTTCAGGGATGGAATCTCTGGCGGCTGCGAAGGTCCCTCCACCCACAGACGCACAGGTCAGTGAGAGAGACGTCTGGGCTGGCTGAGAGGGGAGAAGGGTGTCTCCATAACTCAGGCCCCCTCGGGAGGCAGCAGCAGAGGCAGCGGGTGGCCAGAGGCTCCCGGAGCAGGCAGGAGCTCGGCAGGACCTCAGGTCCATTGCGGAAGGTCTCCGCATAAACCCCCTGAGGGAACTGAGCCTAGGAGGTGGCCCTGCCCCTACCTGAGCACCAGAACTTAAGCTCACATTGAATAGCAGCCAGGCCTGCCACCAAAAGCCCTGAGGCTAGGGAGCAGTATTTGAATCTCAGACCCCAAGCACTAGCTGGGGGGATCTGAAAGTGAGGCGGGGGTGGAGAGGAATCTCAGAAGTCAAGTAACTGGCTGAGAAAATGCCCAGAAAAGGGAAAAAAAATAAGACCATCAAGGTTACTTTCTTGGTGAACAGATGTTTCCTCCCTTCCTTTCTGATGAGGAAGAACAATGCTTACCATCAGGTAAAGACATAGGAGTCAAGGTCTCTGTATCCCAAACATTTGAAATAGATATCCAACGGGCTCAGGCCATGGAAGAGCTCAAAAATAATTTTGAAAATCAAGTTTGACAGGTGGAGGAAAAACTGGGAAAAGAAATGAAAGAGATGCAAGAAAAGCATGAAAAAAGGGGCAATACCTTGATAAAGGAGACCCAAAAAAA
>CM053773.1:117837188-117870162 GCA_028658325.1 Potorous gilbertii
GGGAGGGATGATAGAAGAGAGGGCAGATTGGTGATAGGTGAAATTAGAATGCTCGGTGTTTTGGAGTGGGGGGAGGGGACAAATGGGGAGAAAATTTGGAACCCAAAATTTTGTGAAGATGAATGTAAAAAGTTAAATAAATAAATTTATATTAAAAAAAAACTTTTGAATTAATTGTATGATTCAGGAAACACTGGCACAGGACTGCCCAGCATAGAGTGCCATTATCAGCAAAGTTGTACTCTGTGAGCAAAGCAGAATTGAAGTAGCTCAAAAGAAAGATGAGATGGGAAAATTTAGAGAATCCACCCCAAATGTTCACATGGATTATTTGTGCCTCACCTGTGATAGAGCATTCCAAGCTCATATTGGTCTGATCAGCCACAGCTGGATATTCTGTAACTCTAACACAGTGATGTCATTTTGATCCTCTTGAAGAACAAAGAACAACTGATTATTTATCTATCATCTGTCTATCTATCTATCTATCTATCTGTCTGTCTGTCTGTTTGTCTCTCTGTCTCTCTATCTATCTATTCTGTTTAACATAAACAACTCTTTCTTTAGTTGAAATCTCTTACATATGTGAAAGCTTTTGCAGTGGCATTCTGTCATATAATTCTGGTTTATTTATCATGGAATCATAGCTCTAGAGTTAGATGGGACCTTTGTAGTCATCTAATCCAACTTCTTCATTTTACAAATGAGGAAATGGAGATCCAGAGAGGTTATGTGACATCCAAGGTCACATTGGTAATTTGGATTTGAACTCAGGTCCTTTGACTCCAAGGTCAGCTCTCTGTCCATTGAACCATACTGTTTGAAAGGCAAGAAGGAAAAAGAAAAAAGGAAGGGAGGAAGGGAGGAAGCAATGTGTCAGGCACTCTGCTAAGCACCTTACAAATATTTTGTTTGATCTTCACAACAACCCTGAGAGGTAGATGCCATTATTATAACTATTTTACAGTTGAGGAAACTGAGGCAGAAAGAGGTTAAGTGACTAGTCCAAGGTCACACAGCTGATAAGTGTCTGAGGCAGGATTGAAACTCAAATCTTCATGACTCCAGGCACAGCGCCCTTGTCTATTCACCATGCAACCTAGCTGCATTAGCAATTTCTCATTGGCTTAGAGCTTTGCTCATTCCACAGAGAGTCTAGTCAGTTCATTGCTGGGGGTTTGGGAGGCATAGAAAGCATCATGGCAATGAGGCAGAGTGACAGACCTGGGCTAATTAGAAAACACAGTGTGTATATCAATTAGCCCAGGATGGCAGCAGTGTGCTTCTTTCCTTCTTTCCTTCCCTCTTAACATAACCTAATTAAAACTCTAGCTTTCACATGTAATCACATGCAAATGTGCCTAATTGTAACAGAAAAGTCATTAAAGCCACATTGTAAATTAGTTTTTCAGCTTAGCTTCAGTCACTGGGAGGTCCCTGAAGGAATGGGCATAAAACAGCTAAGAAAAAGGAAGAGAAAAAATGGGAACATAAATTACTACTGGGAGAAATGGAGTTCAGTCAAGCACCACAATTCAGGGCTTTGAGCAGTCAATGAATAGCTTAATGGTACTGCCAACAGGGAGTATGGGAGCATTGAAGAGAGGTTGGAGAAGAACTAAATACCAGTTTCTCTTATTTCACAACTCTGATTGTTCTGTCTGGACTCTGGATCATCACCTTCAGTTTTAGTATGGAAGGAAGGAAGGAAGGAAGGAAAGAGGAAAGGAAGGAAGGAAGGAAGGAAGGCAGGCAGGCTTGGCAGACACCTGCAGAGACCATGGGCATGTACTACTTGTGAGTACCATGTTCTTTTCCCAAAGGCACTGAAAGAGATCAAGACCTGAAGATGAGGTTAAATAACAGTGTGACGAACAGAGAAGGCAGGAGAGGGACCAGTATATAAACCTGAGGTTTGAAATCTCTACCATGCAACAACAGCTCTTCCAATTGGTCTCCTAAAGTTCCTAGGAAACATTAATGTGACATTTAAATAGGTTCAAGAGGCATAGTTTCTGGGTAATGTAATCGTTTTATTAATAAGACCAGCAGGTTATTAATAAAAGGATAGACATTTGGCTGCCTCTTTTGGACCAAAGACAATCATGGTGGCAGGCTGACTGTTTATGCACCCTTTCCATTAGGGGCTGATGTTGCCTCATCATCATGTCACACACACACACACACACACACACACACATATACTATAGAGAAAATATTTCTATATCAGACCACTCCCAGCGATAACTAAGCACTCCCAGCCTTGGGCTACCTAGACAAAAGGATGTTTCCATCCAAACTTGAGTAGAACACAAATGGCTTCCCCATCTTAGATTAATTTCCTTGCATGGCAGGGTGGTGTCTGACCAAGATCAAAGAGAGTAAATGCAATCTCATTCTCAGTAATGTCATTCTGAAGAAAAATTGAACTTTTTCCCCAGTTGATAAGTGGTCAAAGGATATGAACGGGTAGTTTTCAGAGGAAGAAGTTAAAGCTATCTATAGTCATATGAAAAAATGCTCTAAATCACTATTGATTAGAGAGATGCAAATCAAAACAACTCTGAGATACCACATCACACCTGTCAGATTGGCTAACATGACAAAACGGGAAGATGATAAATGTTGGAGAAGATGCAGGAGAGTTGGAACACTAATTCATTGTTGGTGGAGCTGTGAGCTGATCCAACCATTCTGGAGAGCAATTTGGAATTATGCCCAAAGTGCTACAAAAATGTTCATTTCTAGGACTGTATCCCAAAGAAGTTATAAAAATGGGAAAGGGACCCACATGTACAAAAATATTTATAGCAGCTCTCTTTCTGTTAGCCAAGAAATGGAAATCGAGGGGATGTCCATCATTTGGGGAGTGGCTGAACAAGTTGTGGTATATGAATGTCATGGAATACTATTGTGCTACAAGAAATGATGAACAGGATCACTTCAGAGAGTCCTGGAAGGACTTATATGAACTGATGCTGAGTGAAGGGAGCAGAACCAGGAGAACATGCACAGTAACAACCACAGTGTGTGAGGAATTTTTCTGGTAGACCTAGCCCTTCACAGCAATACAAGGACTTAAAACATCCCCAATGGACTCTTGAGGCAAAATGCCTTCCACATCCAGAAAAAGAACTATGGAACTGGATTGTAGAATGAAGAAGAATATTTTCTCTTGTGTTTCCTTTTGTTTTGTTATAGTTCTTCTCATGGTTTCTCCCATTCATTTTAATTCTTCTGTGTAACATGAAAATGTGTTTAATAAGAATATATGTGTAGAAGCCATATAAGATTAAATGCTCTCTCGGGGAAGGAGGGGTGAGGAGGGGAAGAAATTCTAAGACTTATGGAAGTGATTGTATAAAACTGAAAACAAATAAATGAATAATTAAAAAAAGAAAAATTGGACTTCTAAAATGAGGAATTTGGAAGAACGAGTCTCTGAATCTCCCTCAAGATATTGGTTATTAATAATCATTTTTCACACTAGCCTGCCCCTTGTGTATCTATCCAGTAATCTAGAACTGCTTCCATCCTCCTCCACCCTGCTGCAAGTGTGAGCAGCAGGGGTAAATGAAAAACATTTAAAACTAAACCCATATTTTTAAGTAGCTATGTAAAAAGCATCATGGTAGGCACTGATCATATGATGGCCTCTGGCCTCAAGGAGTTTATATTCTAAAAAGCAAGGCTATTATATGAAAACAGGGTGAAGTACAGATCTAAATAAAAGGCATTAGGAAAATTCTAAGAGGATGAAATCTCAACTGAAAGCATCAGAGAAAGTAATAGGAACTAGATGGGACTGGTCAAAGGAAAAAATTCATTCTAATACTGTACTCTGTTTTATGCTCAAGTCTGCTAAGTCAAGTCACCAAGCATTTTTTAAGCACCTGCTATGTGGTAGGCAAGAAAGGCAAAAAGTGTCCCCTGCTTTCAATGAGTTCACCATTTAACAGAGGAGGCAACATGTGGACAACTGGATACAAACAAGACATATAAAGAATAAATTAGAAATAATATCAGAGAGCTGGCACTAAAATTGAGGAGGAGTGGGAAAGGCTCCTTGCAAAAGATGGTACTTGAACTGAAATTTAAAGGAAGCCAAGGAAGCTTTTTAATTTGAAATTGATGTATATCTAAGGTATTTCTAGCTTGAAGGGAGAACAAAGTAGTCATGCCCTCAGTCATGACTCTGCTGCAAGAAGATTTCAGGCAACATTTTCAGGCACATAATAGATGCTTAATAAATGTTCATTGACCAACTGATATCTGAACTAGAAGCAGACATTTTATGCAATGTCATTTTTTTTTGTTTATCCTCCTAATTTGGTGTTGGAATTTAAGATGGATGGTTTGAATACATACAGAACACTTATTCACAAGTGGCTCTCATATAAGTAACCATTTGGTTCTCATTCATTAATTACATATTAATCCAATTTATCTTTGATTACATCCAGGAACTTGAATTTGATCTAGAAAAAGATCATGTTAAAATCGTTAAAGTTAACATTCCAGAATTGAGCAACCAAGTCAAATCCCATTTCTCCTAGAATATTTCTTCAATTTGGAAGTTTCACAGGGGATTTCTTCTCTTCTGTTGATATCTTAACCCTTTCTCTGGTATCTCTGGTATGAGGGCTTGTTGAGCCCCTTTCAGGGCTGTTCATCCATCTTTGGTGTCCAGCTTTCACCCAACTCTCACCTGTGGCTCCAAGAAGCTATACAGCAGCCATACTCAGGTAAAATCTATTCAGCAGACAGGCTTAACCACGTTGAGGGTAACCAATGAGTCTCAAACCTTGGAGGGGCAGAAAATTTAAGATTTATGGAAATGATTGTTGAAAACTGAAAACAAATAAATTAAATTTTTAAAAAATAATAAAAATAATGTGTAATTTTAAAAAAGAAATATTTGTTGAATGAAAGAATGAATATGATTATCTAAAAAGTAAAAATTACCTCTCACATATTGTCATTTTCATAAAGTAAATTTTAAAAAGCCAACGTGAATAAAATAGAGCTGAACGTGTGTTGCCTGGCACCCATCCAAACTTAGGGGACACAATAGGAGTTGGTGCTCCTGGCACCGTTACTCTTATTCTTGCCTGCCCCTGTGAGAAGAGTAATTAGGGATGCTATAGGAGTTGGTGCTCCTATGATCAGCAACTCCCTTGAGAAGAATAAATCAAATAACCCTTTATTTTATCTCCTTTGCTGTCTTTTTGGCTACCTGGATCAAGAGTAAACCTGCTAAAGGCTGGAGTCCAAAGACTCCTCCAGCTCCTGCCTAACATATGGGAAGAAGAATCCATGTTTATTGCCTCAGTGTTTAGTGGAGAAGATGAAGAGGATGATTTTAGAAATATTCAAGCAGAAATTTACCAGGCACTTACTATGTTCCAAAAACTGTGCTAAGCACTGAAGATACCAAAAGGGGTGGGGTGGGGGTGGGGGCAAAAAAATAAGGTCCCTACCTTCAAAGAGCTTGCATTTTAATAAGAGGCACCTAGGTGGATAGAGCAGATAGAGTGCTGGAATCAGGAAAGTCTGAGTTCAAATCCAGCCTCAGATACTTACTAGCTGCATGACCAACAAGTCACTTAACCTTAAGTCACAATCACATATAAAATGCGGGTGATAATAGCATCTAGCTCCAAGGTTGTAAAGATCAATCCAATCAATAAATATACACTAAACATCTACTATGTGCCCAAGATTATGAAATAATTTTAAAGTGCAGAGGTATAAAAGTAACAGTGAGGGGTAAAGGGTGGGAAAGCCCTTTGAATAAAGAAAGATTTGATCTGTCTTGAAGAAAGCCTGAAGATGAGAAAGAAGAGCATTCCAGCTAGAGGGACAGCCAGTAAAATGCCTAGAGTGTCTTGTATGAGAATCAACCAGAAGTCCAGTGTTACTGGGTCACAGAGTATGTGGAAAGAAGTAAAGAATGTGAAAGGTAGCATGGGGCCATGAGGTACAAATGGGATATCCAAGAAAAGATGTTTGTTTGTTGATTGGAGAGACAGAGGAGCAACTCATACCAGGGTTGTATACATGAATTGGCCTGCCAATTGGCATAGAGCTAGTAACTGAAGCCATGAATGACATCACCAAGAGAAAGGGTAGAGAAAGGAGAAAAAAGGGCAAAGCACAGAGTTATAGGGGTAACATTTAAAGAATGAGAGGATGACAGTAAAATAATAGTTGTCAGTCTGCCTATTCAGTGAAGAACTTCAGATACCATATACTTCTCCCAGTCAGAGACATCCTTTAAGCTTACCACTACATCTTACAGTAACAGCAAAGAAAACCACAGTCTTACTCTTTGAAACACCTGATAGTAGAGTTTGGGGCTATTTCATATCCCAATCTCATTCCTAAGGAGGCCAACTTATACTGGACTCCTTCTATAACCTAAAAGCAGTTAAATAAAATAGGCTCCCTGAATCCATGGTCTCTGTCTCCCCCAGCACAAGACAAAACCCCCCAGCACTGAATCTCATGAAAAGAAATTGCCTGAAATACCAGAAAATTACAATCACTAACATACAGGAAAGGAAAAGAACACGAAGACCATCACTAATGCAGAAGTTCCCTTGAATCTGTCACCCTGTCCAATATCCTGACCTACCAATTATGACTATAAATAATTGGTCTATCATCCCTAGACCTAAGTGGACTTGTATGATGATCTTTGGCACCTGGCCTTGTTCCCATTGTTTCTTAAATAGCCTTGATCCTATCAGGTAACACAAGGAAGTAAATAAAAACCAACCATCCCATTGTTAGTTAACCATCCCCTGCTGCTACTACCTGCCAGTGTCCTGAATCTTAACATGTGTGTGGGGGGGGCGGGGGAGAAGACTGACATGTCAGCCCTGGCTCTGGCACTAATCTTTTTGTTGTGTTATTGCAGAATAGATAGCAGAGACTACCCCTTATCTTTTACCATCTTTATTGCTACTGCTGCTGCTGCGATATAGACATACCTCAGATATTTGGGGTTTAATTCCAGACCATCACAATAAAATAAATATCACAATAAAAAGAGTTAATATGAATTTTTGGTTTCCCACTACATATAAATGTTTTGTTTGTACTATAATCTATTAAGCATAAAATAATATCCTGTATTTTTAATGTATATACCTTAATTAAAAATACTTTATTGCTAAAAAAATTAATAATCATTTTCTGAGCCTTCAGGGATTTGTAATCTGGTGGAGGGTCTTGCTGTGATGTTGATGGCTGCTGAATGATCAGGGTAGGGGTTGCTGAAGGTAGGAGTAGCTGTGATAATTTCTTAAAATGAGACAACAATGAAGCTTGCTGCATCCAGTTACTCTTCCTTTCATTTGAACATTTAGAAGTCATTGTAGGGTTATTAACTGGCCTAATTTCAACATGATTATGTCTCAGGGATTAGGGAGACTTGAGGAGAGAGAAAGAGAGAGAGAACAGCTTGTAGGTGAAGCAATAAAAACACACACAACACTTATCCATTAAGTAATATGGGCATAGTTTATGGGACCCCAAAACAATTCCAATAGTAACATCAAATACCATTGATCACAGATCACCATAACGAACATGACAATAATGAAAAAATTGGACGTATTGTGAGAATTTCCAAACTATGACAAAGAGACATGATGAGAGCACACTGCTGCTAGAAAAATGGTTCCAATAGAATTGCTCAATTTAGGACTGCCACAAACCTGCAGTCTGTTAAAAAAAAAAAAGTAGTATCTGTGAAGAATGATAAAAGCAAGGTATACCTGTAATGTTTCTTATTTTTTCTACGATTCTTTTGGGATTGTTCTCTTTTATATAACATTTATAGTCTCCCATCTCTTCCTCCTACTGGCATAGGTTTTCCCTCTTGCCATCATATAAAACATAGGTGTTACATCTTTCTGGTCACTGATACTTGCTGGAAAGGTTTGGGGTACAAAGGTAAATGGAACTGAATTTTGTTGCCCTCTTTTTTTGGTTTCTCTTCTTCCTTTCCTTTAAAGTTAGAATGAAATGATTTAAAACCTTTTCAATATTTGGTTGCATTTGTGGTTCTGTTTTGTGATACTTTCCCTTTAAACATTCTGCCTGAATCAAATCTCCAAAAGAATTCAGTTACTGTGTAGCTAGGGGTAACCTGGATGTTAATTACTAAACTAGTATTGTACACTACACAGATTGAGTCACCCAGCTTTGACAAGAAAAAGATGGGAGAAAGCTGTGCTACTCTGCTCCTAGAGAGCAAAGTACATGGAAAAATCATGGCATTCGTTCCTTTAAAAACAAAAGGTTTTATGGAAATTGGAGGTTGACTTCCCCACATATCTGCAACTATAGAGTGCTCTCCACTTCACCGATTAAAAGTTCGTGCTTACCTTTCATAATGTCTTCATCTCTCCCAGAAGACTGTCTCTATGAGAAAAAAAAGTCCCTTCTCTGCTTATGTAATCATACCCAGCAGAGAAACCCTGCAGTAACCAACAGAACAATGTCCAGAAGAGATGACATACAGGGTCTTGAGCCCATAAATCTCTCAGCTGATCAGGAGTCATATTTCCTCTGTGTATGCAATATGTCTCAACAGAGCTGTCCTTCCATAAACCCAATCCAGATTTGGGCAAAAGTAGGATTACATATATAAATATGTATATACATATTTTAGGATATTTAAGAATAATTCTCAAAATACATGGGGAAAGAAGGAAATCAAAATCAATAGTATTTTTTGCAAAATTGTGTGTATATGTGTGTACCAAATTCCTGGAATAAGACACATTTGCCACTTTTTCATTTTTCACAACTTTTTTTTACATTTTAATATTTTATTTTTTAGATTTTTTTCCCCCAATTGCATGTGAAAACAATTTTTAACATCCATTTTTTTATTTGATTTCCAAATTCTATCTCTCCCTTTCTCCATTCTCCCTGGAATGGTGAGCAATTTGATATAGGTTATACATGTGCAATCACACAAAACATGTTTCCATATTAGTCATTGTATGAAAAAAGATACAACCCCCACAAAAAATAAAGAAATCTGTATTCATATTCTGGAAGGTATTTCTCATCATGAGTCCTTCAGAATTGTCTTGGATCACTGAACTGCTGAGAAGAACTAAACCATTTGCAACTGACCACTGTATAATATTGTTGTTACTGTTTACAATGGTCTCCTAGTTCTGCTCACTTCACTTTGCATCAGTTTGCATGAGTCTTTCTACATTTTCCTAAAATTATCTGCTTATCATTTCTTATATCATAATAGCATTCTGTTATAGTCATATTCCACAACTTGTTCAACCATTCACCAATTGATGAACATTCCCTCAATTTCCAATTCTTTCCCACCACAAAAGGAGTTGCTATAAATATTTTTCATACATATAGTTCCCTTTCCTTTTTTAAAAAAATCTTGTTGGGACACAGAGCTAGTAGTTGTATTGCTGGGTCGAAGGGTATGCACAGTTTGATTGCCCTTTGGGCATAATTCCACATTACTATCCAGAATGGTTGGATCAGTACACAACTGCACCAACAGTGCATTAGTGTCTCAATTTTCCTATATCCCCTCCACATTTATCTTTTTTCCTTTTTTTGTCACATTAGCCAATCTGATTAGGTGTAAGGTGTTATCTCAGAGTTGTTTTAATTTGTATTTGATCAATAGTGATTTAGAACATTTGATCATATGACTACAGAAGACTTTAATTTCTTCATCTGAAAACTACCTGTTCAAATCCTCTGACCATTTATCAATTGGAGACTGACGTGTATTCTTATAGATTTGAACTAGTTCTCTTATATATTTAAGAAATGAAGCCTTTATCAGAGTTACTTGCTATAAAAAAAATTTCCCCTGCTTTCTGCTTTCCTTCTAATCTTGGTTGTATTGGTTCTGTTTGTGCAAAACTTTTTTAATATAATCAAAATTGTCCATTTTAAATCTTAATAAGCTCTCTACCTCTTATTTCATCATAAATTCTTCCTTTCTTCATGCTTCAAAAGTCCATTTTTTAAAATGTCAACACTCTTATCAGTGATGCTACATGGCTACGAATCATGGAACATCACAATCTCAGAAGAATCAGAATTGCAGGTAATACAAAAGACAATAGAAAGAGGTATGGACAGGGGATGGGAGCTTGGGAAAGGATAAAAAGGCTGTAATACATACACAATGATGATTTACCTAAGGCAACTAACATAAAGCAATCATTAAGGGCATGTTTGATCAGAAACACAAGTGCAACAGTCATATAGTGCTAGCAAAAACTAACAGATACTGTTAGCCACAAGATATTGAACACTCTAGAGAAAGGACTCCAGTATGTTGCGATTATCCTCTATAGGAGACATGGCTAAGAACTGAGTGGGAGAGAAAGAAGTTGCTCACTAACAAAAATGCAACACCAAATCCAGGCAAGTTTGCTGCTGACAAATATAAAGAATTAAGGAAGGAATGCTGACCAGGTAGGTAGGCAATAATGACCTTACCAAATTCACTTACTGTTCTGCTTCAAATTCATTTGCATGCTATGCTGAAGAGGAGCCTAAGTCAGATAGTTTTCTAGAACAAAAAACTAAAATCCAAATCCAAATAAAATGAACCAAGAAGACTAAACACTAATAAAGAGGAACATTCTGCTATTGTTTACAATAATATTTAACATGTACAATATCAGGTACAATAACATGATGACTGACTGCTTTTGGCTTTGACTAAAGATCTGTCAGCCTAAAGTTTTTCTAATCACTATACCTTCCCTGATGGGAAATGGGTTAGTCAGTAAGTTGTTCTGAAGAGATGAAGCACAAAATTTGTGCCAAAGATAAGTACAGCAATATCCAAAAGATATCACACACACACACACACACACACACACACACACACACACATACACACACAGAAATCAAGCAATCAATCAATAAACAGTTACATACCTATTATGTGCCAGGCATAGTGATAAGCACTAGGGACACACACACACAAAAAGTCAAAAGACAGTCTCTGCCTTCAAAGAGTTATAATCTCTTGGAGTCCACTGAAGAACAACAGGGATCAGCATGATGAAATTACTGTAGGATATCTTCATCTCTGCATCATCAAAGATATGTACTATCCCTTAGTGTGTGCTCCAACCACACAAGTGATATATATGCATGTGTATGTGTATATATGCCCTTCTATACATGTACTTGACCATGTGTAGTCCTTATATGTGTGTCCTCATGCTTGATCTCAATCTATGAGTGACCACCATTCCCATTATTGGTATGTTTATTTTCAGGAAAGTATGACCTAGGTTCATAGGAGGAATATTTTATTGCTCTTTTTCTTAATAACACCATTTCATTATATGTATTCATGTGAAAGTGTGTCCTTTGGATAAGTAAAAATAAATATTACTAGATGGTTGTGTGCTGTGGTTTTGAGTGTATGTGAACCCACATAGTATATCTATAAAATGCTTAGCACAGTGCCTGGCACGTATAAATATTACTTATTATCAGGATTATTGTTATCTTGAATCTGGAGGTCTCATATGTGGCAGGAGTGCTACACACAAGATGTGGGTGGAGGAGGGAAAATGAATTGTGATCCGTGCTGGTTGAAGAACTGTCCACATCAATGTTGGCATAGATCCAGAAAAGCATGCCAGTATATTCGTAGATAGGTATGTATATGAATGAGAGGAAAAGGGAAGGGTTTCTTTTTAAGCATTCTAAAAGAAGAGAAAAAAGTGTAGATCCCACTTTTTAAATGGTCAGATTCTAGTCATCAAAAGTATTTTCTCTTGCTAGAAAAAGGATTAAAGAGTGTTGGTTTAAAGACATATTGTTGTGGGATGTAGAGAGGATGGAAAAGGGATGGAAAGAATACCAAACTTATAGATCTCATTAGATAACTAGATTTCATCTTGTGTCCTTATGTTTTCCATCTTTGTAGTTTGTCTGGTTCTAACTGCTAAATAAGGTGGGACTAGAGAGTCTAGACTAAGTTGTAGAAAAGAACAGCAAAATGAAATGAAGTAAATTTTATTTGTCTGTAGACTTCTGACTTGAATCAGGAAGAATTTAAACCGAGAGAGTGGAGGGAGAAAAATTTGATTGATGTAACTCTGATTAGCCCAGCACCGCATACTCTCTGGTACCACCAATAGCAGCAGATCATAATATTAACTGACATTTATAAGGCTCCATAAAGTTTGTAATTGATTCATAGTTATTTTACTGAGTGAGTGAATGAATGAATGAGGTCTGTACTAAGCTGTACTAAGCTCTGAGTATATGGATAGAAAATGTTCCTGCTCTCAAGGAGCTGACATTCTAATGAGAGAGACAACACATGGAAGGTTTTAGCTGTAAGTCCCATGGTCCTTAGAGTACAGCAGGAAAGCAGATGTTACAAGTCTCTTCTTTAATGTCATTTCCATTGATAAAATAATATCAGCTTCTGATATTGAACCATTTGGCAGTGACAAGGATTTTGGTGACAAGCATTTTCTTTTCTGGGTCATTGGCACCTTGTAGCTGTAGCAGAGGCATGTTGGAGCCTGCTAGTACAGTCATGTGAGCCAATTGTCAAATTTTCATTGCAAACATTTATACCTTAGCAAGCCACAAAAACTGCAAATCAGGTCTGGATTTATTGTTATGTTGGTAGTCCAGATACAATAAAGTGACGGAGAAAATTTTAGTAATGTAGATTAAACTTAAAAGTGTGTCCCATGTACATTTTATTTTTCGGAAAGCTAGCCAATTATCAGTCCTGGTAGTGCCTGCAGGAGCAGCTGCCAGGCTTAATTTCCAAAATAGTTCTGTGAATTGATGCTTCTATTATTGCCATTTTACAGATGAAGAAATTGAGACTCAGAAAAGTTAAGCAATTTGCCTAGGGTTACACGGCTAGTAAGTGTCTTAGGCAGAATTCATGCTCAGGTTTGGTGGACTGGAATTAGGTCATAAACAAATACAGGCAGCATTTGATGGAGTTGCCTTCAAGTGGATAATCTGGGGTATAGGCAAGACCCCTTATGTGGGTAGTCACCTACAGGGACAGGGTCTCTCTGAGGAGAATTTAGGACCTCACTCTTTTAAATAGAATTATTTGGCATGCTTTGGAAGACTTTGGAAGAACCAATCTCAGCATTAAAAGTAACAATTGATTTGAATGCTACGGCCCCAAATCTTGCATGTATGCTAGAACTTCACTCACCCTCACCAGAACAAAATAGCATAATTGAGAAGATCTGGCACCGTGGCCTTCTTATCCAAAAGATGCCACCTTTGGCCTATAGGCAACAATACTCTGGGCAAAGCTGTGGGAACCAAGTATGTGCAATGATGTGGGTCCCAATAACTTGAGAATCATGTCAAACAAGAACAACACAGGTAAGAACACAAATACTTTGAAGACTTGCAAGGATAAGAAGGAAATGAAGGGATCCAGAGTTGACATCTGCTTTCATGAGATTGGAGACCGAAGGGGTTGGAGCTCCTAATGACCCCAGTCACCCAGGTCATTGTGGAACCAAGGATTAGGAGGATTGAAGGGTTATGGTAGGCTATAACTTGGCCACTGAAAAACACTGTGGATCTGGAAACAAATGATGGAGCTGCCTCAAGCTAGGGGATCACGGGATTAGGCATGACTGGACACTTAAAGAAGAGTTTCACCGAAGAGCATTTAGAGGCTGCCTGACAACTTCTAAGGAAGCTCTTCAGACCCAACTGAATAACCACATGGTTTCCTTTCTCTTGGGGTTATCCAACAGGCTTTGAGAAACCTCAGGGGAGCAGAGACAGCGAAAACAACTTTCCTAAATATATGTATGATTCTAGTGCTCTGCTGTGCCAAATCAGATGTAACCACCTCTTCTAAAGTCCCAATTTTCCTGAGTCCAAATTCAGCACTCAAATCACCACACTATGATGTGCAGTCTCTCAACACAAGAGGGAGAATACTAGAAAACGGAACCAGAGATTCCCAGGAAAGAAAGTCAGCAATGCAACTCATTATCTTAGATGACTGTATTCCAATATGCACAGTATTGGTAGTAAAAGGATGAACTAGGGATTCAAACACAAGAAAGCAAACTTAATCTCACAAACATAGTGAAATGGGATTCAGGACTCAAACTTGGTTCTGAACAAAAGGGGTAAAATGGGAATGAAATGGCATTGACTATTTGAAAAATTATAATCTAAAGATGAAATTCAGGAACTTGAGAAAAATAATATGGTGGAGAGCCTTTGTGCTGTGATCAACATTGATAGAAACAATTGACATTATTGTAGGGGTATACTACAAACCACCTGGACAGAGGGATGAATCAGATGAGGAGTTTGGAAAAAAGATCACAAAACTGATAGAAAAGCAGGATTCTTCAGTGACAGGAATCATTAACCAGGCATCTGAAAAAGCTATTTTCCTCACTTCCCAAAGTGCTCAATGTTCTCCTAGCATCTGGCTTTACTTTCCTCTCTTTCCTGTCTTGACTCTATACTAAACCAATTCAACATTGTATTATCCCCTACTCTCAAATCTCTTGCCCCCTTGTTCTATCATCACTTGAGCCTTATTCCTCTATAGCAATGTATTACTCCTACCATCTTCCTCCTCTGTTTCTACTAACATGCTATTGAGAATGCTAGTCATATAATGATGCTACATGGGTCCAATACACATTTATTATCTATTGTGACATGACATGACTTAAGGAATGATATTACACAGCTCCAAGATCTAATCAATTGAGGGTAGTAAGATGTTCCACCCTCCCAGCAATTGTGGGGCTCCAACACAATTCCCCCTTCCAGTTCACCATTATTATACAATACTCCTGAATTCATCTCACTCTTGTCACTGATTTCCTGTGGCCTTGAAACCTCCCTCCTTCTTCACTGGGCATTGACTTCTCAGGGTAGATTGTGAACCCAGCACCTGCAGCAGTTTCATAGGTGCTGTTGGGAGAATTTCCCTGATTCCCCAGCATCCCCACTCCTTAGCCCCTGAATCTTCTTCTGGCTGTGGAATTCTCTGTTAGTATTTCCTGCCTCTTAAAAATCCCCTGCAGTCTTCTTCCAATGCAGAGCTAGTACATCTGACCTCACAGCCATGTGAATGCTCTTCTTTCTTGGTATATTTCAGGGAAAACTCTCCTTGCATTATATTTCTTACCTATGCCCGTTGCCTGTTCTAAACTTTCCTATTTCTACCAAGGTCAGTGGTGTCAAACTTAAATGGAAATGTGGACCATAAATTAATACATAAAAGACCCAGCAGATCACATATTGACACGGTTTTAATATGTAATGTTATTTTGTTGAATCATTCCCAATAACATTTTAATCTGGTTCCAGCCTAGCTCATGTTGCCACATAAATGACACCTCTAATCAAGGGTAGCATGATCCTTCCAGCAACCCAAGTCTGCAACCTCAGTGTCATTTCCATCTCCTTACTGTCATTCACCGCACATATCCAGCCTTTTTTCCAAATCTTATTTCTATCCCCACAACATTGCATATATCTCCTTCTTTGCACTTATAATGTGATCACCTTAGTAAGGGTTCTCATCACTGCTCAGCTTGACTACTTCTATTGTCTCTTGATTGGTCTCCCTGCTCCAAATCTCTCCTTATGTAAATCATCCTCCAAAATACCTGCTCAATTTCTGTGCAGCATTACTAATGTGAAAATATGCTTAATAAGAATTTATGGGCCATGTAAGATTGCATATCATCTTGGGGAGTGAGGGGACAGGGAGGGAAAGAAAATTTAAGATGTATGGAAGTGATTGTTGAAAAGTGAAAATAAATAAATTAATTTTAAAAAACATACCTGCCCAAGTAATTTTCTTAAAATATGTCTAAATGTGTCATATAAGGCCCCAAATAAACTCCAGTAACTTTCTTTTACCTGCCAAATAAAATGTAAACTACTCTGCTTGGGATTTAAAACCTTTTAAAACCTGGACTTAAACTACCTTTCCATTCTCATTTTACCTTACTCCCTTTCCTATACTCTACTGTCCAGTCAAACTGACCTTGCTATTTCTCATATTCATACAAAAATCCCACTAAAATACGCAAACATAAATAGGAAATTAAAGTTATACCATTCATTGAGCAAAACAACATAAAGAAAGAGGATTATATACATATATATGGCTGAGCTGAAATTAGAGATAATTTTCTTTCATTTGGTTTTGTGGGATGAATGGTAAATATGCACACAGGGAAATATGACTCCTGCTTTTAAAAAAGTTGTTATACTACTAATTATTATGAAGTTATTTGTTTGATTTAACTTGATTATTGTACTGTACTTTGCATTTTAAAAAGTATTTAAAAATCAAATCACTTGTTTGGGTAGTTTTGTTGGTAAATTATCTAAATATGAACCAACAATTATTTGCAAGTTCACCTTATTTCCCTTGGTTTACATAGATATTTCAGGAATTATACAATTCCTCTGCTAACAGGGCAGTTCTTAAAGACCAGGAGTCTCTCTTTGCTAGGACAGGAGGTTGAGATCACAGCCCTCAGTTCACGTCTTGAATCACAGTGCCATGTGCTGTTGAGAGTCTGACTACCTCAGAGGAGAACTTCTCACTAGCCTAAATCCGATTCTTGGGATACCAGAAGGAAACGATGCATGCCTAAATCACTCAAGGACAGATTTATTGGCCTTTACCACAGGTAGCAGTCAACAGTGGAGTCTAGAGGCAAGCTGGAACAGGTCTGTCAGGAGAAGAGGGAGGTGACCTCTAAATCTGTCTGAAGAGTTTTAGGTCCTAATATAGGGAAGGGTAGAGTTTTCCTAGGGGCTAGGTGGCAGATTGCCTCATTTGAAATCAGGAAAACTCATATTTCTGATTTCAAATCTGGCCTTAGATATTTACAAACTGTGTGACCCTGGGCAAGTCACTTGGTCCTATTTGCCTCAGTTTTCTTGTCTGTAAAATGAACTGGAGAAGGAAATGGCAAAGCTCTCCAGTATCTTTGTCAAGAAAACCCTACATGGGTCGTGAAGAAGTGACTGAAATGACTAAACAACCACAACAATAAGAGCTTTCCTTGGAATATACCAAGAAAGAGGAGCATCCACACGGCCCTGGGGCTCTGCTATGGAAGGAGACTGCAGGGAATTTTTAAAGGATTACTGGAGGTGAGGCAAGTCCTATCAGGCTTAACAGGCCAGGGTAGGAAATCCCAGTGGCTGGTTGTTGGTTTGGTCAGCCCAAGCATTTCCTAATGGGGTTGAAACATAGGAATGTTCTTCTGTACCCATTTTCCTGGCCCTCTGTCAGGCGAATGGGGCACTTTCGCTTTGCTGGCCACCAGAGAAGTTTATCACAATCTCCTAGAAAAGCATAGTGAGGAGCGGACTGTATTCCACTGGCTGTAGGAACAGGAAGACCACTGATTGGGTAAAAGAGGAATTACAAGGGAATCTGAAGGTCATATACATTTGGAGCGGTGCACACCATTCAGAGCATGCTAGTGTCAAAGGAACATGGAAGGATTAAATACACTAGAGAGATTCTTTTTAAAAAGCTGCAGCCAATTTGATCACATTGCTCTCAAGCAAAAAGGGCTTTTTTGTACCATTAATAAGAATTTTTTAATTAAACTATAATTTATCTCATCTTTATCTTTTTTATTTCCACTTTTATGTATGTGCATTACAATTACATGTACATTAAAGTATTAGTACTATACAGCGTATGTATATATTATAAATATATAAATATGTTGGGGTTTATGCAGTAAGATAACAAATCATTGGTCATTAATGTTTGTAGGTGGCCTAAACACTGTGTGATTCTTAGTTGTTTTCTGTCCCCTTTTATGCTATTAACACTATGACTGGAAACATAAAGGGACCATGTGGGACTGAGAACCATTTTATATCCTTTTTTTGTGGAGTGTCGTGATCAAAAACTTGTGCCTTTACCTAATGACCATTCTACTGATGATGGGGGCAGCTAGGTGATGAAATGGATAGAGTGCTAGGCAGGAACGTTCATTTTTTTTTTAGTTCAAATCCGGACTCAAAAACTTACTAGCTGCATT
Organism: Potorous gilbertii; assembly: GCA_028658325.1. Lineage (NCBI taxonomy): Eukaryota > Metazoa > Chordata > Mammalia > Diprotodontia > Potoroidae > Potorous > Potorous gilbertii. Next base: position 117,855,290 of record CM053773.1, read on the forward strand.
ACCCCAGACAAGTCACTTAAATCTGTTTGCCTCAGTTCCTCTTCTATAAAATGAACTGGAGAAGGAAATGGCAAGCCATCCAGTGTCTTTGCTAAGAAAATCCCAAATAAGGTCACGAAGAATTGGACGTATCTGAACAACAACAGCTGATGATGAGCCTCTCCGTCCTTGATGGCTTCTCTTTGCTCAAATTCTCTCCCACTTGGTAGAAACCTCTGGACCTCCACAGTCAAAATCATTTGATAACCCAGGGTCACATTAATAGAATGAAGTATAGAAGCATGACTTTTGTGGGGAAAGATGAAACTTAATAGGGGCAAATGGAAGGTCTTACACTTATGCAGAAAAAAATATCTTTCCTAAGAGACTGTTATTCCATCCTGAAAAGTGTTCACACAGAAAATAATGTGAGTAGTAACAGTGACAGATCTCCAGGTGAAGGCAATTTGAGAGAGCTGGGTTGGAATTAAAAATTTGGCTTAAAAAGTCACATATACCTTAAGAATGCCAAATGCAGCTATAACCTTTCCTCAGCTTGCCTGTTTAGTGAGCGTTGCCAAGGGAACATGAAACCCTGTAGGTGACTATGGCAACCACACACTCTTTTACCTAGAATTCACAAAGACCTGTGATGTTTTAATTGGACATTGGTAGGAAACTCAGGGAAGAAGGAGTATATGGAGAATTCTTCTTTCCCAAGCCACACCAAGGAGTCATGGCAGTTTGAGGATCAATATAATATGAACATCCCTGGGTATCTTGCCCTGACCCTGGGACCCTTGGATCAACATTCACTATGGCAATGTAGTGTTTCGAGCTGAGATAGTGAACTAAAGAGACTATTGACAGCTGATTGGGGCCATGAGACAGGATCAAAGCCATTGAGCCATACTGGGGTGGTCTGGTGAGCCATATACATGCCAAGTCCCTCATACCTTCTTTTCTCCTTCTTTCATTCCTGGAAGACTAGTGACCCTCCATTAATTATCTATCTATCCCTTTCCCAACTCTCTTCCCTTTAAGAATGGGTAAGAATTAAAGAAGAGAAGTCTATTCTGTCTCCTTCTAGCTGAAGCCCCAGGCAGGGGGCATTCCAAGCAAAGCATTCCCAGTTGTTTACTGTTTTCTCATTGTTATAATTCCCCTTATTATAAAAGTTGGTAGCCACCAAGATTTTGACTGGTGCAATTTTATGATAGTGACTCTGGGCAAGATTAAGAAAACTTTTTCCTTTTGAAAAAACAGGACACAATTTTTCCCCTTGGCTGAAGCTGGGGAGGAGAAGGGTCCTAAATACCCATAGGAGAGAAAAAGTACATAACTCATTATCATTTTCAAAACCTAGTGAGAGAAACCCTCAGGAAAGCATAAGGCATAGATAGACCTTCCACAAGACAATGACTGCGAAGGTGTTACTGCTGCAGCTGACGCTGGAATCATTTGGCTTTGGATTTCATCAACTAGCTAGAAGGATTTCTAGCATCAAACCCAGTTTCCCAACAGACCTCACAAGTAAGATAAATTTCAAGTAGGATCCAGTCCAAACTCTTTTATATTTGGAAGCCTATTCTCTACATTCAGGCTCTTTCCTTATAAATGGGAGCTTATACTTCCTCTTCACATGAGATCTCCTTTCAAACACTATATGTTCTGATTATATATCTATCTAATTTACACAGCAAATTTGAATATTCCTTGTCTTGGTACTCCATCGCTCATTCAATACTAAGCCTTTAGCTATAGAACCCTAGACTTTGATATGCACTATCCTTCTTGAATTTGTTAATGATCTTGGTTTTGACCTGGTTTATACTTTAAACAGTAAGGGCTAACTCTAGTCCTTACAGTTTCAAAGGCCAGAGTACCTTATAATACATTTACTGAATCCCAATAACTGACTCTGTTTGCTCGTATTATGATTCTATCCAGTCCTTGCCACACTGCCTGCTTAGAAATGATTTGACTTAATCAAAACGTTCCCCAAATTCTTACCATAGAAATTATTTGCTCAACACTTTGATCTGAGTCAGCTCCATGAATGACAGTCAACCTTATCTTTCCCCTGGTCTTACCTCTGAATGGGGTTGGTCAAACAATAAAAAGATAATAATTGATAGACGTGTAAGTAAACAATAAACAAACCAACCTAGGAGTGAAAGAGATGAATAGGTGATTAACAGGAAGTTCAAGAAAGTCACCAAACTAAAGCAGAAATGAAGGCTAATAAGATCCAAGCACATGACTCTATTCCAAGGGTGCCAAACCTAGCAGGGTCACATAGCCAGTATGTAGTACAGGAGGGACTTGAAACTAGATCTTCAAGGTTTGGAGCCCAGATCACCATACGTTATAGGACAATTAGGTGGCATCATAGTGCATAGGGTGGCCTGGAGTCAGGAAGACTTATGTCAAGTTCAGATCTTAACCTCAGAACTTACTAGCTGTGGGACCCTGGACAAGTCACTTAACTTTGTTTGCCTTATTTTCCTCATTTGTAAAATGAGCTGGAGAAGGAAATGGCAAACCACTCCTGTATCTTTGTCAAGAAAAGCCCAAATGGGAACACGAAGAGTCAGACACAACTGAAACAACTGAACAATACTACCCACTATGCCAACCTGCCTTTCATTTGGCACAGTGTAAACATTTAAATGCTTGTTAAGTTGAATTGAATAAACTGAATTCAAGCCGAGGCTGCCTGCTTACCTGACAGAGATATTATAGAAGATTTATATTTAGGTAGTAAACTAACCCAGACAGCCTCTAAGGTCCATTCCAACTCAAAAATTCTCTGTTGTTACTGTTCAGTCATGTTCCATGGACCATGCTGTTCTTGAGATTTTTTTTTTTTTTTTGTCAAAGAGACTGGAGAGGTTTGCCATTTTCTTATCCAGTGAATTAAGGGAAACATAGGTTAAGTGATGTGCCCAAGGTCACACAGCTAGTAAATGTCTGAAGTCACATTTGAACTCAGGTCTTCCTCACTACAGGTTTAGTGTTCTATCTACTGAGCTATCTAAATACCTCCCCCCCTGGTTCTGTGATACTCAGTAACCATTAGATTTTCATTAATAATGCTCACATATGGGGCCAAGTAGGTGTGTTTGTTTGTTTTATAAAACCAGAAGAAAGCAAAAACCAAACATGGTTTCCTTATAACGGGATCGAGTTCTTTCTTTGTATCATCTGCCTTAGGAAGCCTTCCCTCTTTTCTTTCTTCTTTCTACCTCAGTCCGTATTTCTTCTTTCATCTCCCTGAATTAGAATGGAAATTAGGTCTCATTTTAGATAAAGTGGCCTCTATTTCCTCATTCAAAACCATCCCCAGTAACCAGGGGCAAAAAGTGGGAGAACCCATAAAATCAACACCTTGTACTTCATAGCTTACATTCTAAGAATGCCAAATGTTTGAGAAACCTTGGAAATAGACACTCAGCTGCGGCATGGATTGTTCAATCAAAAAAAAGGAAAACACTGGTGTTTGAATTGTTGATGGCCATGGAAAAAAAAGCAGAGGCCTTTCTTAAAATTTCTTTACAAAACTTAAATATGTTCCCCCAAAATGAAGATTTGCATGAAAATTTCATGTTTGAGATGAGATTCTTTTCATAGTCTGCAATAGAGCTTCTTAGAAAGAATTGTTGATATTAAGTAACAACTGTTAGTAAAAAGAACATATTCCATAAAGGTTGTATCCTCAAGGTACATAAGGACTACATAGAGACCACTCTCCAGACTTATAGCTAATATAATTTTAACACAGAAGAGAACATTTATAGGCTGAGAAGTTTTTTGGGTTTTTTTTTAATGACTTACACTGAATCAGAGGTTCTTACTTGTTTAGAGACTGATAGAGCAGTAATTGTGGTTAGAAGAGCATGAGAGGCATTTGATCATATAGAAATACAGGATACCTAAAGGGGGAAAGGAGTAAAACACTGAAATGTTTTCTGCTCCTTTGTAAAGTAAATTGGCCACAACAGATAAGGAGAGTAAAGGAACTGGACAGTACTGATCTTAGTGTCTTAGTGGAAAGAGGATGTAGTATAACAGTATTGCTTAATGCCCCTGCAAAGAGCAGCAGGGATAAACCTACTTCAAAACTACTTGTGGTATGTTATGAGGCAATTTAACTTTTGCTGTTCGGTTGTGTCTGACTCTTCACAATCCCTTTTTGGGGTTTTCTTGGCAAAGATATTGGAATGGTTTGCCATTTCTCTCCAGCTCATTTTACATATGAGGATACTGAGGCAAACTGACTTAACCAAGGTCACACAGTTAGTAATTATTTGAGTCTGGATTTGAACTCATGAACTAATTTCTTCCTAATTTCAATTTCAATTTCAATTTTCACATCATTGCTCACTTTTGCTGCCACCTTTCCTTTGAAGACTTCAGAATAAGGATAAACTTTGTATTCCTTCTTTGTGCTTGAAAGCAGTTTTCAAACCAGTCATGGGACTCTGATGTGGTCTTCTATTCATTTTTTTAAGATCCAACTGGGTGAAAGATTCAACTCAAAATAAGATACAATATGACTATATGAATAAAACACTGGATTTGACTCTAAGAAAACTTTGGTTGTTTGGTTTTTGTTTTGTTTTTTTTTTTCCTGACACTAACAATACATCCATGGACAAATCTCTATGCTCTGAGTCTCCGTTTCTTCATCTAAATAGTGGATATACTAATACCTGTAGCATTATTACTCATCTTGCAGGGTGACTGCACAAATATAATGAGACAATGTATATGAACTACTTTATAAACATTGAAACCTTGAAATATTATGTCAATATCAGTTGTAATTACATGTGGCCATCACCTTTTTTACTCTACTTTTGTCCTTAGCGGGATGGCTGCTCCATATGGCATGAAGAAAAACATAAACTCTGATTGGCTAATGGAAGTCCCAGAACCATAGGCCTGTGAGGAACCTGTAAACCTAACAAGTCCTTTACCTACCAGCTCCTGTACCCAGAGAGACTGTTGAGTGGATTTTTCATGAAAAACAGGAAGACTTCAGAAAGGCCTGGAAGGACTTACATGAGCTGACGCTGAGTGAAAGAAGCAGAACCAGGAGAACTTTGGACACAGCAACAACCACAGTGTGTGAGGAATTTTTCTGGTAGACAGCCCTTTACAGCAATGCAAGGATCTAAAACATTCTCAATGGACTTTTGAAGCAAAATGCCTTCCACATCCAGAGAAAGGACTATGGAATCGGATCACAGAATGAAGCAGAATATTTTCTCTTGTGTAATGTTTTGGTTTGGTTTGGTTTTTCTCATGGTTTCTCCCTTTCATTTTAATTCTTGTATGTAACATGACTAAGGTAAAAATGTATTTAATAAGAATATATGTGTAGGATCCATATAAGATTACACACCATCTCAGGGAGGGAGGAAGATGGGGGAGAAATTCTAAGACTTATGGAAGTGATTGTACAAAACTGAAAACAAATAAATTAATTTTAAAAAAAATATTAAAAAAAAAAGAATGAAATTCTCAGAGGAGATTGTTTTCTCCTGGACTAAACTGAGATTTTATCTCACTCCTGAGTTGCTGATCCACTTTATTCAACATAGTTGATTTCCTACATTAGTATAACTTCCCTCAAATTTCTGTTCTGCTACTTGCTCCTTAAATATCTTTACTTGGCTATCCATGATTATCTTTTGTGTAATAAGTTATCTTGTGGGAGGTGAGTTAAGGGGGCCAATGTTAAGCTGTTACATTTTTGTCCTGGGATGAGACTAATTCCCTCTTGAATGATAAAAATGGCTTTTATTCTGAGCCCCCAAAAAGCATTGTAACTCTTGTTTGAAAATTCCTGATATATCGGATTCTAGTCTACCCTCTTAAAGATGGGACTAATCTGCAATTCTCCTATAGAATGGGCAAGGCATTCTATAAATATTTATAAATTCTGCAATATAGGACCCCAAAACCCAGTTTAACCAGCTACACATAGAAGTTTGTCCAGGAAAATTATTTCACAGTATTTCCTACTCACTCCAGGTGGAAAGTAATTCCATCAAAATGTCATCAAAAAATCAAGATGGAGGTTTCAAGAAACTCTGAATGAAAACCTCCTTTATCTTTTAAAATCAGAGGACAATGAAAAGATAGGAAGAATAGACCAACTATCTCCTAAAAGAAAAAGTCCCAGAAATCTCATAACCAAAATTCAGAGCTCCCATGTCAATGAAAAAATACTATATGCATTCAAAGAAAGCTGGTCAAATCTTAAGAAAACACAATCAGTATAATATAAAACCTGGAAACTTTAATAAACAAGAAGAGATTTATATTCCTAAAAGTAAAGAGAAAGGCCTATCACCAAGAATAAATTATCCTGCAAATCTATATATAATCATACAGAGATAAAAGTGAGCCGTTAATGAAATGAAGGAATTTCAAGCATTCCTGATGAAAGACCAGAGTTGAATAAGAACCTTGAAATATAAACATAAGACTCCAGAGAATCTAGAAAGTTAAATTTGTTTGAGCAATAGAAAGGAACTGTAAGATGACATGATGCTAATATTCTAATAAGGAGAGAAGAGACAAGTGTCTCTCCAGACACCTGAGGGAGTTAAATAAGAAAAACAACAGACCCATGAGTGGTTGACTTTTGTTCTAAGGGTTTGAAAAGGGGAAAAAGAAGGAAGAAGAAGATAAAAGGAATAAACTAATATAAAGAGGAGGAAAAATGGGGTGAAATAACGTTTCTCACAAATGGAGTACATGAGAAGAAGATTATATAAACATAAAGAAAGAAGTAGGAGCAATGAGCATCATATTATCTGAAAAAGAGAAAGGAAGGTTGGATTTAAACAGAGTATGGTGTAGAAACTAGATGTCTCTTAGACAACTTAAACACAACATTTCCAAAACTGAACTCATTATCTTTTCCTCAAAACCCTCCACTCTTCCTAACTTTCCTATTGTGGAGAGTACCATTATCTTCCTATTCACCCAGGTTCACAATTTTGATGTCATCCTCAACTCCCGACTCTCTCACTCCCCAAATCCTGTCTATTGTCAAGTCCTGTTGTTTCCACATTCAAAACATTTTTCATATTTATCCCTTTCTCTCCTTCAACACTGCAGCCACTCTTGTGCAGACCCTCTTGGACTACTGCTGTAGCATGATGGTTGGTCTCCCTCCCTTAAGTGTCTCCTAACTCCAGTCCCTTCTTCTTTCAACTATTATATTTATTTCCCTAAAGCATGGTTTGACCACGCAATTCCTTTGGTGAATGAACTCTAATCCCTCCCTATCTCCTCCAGGATCAAATATAAAATCTTCTGTATGACTTTTAAAACTCTCCATAATTTTTTCTCCCCCCCACCCCCTCCAATCTTTGTACACCTTACATACTTGTTCTTCACCCCAGGTACTCTTCTGTACAGTGATGTTGGCAACTCAACTGGTCCTTCCTAAAGACACTCCATCTCCAAACTCTGGACATTTTCATTGACTGTTCCCTATTTTTGGAGCTCCCTTCCTCCTCATTTCTACAACTTAACTTCCTTGGTTTCTTCAAGTGTCAGCCAAATCCCATCATCCTACATCTTTGGATTTGGCAACTGTGTAGACTGATTTTGCTTCACTATTTTTTTGTTAGAAGTAATGATGCCCCCAAAGAGTAGGCCATTAAAACATTTTGAGTTATTTAATTATTTTAGGCCATTAAAACATTTTGAGTTATTTAATTATTTTAGGTCATTAAAACATTTTGAGTTATTTAATATTTTATTTTTCCCCACTTATATGTAAAATTTTTTTTTACTTTAAAAATTTACTTACATGTAAAATTTAAATTTACTTTAAAAATTTACTTACATGTAAAATTTAAATTTAATTTAAAAATTTACTTACATGGAAAAATAATTTTTAACATTTGTTTCCTAACACTTTCTCTCCCTCCCCCTCGATGAGAAGGCAAACAATTTGAAATGGTATTCAGGTTCACTCATGCAGAGCATATTTCCATCTTAGTCATGCTGTGAAACACAGACAAAAACACAAGAAAAATAAAGTTTAAAAAGTACGTTTTGATATGCATTCAGACTTCATCAGTTCTTCCACTAGAAATGGATCAGCATTTTTCATAATAAGTCCTTCAGAACTGTCTTGGATCATTGGATTGCTAAGAAAAGCTAAATTATTCACAGTTGATCATCATACAACATGTGTACCATGTATAGTGTTCTCCTGGTTCTGCTATTTCACTTTGCATCATTTTTGTATATCTTTCCAGGTTTTTCTGAAATCATCTTGCTCATCATTTTTTATAGTACACAATACTATTCCATCATAATCATATACAGTAACTTGTTCAGCCATTTTCCAATTGATGGACATCCCCTCAATTTCTGATTCTTTGCCACTACCAAAAAAGCTGCTATATTTTTTGTACATGGAGGTCCTTTTCCTTTTGTTGTTTTTTTTATCTCTTTGGGATACAGACCCAATTGTGATATTGCTAGATCAAAGGATTGTGCATAATTTTATAACCCTTTGGGCATAGTTCCAAATTGCTCTCCAAAAGAGTTGAAACAGTTGACAACTTCACCAACAGTGCATTAGTGTCTCAATTTTCCCACACCCCCACCAACATTTGTCATCTTCACTTTCCTGCCATATTAGCCAATCTGACAGGTGTGAGGTGGTACTTAGAGTTGTTTTAATTTGGATTTCTCTGTAGTGATTTCTCAAGAGTGATTTAGAGTATTTTTCCATATAAGTATACATAGGTTTGATTACTTTGTCTGCAAGCTGTCTGTTCATATCTTTTCAATATTTAAGGAAAGGCTCTTATTTTTATAAATTTGACTTAGTTCTCTATATATGTGAGAAATGAGGCCTTTATTAGATACTTGCAGGATAAGGTACCAGACAATGAGGTCCTTGCTCAAACTAAACTGCCAAGCATTCAAACTATGCTTCAGAGAGTGGAACTCCAGTGCGCCGGCCATGTTATTCTAATGCAAAACATACACTTGCAAAAAAAGACTATTTTATGGAGAACTAGCATGGGGCAGGCAATCACATGGTGGTCAGAAGAAGCAATAGAAAAATACTGTCAAGGTCTCTCTCAGGAACTTTGGATTTGATTGTGGGACGTGGGAGATACTGGCACAGGACCACTCAGCATGGTGTGCCCACATCAGAAAGAGTGCTGTGCTCTATGAGCAAAGCAGAATTGAAACAGCACAAAGGAAATGTAGGATGCACAAATTTGGAGTATCCACCACAAATTTTCACACGGACTATCTGTGCCCAATCTGTGGTAGAGCATTCTGAGCTCACATTGTCTGATCAGCTAGACACATTGAAACTTGAGTTTATCATGGTGGTGTCATTTTGGTCCTCTTTGAGAATGAAGGACAACAACCAACCAACCAACCAATTGTATTTTTTAATATATAAATCCATCATATTCAACTCACCCCTACCTCCTCTGTCTGTATCTACTCCTTCTAACTCTCCTAATAATGAGGAAGTTCTTAGGAGTTAGAAGTCTTATCTTCCCACATAGAAATGTTAATGGATTAACCTTATTGAAGTTCTTACGACTTCTTTTTCCTGTTTACCTTTTTTATGCTTTTCATGTCTTATATTTGAAAATCAAATTTTTTATTCAACTCTCATCTTTTCATCAGGAATTCTTGAAATTCCTTTGTTTCATGGAACACTCATTTTTCACCTGCAGGATCATACTCAATTTTGCTGAATAGCCCTCCAATTCTTTAATGTAGAAACTTCTAAATCCTGGATTATTCTGACTGTGGTTCCATAATATTTGAATTGTTTCTTTCTAGTTGCTTACAATATTTTCTCCTTGGCCTTGGAGCTCTGGAATATGGCTATAGCATTCCTGGAAGTTTTTATTTTGGGATCTCTTTCAGGAGAGGATTGGTAGTTTGTTTTTTTTTTTTCAATTTCTATTTTATCCTCAGGTTCTAGAATATCAGAGCAGTTTTCCTGGATAATTTCTTTAAAAGATGATGCCTAGGCTCTATTTTTTTGTCATGGTTTTCAGATAGTCTAATAATTCTTAGTTTATCTCTACTTGATCTATTATCCAGGTCATTTGTTTTTCCAAAGAGATATTCCACATTTTCTTCTTTTTTTTCATTCTTTTGATTTTGTTTTATTGCTTCTTGATGTCTCATGGAGTCATTGGCTTCCACTTGCCCAGTTCTAATTTTTAAAGAAAAATTTTCTTCATTTAGCTTTTTACCTTCTTTTCTATTTGGTGAATTTTAGTTGGGATTATTTTTAATTTTGATTGCTCAAAAATTGTGACATTTCATGAATTATAGCCTTATAGTATCAAGAAGAAAATATTGGTCTTAAAGACAAGAGAATATCAGTTTTTAAGCCTTTAGTGGGTGGGTGGGAGATAAGCAATATAGGAATAATTTGAAGCATTACACAATTTTCTAAAGGCAATTCAAAGCTTGTCATAATTTTTTGGATAGCAAAAAACTGAAAGCAAAATATATATCATTAGGAAATGGATGAGCAAATTATGGAATAAGAATGTCAGGGAATATTACTTTAATGCTACTCAATCAATCTATCATTGAGCATATTCACTATGTGATAAGAACTTTTGATGAATATGAAGAACTCAGAGAAACATGAGGAGACTCATATAAAATGGTGCAGACTAAAGATAACAGAGCCAAAAGAACAATATGCACATTGACTGTAATCATGTAGATAAAGTAAACACGGAAAAGCAACAAAAATCTAATCAAAAACAGCAATTGATGCCAGTATCATACAGCAAAGATAAACATAATTGGACAAATATACTTTGTTTAAAAAAAAGTTTGTTGGGAAGAATCTTTTGTGCCCAACAAAATGTATCAACAAATGCAAAAACAATCTTATTAAAACAGGTCTAAAAATGAACTTATCCAGTTTCCTTAAAGGCCAGTTTCTCCTTCTGACTTCCCTAATTCTTTTTTTTTTTTTGACTTCCCTATTTCTTTAGGTTACCCAGGCTCAGAACTTTGGTCACTTGTGATCCCTTTCTCTTCTTTGCTCCAAATATTAATTGAATCCTCCATATAGATTTCTTTCATAGCATTCCTGCAACTCTCTTTTCCTTTCAGTTCTCATTATTAATCTCTTTCAGGTCCTTATCAGTTCATACACAGATTTTTGTTAATAGCCTTCTAACAGATTTCCACACCTCCAGTCTCACTTCCAATTTATCCACAATTTGGTTCCAATCTACTTTTCCATTCTTATTTCCCACTTCCCTACATGAATCTTCTCTATCCAAATGGATTTACTCATTATTTCCTGAACCCACCTAACACCTCTTTATTTTGCTCCTTACTTCTCCCACTTTGATGTCTCTCCTGATTTCCTCTTTGTCAGTGGTAGAGAATACTGGAGTTTGAAGTAGGATAGGCTTAGAATTGAATCCCACCTCAAACTTGTACTATCTCTGTGGCATGGGTGAGTCATGTAATATCTCTGAGTCTTCATTTATTCATCCTTAAAATGGTAACAATGATATCTGTATTACCTACTCCCACAAGTTTGTTGTAAAGATCAGACAAGGTAATGTGCTAATCACTTTGCAAACTATGCGATGCTATATAAATGTCGTTTATTATTATAGGTCTCTTTCCAAATCCATTTTATCCATAAAGATTTGACAGAGGATGTCATCCAGTGGTAAACTCGCCTTCCTCTGAATTACAGTAATCATTATCTGTAGCATTTATTTGGCACTTATTATTTATCAATTAGTTAATCAATTAAAAAGTCTCCCTTAAGTCTCTCCTATGTGCCAGGTACTGTTAGGCACAGAGGATAAAAAAGACAAAAGTGAGATAATCTCTTCATTAAGAAAGCTTATATTATATTGCCTTGTATTATTAGCTTTAGCTTCCCAGTAATCAATTCACCATGAAGATGTCTCTTTCTAATTAGCGGACCTTGGACAAATTAGATCTGAAGGAGACACAGGTCATCATGAGGGTGAACTTTAATCTTGCACTGAAGAACAAGGAGATAACTAACAACCAGAGAATCAAGGTTACTCTCTCTAGCATCTGCAATTGTGTGGATAATGGAGCCAAGTCACTTGCTCTGATGAGCCACTTAGACTAGTCTGATGGTATCGCCGCACCTGATAAATATTTCTTAGAACCCATGGCTATGGAACTCAAATCTTTTTTTTTTTTAAAGGAGAGAATTTCTTTATTTTTTGTGAGGCAATCAGGTTTAAGTGACTTGCCCAAGGACACACAGCTAGTAAGTGTCAAGCGTCTGAGGCCAGATTTGAACTCAGGTGCTCCTGACTCCAGGACCAGTGCTCTATCCACTGTGCCACCTAGCTGCCCTGAACTTAGATCTTTGATGGGAAAAGATGTTCTGTTCCTGAAAGATTGCATGGGACAAAAAGTGGAGAAAGACAATGCTAAACCAGCTACTGGTTCTATCATCCTGCTGGAAATCCTCTGCTTCCATGTATAAAAAGAAGGGAAAGGGAAAGGTACTAGTAGGATTATTCCTGGAAACTAAGCCAGACAAACTAGAAGTCTTCTGATTGCCCTTTTCCAAGCAGGCAATGTCCATGTGAATGATGTTTTTGGTTACTCATTACCAGAATTCCACAGTGGGAGAAAATCTGCCCCAGAAAGCATATAGTTCCCTGATAAACAGGGGAGCCAAGGACTTAGAGAAGCCAGAATTACTTTTGACTATCATATATAAAGTTAGATTTGTGTACAAGATTCAGTTAATGAACAACATAATAAGAAAAGCCAATGAGATGATGATTGGTAGTGGAATGGTTTTCACTTTCTTAAGGTTCACAACAAGGAAATTGAACTTTTTTTTTTTTTATGTAGAGGGTGCCAAGATTGTTAAAGACCGAAGGTCAAGGCAGATAAAAATAGTGTGAAGAACCTTTTACCTCTTTACTTCATCATAGTGAAAACAATTGATAATACCAAGACTGGTCAAGTCATCCTTAAAACACTCTCACCTCTTGGATCAATGGGTTTGGGCTGTGCTCCTGAGAGCATCAAGAAGTATGCTGAATCTGTTGCATGGGCCAAGCAGATTTTGTGAAATAGACCCATTTGGCAGCATTTTTATGGAGAACCAATAAGCAATGTGGTGGAGACCACTAGCAGGAGTCATATCACTATCATAAACAGTTAGGATGACTGATATTTGCTGAGTCAAATGAAATATTGAAGATAATCAGCCATGTGACCACTAGGGGTAATGCCAATCTAGAGCTGCTGGAGGCAAAGTCATCCCTTGGAATTGCTGCTCTGAGACATACCAAACTGATGGAACTTTCCTGCTTGCTAGTTCTGGTGCATAAAGCTCAAAACTTGACCATGGCAACATTTCCTTTACTGTTACTTAACATTAGGAAAAATTTCCTAATTTTCCCTTGGGACTCAGTTCAGAAGATGGAGCAATGGGACTTCCTAAAGCAGCTATCCTACACCCTGCTCTGGTTGGTCCTCTGTCAGATTTCTCTTGAATTTATTTCCTATGTCTAAATGATTGTTGTGATCTGTACAGTATATATCACCTTTAGAAAGAAAAATAAATTTGAAGATATTATTAACCATATTCTCTTTTGAAAGTTTGTGCCATTCAACTTTGTCAGCAACTGTTTCTGTTATTACCCACAGTATGAAAACAAAAAGAAACTCAAATTTGGGAGAAGGGGAAAGTTTATCCATTAAATAAATATTTAATAAAAGTATAGGTCAAAAAATTAATGCTACTGTTAATATTTTTGTACATGCTGGTTTTTTTCTTGATGTCAACACTTCCTTAAAATATACTCCTGCTGGGGCAGAGCCAAGATGGCAGAGTAGAAAGACACACATTTGGTAGCTCTGAACTCACAGCCCATGGATTTCCTCTAAAAAGAACTCCCAACAAATTCTGGAACAGTGGAAGCCGCACAGCAATACAGTGAAGGAGATTTTCGTTCCAGAGAGCCCTGAAAAACTGATCCCAAAGGTCCATCGCGCCCCGGATGGGAGCAGAGCCCTCCCCTCCCCTGCCCCGACCGCGTGGCACAGAGAGGAGCGAGCAGATCCGAACAGGTATCAGGGACGGAATCTCCAGCAGCTGCTAAGGTCCCTCCACCCACGGACTCGCAGGTCAGTGAGAGAGACTGGCTTAGAGGGGAGCGGGGTGTCTCCGAGACTCAGGCCCCCTCAGGAGGCAGCGGCAACGGTGGCGGCACAGGCAGAGGGTGGCCAGGGGCTCCCGGAGCAGGCAGGAGTTCAGCAGCAGCTCCATTATAGAAGGTCTCTGCATAAACCCCCTGAGGGAACTGAGCCTGGGAGGCGGCCCTGCCCCCACCTGAGCACCAGCAGATAAGCTCCCATTGAATAGCAGCCAAGCCTGCCGCCGAAAGCCCTGAGGCTGGGGAGAAGCATTTGAATCTCAGACCCCAAGCACCACCTGGGCGGATCTAGGTGGGGGTGGACAGGAATCTCAGAAGTCACGTAACTGGCTGGGAAAATGCCCAGAAAAGGGAAAAATACTAAGACCATAGAAGGTTATTTTCTTGGTGAAAAAATGATTCCAAGCTTCCTCTCTGAGGAGGAAGAACAATGCTTACCATCAGGTAAAGACACAGGAGTCAAGGCATCTGTATCCCAAAGATCTGAAATCGATATCCAATGGGCTCAGGCCATGGAAGAGCTCAAAAAGGATTTTGAAGATCAAGTTAGACAGGTGGAGGAAAAACTGGGAAAAGAAATGAGAGAGATGCAAGAAAAGCATGAAAAACGGGTCAATGCCTTCATAAAGGAGACCCAAAAAAATACTGAAGAAAATAACACCTTGA
>CM053773.1:117870662-117930478 GCA_028658325.1 Potorous gilbertii
GGGATGAAAGAAAAGTGGGCAGGTTGATGATATAGGTAATTAGAATGCTCAGTGTATTGGGGAGGGGAGAGGGGACAAATGGGGAGAAAATTTTGGAACCCAAAATCTTGTGAAAATGAATGTAAAAAGTTAAATAAATAAATTTATTTTAAAAAAAAACACAACATAAAAAATATACTCCTGCTAATGAAATATCTAGATTAAAGAATATCAACAGCTTAGTGCT
This sequence comes from Potorous gilbertii, assembly GCA_028658325.1. Taxonomy (NCBI): domain Eukaryota; kingdom Metazoa; phylum Chordata; class Mammalia; order Diprotodontia; family Potoroidae; genus Potorous; species Potorous gilbertii. The sequence goes on from CM053773.1 coordinate 117,870,889, forward strand.
TTTTCTGTTGCATTATTCCAAATAGCTTCCTCAAAATGGGTGAACCAATTCACAGCTCCACCAGTAAAAAATTAGTATTTCTATCTTCCTACAATTCTGCCAACAAAATGTTTCCCCATTTTTAGTAACTTTTCCAGCTTGATAGGTGTGAAGTATTTTAATGTGTAACTCTTTAATGTTTAGTGATTTTAAATAATTTTCAGGTATTTATCAATAGATTGTCTTTTTTTCAGTTTTATTAATCTCTGTATTTTTAATGCTACAGTAATTTTCTGATATATCCCACATACATAAGTACCCCCATAGAACTTTCCCCTTAAAAAAAAACCCATTGGGTTATGGAAGATGCTCAGAGTTGCCTATCTTGGCATGTTGTACAGAGCCTGTGCAAACAACGCCCATGCAAAACAATTAAGTTAAACCATCTAACAGCAATTACATGACAGTATATGCAATACTCTATACTCCTTATTTGCTTCCCTTCTAACATCATCTCATTTTCAGAGATTCTGATTGGTCACTGCATTCCAACTGAGTTCAATTGTCTTTTGGTATTGTTCTTGTCTATATTACTGTAGTCATTATATACATTATCCTTGTTCCAGTTGTATATTCTGAATAGTTTTGTAAATCTTCCCATGCTTCTAGCAATTCCTCATATTTGTCATTTCTTTTTCTAGCTCTTATCATCTCTGAGTATCCTTATCCCAACTTCCACTCTCCATAATGAGTTGGATCCTCAGAGAACAGCTAGCCAGATCATCTGCAAATAGTTCTAGGGCAACCATGGATGGGTTGCAAGGTCCTTCTTCTAAAACTATTAGCTAAAGACTCCTTTCTTATATATTCTCCCCAATACCAAGCAACAGTTACAGTTTATATACTTCCTTATACCATTGAAACCCTCTAGTGATTAGCAACCCAGTATCCTTTAATCAATTAACATCAATTAGCTTTTACAAGGGGGAGTTGGGTGGTGAAATGGATAGAATGATGGGCATGAAGTCAGGAAGTTCATCTCCCTGAGTTCAGATCTGGCCTTAAAACACTTGCTAGCTTTGTAATACTGGGCAAGTCACTTAACCCTATCTGCCTCAGTTCCTCATCTATAAAATGAGCTGGAAAGGAAATGGCAAGCCACTCCAGTATCTCTAACAAGACCCCAAATGGGGTCATGAAGAGTTGGGCAAGACTGAAAAATGATTCCCTAGGAAGTTACAGCAAGAACAGAAGTATAAACCATGCCCACAGACTGGGATACAATCTCCACTATGACATATCCATCCTCAGAGCAAGAAGGTTCAAATTAAAGTGAATGCTCCACTAAATTCACTTCTGAAGGTGGCATAGAAGAGGCAGACAGTCACTCTTGCTTGTTTCAGTGTGAAATCACTATTGATATAAATCAAGTAGGTTGATAAATGCTTTCTAAACACTGGGCTTAACTATTCACAAAAATCTTATATGGACCCTATTTCCTATTTCCTCCCTGCTTCTCCTGAGCTCTCAAAGCTCTCAGTGTCTTCTTAGTCTAGAACTCCACACAAAGCAACAAGGGCAAAAACAAGTTTCCATTCTTAGAATACTATCATTTAGTTTCCACTAGTGGATAAAGAACAAGTCTTAGAGCAAGGAAGATAATAGATTCTAGTCACATTTCTGACACACAACCTGGGCAAGTCACTTAATCTTTTAGTGTCCTAAGCATCTCTCTAACATTATACATAACAAAGAATGTGCCAATTTGCATTGGTAGAAGGATTTTACTCACCTGGGAGTTCTGTATACTAATGAAATGACAGATTTCAATTCCTATCACTATCTCTTAATTCTATAACTTACATGGTCTATAAAGGATATTTGTCTGTCTGAATTTGTTTATGAGTCCTTTCTGCTCTAGCATTCTAGCAAAATTTTTCAATTTTAAAAAATTTCTTTCTACTTTTTGGAGGCAATTGAGGTTAAGTGATTTATCCAGTCACATAGCTAGTAAGTGTCTGAGACCAGATTTGAACTCCAGAGCCAGTGTTCTATCTACTTCAATACCTAGCTGCCCAACATATTCAATTTTTGTAACTGTATAACATCATGCTGAAAAAAAAAAGATATGATTATCATTAATTATTTATGAGATCCCCACTTCCATGTTTGAATGATCTTCTCCTGTGTCAAACTAATTATGAGATACAAATTTATTCCCACCTCTCATTTCCTTCTCTAGGATTTTTTTGTTTTGTTTTCTTGAGGTTTGATTTGGTTTGATTTTTTTTTATACAGTGGAGAATTTTTTTCTTCCCAAGCACAGAGTTTATCTTCCATTATTCTCAACGATGTTTAGAAAGGATGAAACTCCAAAGAGAAAAAAAAATTTTTTCTCCCCGTTTCAGAGCATAAGTGCTGGTTCATAACTTATTTCTTTCAAGTATTTAAAAATTTTTACCTTAATTTTTTTTTGTCTACTTGCTTTGCAGTTTGCAAATTCTTGCCAGCTCTCGTGTTCCCAACATCAATGCTGGGGAGTTACCAATTCTCTCAAACATTTATTACATTTTTCCTTTATGATTACTTTACTTTTAAAGCTATTATTCTTGGATACAAATAATTTTCCTTTGCACTTCAGTATTATGCTGATGTGTAATTTTGTATCATTGTGGTGGAAATTACTTGGCACAGGAGCTAACTTTTTCCTAGTCAAATTCAGTATTTTCTTTTTGATCTATAAGCCCTGAAAGTTGACAGTTATATTTCTGGCTAAGTTAAAACAAGAGTTCCTCCATGATGGTGTCCTATAGATTTTATCAAGCTACATTTTGCCCTCTATTCCAATGCTTCCAAGGAGTTTTCTTACGCAATTTCTTAAAGCATAGTGTTCAGGATTTTTGTTTTATCATGTTCTTTTGGGAAATATCTTTAATGTATCCTAATTTCTAGTAGTTGCTTGATACTAAATATGTATAGTCACACATTCTTTTAATTTTGTTGGCTTTTGACTTTATACTAATATTCTCCATTTCCTTCATTCCTTTTTCCAAGGTATCCATCACTTTGATAAGATTTTCCAGCTCTATTCTAAGCCATCAATTCTCCTTTCAAGATTTTCATTAAAAGCTGTAATTAAACTTTTAATTTTCTCCTTCACTCTTTTAATCAGGCCTTTTAATAATTATGGGAGTTCTTGTCATTCCATTCCCTTTTCTGGGGTTTTAGTTATTACATATTTGTTTCCTCCTGGAGTTTTCTCCTGGAATTCTTTAACCCCATTGTATTTCTTCATTGTATTGGGAATTTTTCTTTGCTTTCTCATTTTTCATTCTCTTTGCTATCTCCAACCCCTACCCCTCACACCTCCACTCCTAGAACCTTAATCTCTTAATCACTATCTTAGGTTCTCCATAAAGTATGATGTGGTTTTATATGTCTTATAGTTTATGGACAAATGTGCTCCCTAAAGCAATTGGTTCTTATCTCTATGTCTAATTTTATTATAAAGTTACTTATATCTTCCAATAGTGATCTATAACTTTACACCAAACTTATTAAACAAGATCTCTTTAATTTTAAGGCAAGTTATTTTATGGATTCCTAGGGTTTAAAGGAACCTCAAGAGATTATGTACCTCATGATTTCTTATCCTATTTCAATCTGTGACACACCTGGGACTTATTTGGACTCACAAAATGGGTGAAATTCATCAATTTCAGTTTGGGGATTTGTCAGTCTTCATTTCCAAACTCTGCCTTCATATTGGCCAGCTATCCTGTCTCCTCTTTGCACAATGTCTTCACTTCTTCCTCTCTTCACTTCCATTGTAGCAAGATATTGTCAGAGAGATGTGAAGAAAACTAGGACAACATGAAATAGTAAAAAGAGAAGAAAAGGGGAAGGGAATGAAAACTAGGACAATATCAAACAGGAAGAAGGGAAGGAAAGGGGAAGGGAATAGGTATTTGTATAACATCTATAGTGTGTCAAAGATTGTGCTAAGTGCTTTACAAATATTATCTCATGGGGTCCTTACAACAATCCTGAAAGATTAAGTGCTATTATCATCCCCATTTTACAACTGAGGAAAATGAGGTTGAGAGGGATTAAGGAATTTGCCTAGGGTCATAGAGCTAGTGGCTATCTAAGGTAGGATTTGAATCCAGGTCTTCCCAATGTCCTGTCTCCAAGTCCAGTGCTCTATCCACTATACCACCAAGTCTTTGGGATATTCTCAATCTCTTCCAAAGAAATGTCATAAAATATGTTATATTCTGGTTGGGGATGAGTGAACAGATCTATCCTGTTGTGCCAAGGCAGAATCATTTCATGCCAAGTCAATGAAACGCTTTCCTGTTCTATAAGATTCTATGCTCCTCCAAGGCAATGACTGTTATTTTTTATATTTGGCTTCCTAGTGCCTGGCACAGCATGGCAAAAAGGAAAATGTTCTGGATTTGGAATCAGAGAAGCTAAACTTGGATCTTGGCTCTTCAATTTACTATTTTTCTGACTTTGAACAAGTCACTTAAGCTCTCTAAGCCTCAATTCTTTAAAATGGCAGCAGTGAACTAAATACCTATAAAGTCCTTTCTGGATCTAAGAGTCTACGAACTTCCAGAGAGAGAGTAGTTTGGCAGTTTGATTGAATTAGTAGTGAGAGGGGCCTCAGCAAGGCAGCAGTAGATGCCGGGGTGACTATTGAAGGCCTATTTAATGGAAGTCCTTCGATCTGCAAATAGCCCCAGAAACTTTTTTCCCCCTGTAGTTGTTGTGGTGATTACCCTACAGAGTCTGAAGCATGAACCCTGAAATTGGAAGTGATTAGAGAGTCATATGAGGCACAGAGCAGGCTAGGGAGCCAATAACAAAGATAGACTGTGGTAACAAATCAATGGTTAAACATCCAATTGGAAAATCATATCACATAGTCAGAAATAGAACCAGAAGGTTGGAAATTTGCATAATGAAAGTCAATGTTATTTCAAAGAATAAGTGTTGAGAGAAAAGATGAGTGAACTGAGACTTGAGTTTTAGACAATATTTTATGGTCAAGAAGAGAAAGAAGAATCATTGAATAAGATAAAGAAGTGGTACAATAGTGGAGGTCTTTGCTGGATCTCTTTGAAGTGTTTGACAATATTGACCACCACCTTCTCCCAGACTCAGAAAACCTCCTCATCTTATTTAAATCTCTCTGGAACTCATCTTCCCCTATTTAACCTGAGAAGGTTCACCTAAGTGATTTAAAAGCCCCTAAACTCTGAAACACTATGATCCCAAGATCAGATCTGAGAGAGAGCTCTTTCATGAACAAATTTCCTTTTAATAAATGTCATATTTAATTTTTCTAAAATCCTTACACACACTAACTTCTTTTTGTCATAGTTTTTAGATTTATCTAGGCCTGGTAGGCTTCCTTTAAAGTCCAACTAAAAGCCTTGCTTTTACTGGATATACTCTTCCAACTCCTCTTAATTCCAGTGCCTTCCTTCCTTTTTATCCTGCACATATCTTGCTTTGTATATATTTGCTTACATGCTGTCTTTCCCAGTAAATTGTAAGCTCATTAAATTGTAAGACAGCAGAGATTGTCTTTTGCCTCTTTTTGTATCCCTAGTACTTAGCACAGTGCCTGACATATTGTAGGAACTTAATAAATGATTACTGATACACACACACACACACACACACACACACACACACACACATTATAGGCAGCCAGGCGGCTCAATGTATAAAGTGTTGGATCTAGATTTGGGAAGATTTGAGTTCAAATCCAGTTTTGGATACTTGCTGGTATGACCCTGGGCAAGTCATTTAAACTTCTATATTTAATCACCTCATCTGTAAAATAGTGAAAAGAGTAGCACTTACCTGCCAGGAGTATTGAGAATATAAAATGAGGTAATATTTGTAAAGTACTTCGCAAACCTTAAAAGACTATATAAATGCAATATTATATTACTATGACAATAGTAATATATTAGTAGCATATATAATATTAGCATAGTAACATATAGTGATATTTTGTTGTTATAATAATATAACATCATAATATATTATATGTTACAAATATGTAAATTCAGAGTAAGTGGAAGGAACCTTACAGGGGATAACAGTAGCAACTGGAATAGGGAGAGCTTGGAATTTAATCTTAAGAAAAGACTGGGATTTTAAGAGTTGGAGGTTGGGAATGAGAGCATTCTATGCATGGGGAACAGCCAGTGCAAAGGCACACAGGTGGGAAATGTAATGTCATATATGAGGAATGCCAGTGTGGTTGATTTGTAGCATATGTGGAGTAGAATGTAAGAAGACTGAAAAGGTAAGGAAGGGCTGGATTGTGAAGAGATTTAAATGCCATATAAAGGGCTTTATAGTTGATTGTGGATGTAATCTGGAAGCTCTGGACCTCCTTAAGGTTGCTGTTGGTGGGGTGGGGTGACACAATAGCACACCTATCAAGTTTTTAGATAAGACAAGGCTGTAAAGGATAGTTAACATATTGAATGACAGAAAGGGAATCAAAAAAGATTTTAATAATCTGTAAAGATAGCATGACTACAGTAAGGTCAAACTGAATTAAAATAAATATAAATTTGTGTATCTGTGTTAAAAAAAAAAATCAGTGGCACAACCGAAGAATAGGGCAAACGTGGCCAGAATATGGGAAAAGAAACTAGGACTATAAAGGTACTGCAGTGTGAGTCAGCAGTATGATATGACAGCCAAAGCAGCTAATGTGATCCTGGGCTTCATTAACAGAAGCTTAGACATCAGGGTGAAGGAGATGGTATGTCCTAGAATACGAGGCTCTGGTCAGCATATATCTGGAGTACTGGCCTCTGCATTTTCAGAAGGACACTGGAAACTAAAGTGTGTCCAAAGGAAGGTGACCAGGATGCGTAACAGAACAGAGATCATACCCTACAATTACTGCTTGGAGAACTGGCAGAGATTTAACCTGGAAAGAAGAGTTGGGTCAAGGACGTGATACCTTTTTAAAAAGTACTCGAATGATTGCATGCAAAAGAGGGATTTTATCTTGTCTGTTGGTCCTAGAAATGAAAATTAGAACCAACCAGAGGCAGCCTGCTATCATGAATCATAGACATCCAAGATTTAGAGCTGAAAAGTGCAAAATGATTGGATTTATAGCCAGAAATTGTCTCTGTCTCCCATTACCTTTATGACTATGGGCAAGTCACATTCCCCTTCTGTGCCTCAGCTTCTTCATTTGTAAAATGAGAGGATTGAACTAAATGGCTTTTAACATCCCTCCTTTCAAGTTATAAATCTAGGATCATATAATACATTATAGAGAGACAGACTTTTAAAAAAATATTTATCAAAAATCCATTTTCTCTCCCTTCTATTCCTCCTTTCTCTCCCATTTGGGAGAAAAATTTAAAATAAACTTTTTAAAAAAATATACAAAGTTAAACAAAACAAATTTCTGCATTTGCAATATCCCCCTAAGATCATCACTTCACTGTCTAAGGGTCTGACAAACTCAACATGTACAAAAAGAAACTCATTAACTTTCCTCCTAATTTCTCTATTCCTGTTGAGGGCATTACACTTCTTTCAGGCACTAAGCTTCTCAACTTCGGGATCCTTCTCCATTCTTTATTTTTTCCTCACTTCCTCAGTGCTCCAATTCATGTTGATTCTTTAACAATGAAAAAAAAATCATTGATCCTTTTCACTATCTCCAGAAATGAAACCTCCACTTCAACAATGTGAAATACTTAAGCAAAAACAATTTAAAACAGTGACATTCTGTGGAATGCAGTCCCCTCCCCTGCTTCTTCTCTGAGATATAATTTCCTGTTCTTTAGTCAAGATTGTTTATTGTAGTTCCTTATAGTTCAGCTTCCTTCTAGTTATCTTTCCATCTCAATCATACAGTCTTGTCTATATTATTCTTCTGATTCTACTTACTTTACCCTGCATGAATTCATACAGATTTTCACACATTTCTCTGAAGTCTCTTATCCATCCTTTTTACTAAACAATATTATGTCATTATAGTGATATACTAGTTTGTTCGGCCATATCTCAAATGATAAGTATCTATTTGTTTCCAATGTTTTGCTTCCACAAAAAGTATCATTATGAATATTTTTTTATGGATTGGACCTGACCATCTTCCTATCTTTGATTTCTTGAGGGTAAATGTCCAATACGGACAATATTGTATCAAAAGATATAACCTGTTCAGTCACTTTTCTCATAAAATTCTAGATAATTTTTCAGGAAAGTTAATATGAATTTACAGCTTTTTTGACATATCACACCCATATGACAGAAAGGAAATATTTGTGCATATCTGCCTACAGTTCCTTTTTTCTATTTTTTGTTATCTTTACCAATTTTCTGGAAGAGGTAAAATCTGGGTTGTTATATTTGCATTTTTGTTGTTATTAGCGATTAAGAGTATAATTTCATACCCTAATTGATATTTTGCCATTCTTTAGAAAATGATTTTGTATCATTTGACTATCAATTGGGAAATAACTCTTTCTAATAGTGTTGTTTCTATCTCCTATTTATTTTAGATACCAGATTTTTATCAGTGATAGCTAATCCAAAGGTTTTTTCCTTCCTTCTATTTAATGGCTTGTCTTTTCTATCTGCATTGATTTTCTTCTTCCAAAAGGTTTTGAGTTTTATTGTAATTGGATTGTATGTTTTGACTTCTATGATCACCTTGTTAGAAACACGCTTGATACTGAAAAGTATCAAAGAAAATTTATTAGAGTACACAGGAATCGAACACTTTGGCCAAGGTGAACTTCATCCTTCTTCAAAAAGGGGGAGAGAGAGGGAGATACAGAATCGAAAGCATTTTATAATGTCCCACAACCTCTATCCCTTCCTTAATTAGGAGTTCTCCCTCTAGCCTTAATTGTGAAAGGTATGAAAGGTACCACTGTCCATTTACCATTTTTAAAAATCTTGTGACCTTGTATATTCAGGTTAAGTATCTTTATGGAATTTATTATGATATATTGTGTGAAATGTTGGTCTAAATTGTAATTTCTGTCAAACTTTTTTTTTTTAACTTTTCTTAGTTAGGCAAGGTATCATAAGAATTTATTAAATGAATATTTACTATGCTTCAGGCCCTCTGCTAGCAAAAAGAAAGACCCTGCCTCAAGGAACTTACATTTTATTAAGACAACATACAAAAGGGAGTTGAAAAGGAGAGGACAAGGAGGAGAGAGTGTTTCAGTGTGATTAGGAATTAGAGTAATTTGTGTTCATGGGTTTATTAAACACTGGATTATTGTATTTGTTCACTTCCTGTTTTTGCTTGCCTAGTTTGTCCCACTAACCCACTTTGCTCTTTTTTAACTGGTTTTGATTGTGACTAAATTACAATGTAGTCTGAGGTCTAATGCTTCCTTCATTATTAATCATTTCCCATGAGACACTTATCCTTTTGTTCTTTTAGACAAATTTTATTTCTTTCTAGCTTTATGATGTATGTCCCAAATGTCTTAGTAGTTTTAAGCTTTAATAGCTATTAAAGTTAAATCTGTATATTAACTTAGGTAGTGCCATCATTTTTATTACAATGGCAAAGCTAAATCACAACCACTGAATATGTCTTCAATTATTTCTTTTCCTTTATTTCTGTAAAGAGTGCTTTGTGGTTTATATAAATGGTTCTTCCTACTTCTACAATATCTCTAACATTTCTCCCTTTTTCTCTACTCCCTATGGCTACCACTTTAATTCAGTTCCTCATCAATTCTCAATTGGATTATTGCAATAGCTTTTTAATTTGTCATCTGCTTCCAGTCTCTTTCCTCTAAAATTCATACTTTATATAGCTTCCAAATTGTTACTTTTAAACAAAGTTCTAATTATTATCATTTTCCTGATCAAGAAATTCCAATGACTCCCTGTTGTCCCTAAGATAAAAATTCAGAGATTCCTCTGTTTGATATTTAGCCCTTCATAATCTTGTCCCAGTCTATCTTTCTAGATATTTTACATTAACCTTCTCATGCCAGTCAAATAGGCCCACTTGCTGTTCTGTAGATACAACATTCCATCTCCTACTTCTAGGCTTTTGCATGGACTCTCCCTACATCTTGAATGCCCTCACTCACTTCACTGGCTCCTTTCAAGGTCCAACTCAGATTCTATTTCAAATACAAGGCTTCCCTGATCTCCCATTTGTTAGTGCTCTATTCAACCTCTGCACCCCGCTCTCTCCAATCACTTTATAATTTACCTGTTTTGCATTTTGTATTCATTTATTTGTATATATGCTTTTTTATCCAGCAGAAGATAAGCTTTTTGAAAGCAAGGTCTATTCTATTTTAATCTTTTTAGCCATAGTACTTGACACAGTACCTTGCATTTATATTTGGGAATCTTTCTTTGAATAAGAGCGTAAAATTGAAAATTTCTTTTAATTCTATTAAGCTAAATTGTAATCAAGATGTATTTAATATTGCCTTTCACTGTTCCTTCACCCACTAACCACATCCCAGAGAAACTTGGTCAACCTTTTGTCTTGTAATTACCCCTATCTTTGTAACCCCATCCATCACCCACTTTCCAAAGAAACTTGAATAACCTAAAAGGTCAAATCTCATTAATTTAAGCTATTGTAGCAACTCTCCTGTCAGGAGAATCTTTATCTTGTGACTCAAATCACCTATCTTGGTTGTGGTTAAGGGGGTAGCTGCAGGGCAGAAGCAAGAAGACCCATCTTCCTGAGTTCAATTCCAGCCGAAGACACTTAGTACCTGTGTGACCCTGGGCAAGTCACTTAATCCTGTTTGCCTCAGTTTCCTCATTTGTAAAAATGGCAAGCCACACCCGTATTTTTGTTAAGAAAACCCCAAATGGGATCATAATAAGTCAAGCACAACTGAATAACAACAAGGGGCTTTTAGAAGGGGAGGAAGAAATGATATAATCTCAATTCCAATGATGTCATCAATAGCCAATCAGAAGACACATCTGTATTGATGAAGATTTTGCTCTGTCATCTTAGTAACCGTTACAAAAGACCCTGTCAATCCTTACTCAAGATGTTTGGTTACTGAGACACTATAGATCCAATTTATTGTTTACTGTTAGCCTAACTAATAAATTAATGATACCTGGAACTTTGTCTCTTAGTTTACCTTCATTTTCAAATGTAACAAATTGAACCAAATGACTTCTGAAGTCTGTTCCAACTCTGGAATTTTATATTTCTACTGATTAAAGTTGGACTTGAAGCTGGAAAATTTTCAAGAATAGGTCTTGTGATGATGGGCTCTCTAGCTGTTGTCAGAGGACAAGTTTAGCTAATTTTAGAGAGGTTTATTATCTAGTTGGCCAAACAGCGATGAATTTTTGGCCATGGCAACTCTGAAATACCATTTATTAAATTACAGAGGTGTAGTACTCTGCAGCAGAGAAGGATATACACATACTGATGAAATTACAGATCTCTGAGGTTTTGAAGTATAGACTGACAAACAGAATCCCTCACGATTCACATCATCTTGGATATGTAGGCGTTCAATAGCAGTAGGAAAACGGGTGGAAATCTTGACTCTGACATTTACCAACTATGTGACCTTAATCTTCATTTAATCTCTTTCAGCCTCATTTTCTCAGTTTTTAAGATGATAATGATACCAATGTGACTATCCCTACAACTAAATATTTACCAAGTAACACATCCATTAAGATACAGAGTTGTGACAAGGACCAAAAGAGATAATATATGTAAAATACAAACGTTGAAGTGTCATATAAATACCAGTTATAACAATAATTACGGTAACTCCCTCACAGGGTTGTTGTGGGGATCACGAGAGTGTTGAGGTTTAGGGGTACTCAGGACCCCAAAATACCAACACGCCAGGTCCTGCCTGAATGAATTCGACTCAAGCCTTCTTTCAACCAAAGAAAAGTAAATTTTATTAACTATCTGCCATATTTGGTAGACTCTTAAGGAACCTAAGCTTATGACACTTGTATTGACAAAAGAGCCAGACTGAATCTGAGCTAGATTCAGAGCACCTTCATGGAGGCAAGATATTTATATACAGAAAGGTTGTGGGAGGAATCTAGGGGTGGCCAGATAGTCTGGGGTGATGGGAGGAGGGACTTAGAAAGGGTTTGAGGAGGCTCTTGATGGGACTGAGCTGACTAGAGGTCAAAACCAAGAGTGGGATTTTGATGGGAAGCAGACAGAGGCAATTCAGAGCTAACAGACAAGAGGAGGGCAAGGCTAGATTACCGGTATTTTGAGGGGATCAAGGATGGGAAGCAACCAGAGGCAATTAGACAATGAGATAATGAAAGGTTTAGGGCCACACCAGATCAACTGAAGATTCAAGGAGAGTTCAAGGGGGTTCCCAGAAGCCTGTACCGTACCAATAGTCTATATGAAGCACTTTTCAAATCTTAAGCACTATGTATTAGCTAATATTGTTATTACAATTGTAGCACCTGTTCCTGAATGGGCTTGAGTGGTCTCCTAAACTAGGACAGTGTGATGAAAATGTGTGTGTATGTATATATATGTATATGTATGTATGTGTGTGTGTGTGTAAGGTGATATGGCACCAAAATGGCTGAAAGATTTCTAGGACAGTGAAACTCATGAAAGCGCAGTTACAAAGGCTCAGAGAGACCCCTTAGTCTTCAATCTTTTTTATCAGATACACTAACGTGTTTGCCAATTTGCTTTTGTGTGACAGGGTTGGAAGGAGAACTAAACTGGCTGACAAACTTCCTTAACCTCTAGATTGGGTTGGTCATACTCAAGCACTCTACCCTCCCCCTCTCTGCTCTTAACAATCCTGAGCCCCAACAAGCCGTACCCCTGGATGCAAATACCTTGCAGGACACGGACAGGGCTCTACTCTCCACAGAAATGGAAGCCCATTCTTCCTGACATGCACTCGGGATCTCTCTAACAATCCCCTCACACGGGTGCAGCCTGGCCCACGCCCCGCTGGTAGCCACCATAAAATCACTGCCTGATTGGGCGATTCCTTCTTGGGGCTCAGCTCCCTTGTTTCTCTCAAGAGCGGGGTGGGCTAGGCAGCCTAAACCCCACTCCCTCTCCCACAGAAGCCTCTGCTAACGCAGCTCACAGCAGGGGTGCTGTCCGCAGAACTTTGCTAACAGCGGGCGTGATGGGAGAAATGCTTTCATCACGCAAAGATGGGGGAGGGAAGGAGGGACAGCTTTAACTTCCGCAAGTATCTGCAAGAGAACGTTTTTCCGACTTGCAGATGGAAAAGCGAGTGCCCCTTGCGGAGCGATCCCGTTAAAGCCCAAGTGGCAGGTGGAGGCCAGGTGAGGCCAGGTGAGGCCAGGTGAGGCCAGGGGCTGGCCCTGGGCCTCCGGGGGCACGGGCGCGAGGCGTGACCCAGAGGAGGTTTGGGCCACCGTGCTTCTCGCGGGGCCCGCGGTCACGGCCCGCTCGCTTCCGTCCAACAACGTTCTCCGTTTCGGCAGCGGGGCTGTGCCTCGGGTCTCTCCCACCGAGGCCAGCACTCAGGCTGCCAACTTGAAAGTGGGAGCCCCGGCTCTGCCGCTTCCTCCCCGGGTCTCTACGGTAGCTCCGCCCCTCCTCAGGTTCAGTCCCCGGCTCAGCGCTCACCACGGTCTCCGCCCCCCGCCCCCACCGCCCCCTCTCCGCTGGGAAGACCTGGGCAAGTTAAAGCTTCGAATCGGAGCCGTGCCCGGGTGGAAGCTCCTGCGCATGCTCAGAGAGCCGGCTTCTGGGGCGGCCCGGATTTGTCCGCGGGGCCCCGGCGGCGCTCCGCGCGCTCCCGCACATAACGCGCGCGAGAGGACGGCGGGGTCGGGGGAAAGCCTCGGAGGGCGCTCCCGGGTGTAGCGGAGCGGGGAGTGGATGTGGCGCTGCTGCGCGTGCTCCCGGGCATAGTGACGGGGGGCGGGGACGCGCTCTCGGGGCGCGGCGCCGCGCGCTAGGGGACGGACGGCGCTCGCTCCCGCGGAAGGAGGTGTGGGCTTGGACCCAGGCGGTGCGCGGCTGGGGTGGAGGGTTGGGGTGGGGGGGAAGGGGCCCCACGGTCCGCGGTCTCCCTGCGCGTGGGTCCGTGCGGCTGCGGGCGGCCTGCACCGCCGAGGGGCCGGCGCCGGGGCGGCTGCCGCCGGGAGATGGCCATCCTTGACTCGGAGGGGTGAGGAGACCCGCCACCGGCTACTGAAGGAAGAGGAGGCGCCGCCGCCACCCCTGGGCCGGCGGGCAGGCGGGCGAGGGAGGCGGACCGGCCGCGAGCCTCGGTAAGGACGCGGCGGGCGTCCCTTCGCGGGCCGGGCTGGGATTCGGGGCTCGGGCCCTCCCCGTGCCCTGGCCGCCCCCGTGCCCCCACCCCCTCGGGCCAGGCTGGGAGGGGGCGGGAAGGGGGGCTCCGGGGGAGGGCGGCGCTCGTCCTCCTTGAGTGGGCTCGTGGGTCTTGTCCTGAGTGGGACCCGCCGGAGGCCCGCGGTCGCGTCCCGGAACGGGGAGAGTGTTTTCGTGCCCCGGCGCCCCGGGCTGCCTGCCGGCTTGTCTGCTCCGCCTCTGCCGCTCCCTCGCTCCCCATTTAATAATCTCCTAAGCTTCCATGTCCGGGGGCGCCCACCCGAGCCCAGCGGTTTTCCGTGGCGTGTTCGTGTTGCTCCATAGACTTCACCCCGCAGTTCCCCCGGCGCACCCCCTTCTGTGACCCTGCGGCTCCCCGTGACCTTGCCGTTTTTATGCATCTCATCCAGTTTAATCTCCCCTCTTCCCTTCCCCCTCCCGATTTTTCGTCCTTGCCGTTTCTCCATCACTTTTTAGTCCTCACTCTTTCCATCACCCCTTCGGTATTGGAGCGCCCTTTGGGGGTGTCTCTGCTTTGGGTGATCTTAGACATCTGCAAAGAAACACTGTCGGTTTGCTTTGGCATGTGGTCTTCTCTGGACTTCTAGTAATCTGGGTTCGATTGCTCCTTTTAAAATGTTTTGTGTTGTGTAGGCAAACATGAATAAAGCGGGGAAGTGATTTCTATTTCCACATAACACATAAAGTACATTAGAAGTAGGAGTGAAGAAGGGAAGCTTCACAAAGAAATTATTTTGACTTCTATAACCAGAAACATCTAGTGTGTGCTGCACTTAGAGGTTTATTTTAGTCTGTAGCTTCTTGAAAAATGGCATACACGGAAGACTATTAATTTAGGTTCACACTGTCCCACTAAATAGCGAAATCAGAAGCACAGTATCAAACATTCAAAAGAAAGTGACTTTCAGAAAGACTTTGATTTGGGTGATTTTAAGTAGCAAAATACTTAAGAGCAAGTTAATTTTCATAGAAATGACCTTTATAATAATTCCTAGCTAGTTAACTTTAAAAAAATTAAACTTAATAGTGAACTAGTAGGGACTGCTCACTGGACTCCTTTGGTAGTCTAATGAAGCCTACAAACCCCTTCTCAGAATATTTTTAAATGCATAAAATAAATAATTATGAAAGAGGAATAAGCATTTTGGGTGGTGGGATGGGAGTGGGGAGAGAAATCATTTATGAAGATCCAGCTGTGTGCTGGACATTAAGTCCTAAGGGCTTTACAAATGTTTTTCACATTTGATCTTCAAAGCCATCCTTTGAGTTAGGAATTTTTATTATTCTCGTTTTACAGTTGAAGAAACTGAGCCAGAAGTTTAAGTGATTTGCCCAGGGTCACCTTTGAATTTCAGGACTTCTAACTTCAAATACAGTGCTCTATCCCATGCACTGCCTACTTAGTTAGAAAACCAGTTATATTGAAATGCAGTTATATAAGTTTTTTTAAGTTCTGGACCTTGGAAGAGGTACAAAAATAATGCATAAATTTTATTCCTTTGTTTTTAACGTTAATAGCATGGTTATAATGTACTATTTATATAACTTAATATAAAAAAGTTTTACTTGTCTTCCAAAAGCATCATTTTGAGTTACAATAAATCAGTCACCAAATATTTATTAAGGAGCAACTATGTTTCAGCTATTGTGTCAGGTGTTGAGAAAGACAAAAATGAAATTCCATGCCTTTAGTCTTGTCAACTATTATTTATTATGCACCTGCTATTTTCCAGGCAGTTTGCTAAATGCTGGGGATAAAAAGAAAGCCAAGAGACAATCCCTTCTGTTAAGGTGCTTACAGTCTAATTTGGGAGACCATATGCAGACCTCTACGTACAAACAAGATTACAGGTAATTGGATGGAGATCATTAAGGTAGGGAAGGCACTAGCATTAAGGCGAATCTTTAAAGTCTAATTGCTGAATATGGTACTTTAGCTGATAGATAACTTGAAGGAAGTCAAGGAAGCTAGGAGGTGTAGTTGAGAAGGAAGAATTAAGGTTGTGGAAGACAGCCATTGAAAAAACTTGGAGTCCAGAAATGGAGTGTCAAGTTCAGGAGGGGGAAAAATCCAGCAAAGGAGGTCAGTGTCAGTGGATCTCAGTTTCTTCATGGGGGAGGGGGGAAAGGTAGGTAAGGTATAAAAAGAATGGAAGGTAGGAAGGAGCCAGGTTATGGAGGGCTTTCTAAGTCAAAGAGGATTTTATATTTCATTCTAAGGGTGAGAGGGAGGCACTGGAGTTGGTTAAAGGGGGTGTTGACATGGTCAGACTTTTGTTTTAGGAAGTTTACTTTGACAGGTGAATGGAGGGTAGACTGGAATGGGGAAAGACTTGAGGCAGGGAAAACAATCAGCAGAGTTTTGCAGTAGTAGGTGCATGAAGTAATAATAAATAAGATCATGAACCAGGGAGTGGGAGCGTAGGAG
This sequence comes from Potorous gilbertii, assembly GCA_028658325.1. Classification (NCBI taxonomy): domain Eukaryota; kingdom Metazoa; phylum Chordata; class Mammalia; order Diprotodontia; family Potoroidae; genus Potorous; species Potorous gilbertii. Next base: position 117,887,670 of record CM053773.1, read on the forward strand.
CAGGGGAGCCTATGTAAGAGATGTTAGGACTTTGCAATCAGTTGGATATGGGTGAGAGTGCAAAATCCAGGATGACATTTGGGTTGCAAGATTGCAGCCTGGTGATTGGATGATGTTACCTTGGAAAAAAATAGAAAGAAGGGAAGGTTTAGGGGTAAAAATAAGTTCAGTTTCAGATATATTGAGCTTAAGATGTTCACAGGACTGCAGTTTGAGATGTTCAATAAGCAGTTGGATGTAAGCATGCTAATAAGCATAGATGTGAGAGTGGGATAAATAAATTTGAGAATCATTTACATAGAGTTTATAATTGAATCCATGGAAGCTTAGATCACTAAGTGAAATATAGAGGGAGAAGGGAAGAGGGCCCTAGAGCTTTGGGGGACACTCAGAGTGTGATGTGGATGAAGATCTAGCAAGGGAGAGTGAAGGAAGGGCAGTGACCCAGGTAGGAGAAGGGAGAGAGCTATACCAGGAAACCTTAGAGAGAAGAGTATCTAGGAGAAGATAATTGCGGTGTCAGGATGCAGAAAGGCTCAGAAGGATGAGGATTGAGACCAGGCCGCTAGGTTTGGTCGTGGAGAAAGCATAAAAGTGTTTTCAGTTAAATAATGAGGCTGAAAGCCAGACTTCAGAGAGTGAAGATATTTATTATAGAAAGTCTTTTCTATAAGTTTAGCCACAAAAGGGAGAAGAGATAGCTAAAGGGTGAGAGTTATCAGGTGTAGAAGGACTAAGGTAAGAGGTTTTTTTGTTTGAAGAAGGGGGGAACATGGGTGTGTTTATGGTTGGTAGGAAAGCATCCAATTGGCTTAGAGAGAGACTGAAGATAAATGAGAACTTGGGAGTGATAGAGGAGGAGGCAGTCTGCTGGAGAAGATGAGGATGGGGTCATTTGTGCATATAGAGGTTTGCCTTGGCAAAGAGAAAGACCAGTTCTTTGTTTGAGACTGGGATGAAGGAAGAGAACGTGATAGAAGGCATCTTAGTGATGTGAAATGGGTCTTGAAAAGGGGGAGCTCTTGATAAATGACCTCAGTATTTTCAGTGAAATTTTCAACATTTTCAGCTGGAGGGGTGGAGGTCTGGTGAGCTATGAGAGGCTTGAGAGATGAGAAGTTTTGGAAGAGCTGCTGTGAGGTGTCTTTTGAGATTATGTAATGTAAATTTAAAGAGGACTCAGCATAGTTTTTAGAGAGCTTGCATTTCTTTACGTTAGACAAGTAAATATGTAAGAATGTAGAGAATATGACAATGAATAGGTGGATGCTAGTGGGAAAGGGAAGGAGCTAGGTCTTATTGAAACCGGCAGTTGAACCGAACTTTGATAGAAACCAAGGATTGCAAGAGAAAGAGATGAAGACTGCATTTCAAGCATGGAGAACACTGTGCAAAGAGAGAGAGATGGAAGATGGACTGTCATGTGTAGAGGGCATGAAGGGGAATAATGTATAATAATGTTGGAAGATTAGGCTGGAACAACATTGTGAACAGCTTTAACTGCCAAACAGGAGTTTGTACTTGATTATAGAAGCAGTAGTAACCACTGGAATTGTTTGGTTTATTTTTGTAAACTGGGGGGGAGTAATGTGGTCAGGCCTGTGCTGTTGGTTCACTTGGCACTGTGTGGAGGAAAGATTGGAAAGGGGAGAAACTTAAAAAAAATTTTTTGTTTTGTTCTGAACTTAAACACCAAATGAAATGGGCATTTCCATGCACATAGTAGAACAGAAGATAATTGAATGTGAAATTATGAATCTCTTAGTATATTATCAATTCGAAGCCCTCCCTCACTCAAAAAAAAAAAAGTCAAGTGCAAGTCATGTCATTAGTTCTCTGATGACATGGTCTTCGGCAGCGAAGGATGAGCACACACCTTATCTAATCAACATGTAACTTTTAAAGCTGCTCTGCTTGTCTGATTTTTTCCTACCCTTCCCTTTTTCTCTTTTGTGCCTTAAAAAGTCTCCAGTGAGACTCATTTTCATTTTCTTTTTTTTTGTAGGGGTTACTATAACCCTTTAGCCTTACCTTCTCTTTCCTTGTAGGAAATATGCATGGTCCAGCAAAACAGATTCCCATATTGGTCATTACTTCTCTCTTGGGAGATCGGTAGCATGTTTATGTCCTCTGGAATCATGGCTTGTTACTGCAGTAACTAGAGTTGTAAAGTTTTTCAAAGTTTCATTTCTTTGAAATGTTGTTATTGTATAAATTGTTTTGGTTCATTTCACTTCACTTTGCATTTAGATCTTCAGATCGGGAGAAATTGAGGCAGAGAGAGCAGCTGGGGGTTACTGCAATTCTGAGCCGGAGTTGAGGGCCTACAATGCTACTATTGTGAGTAGGGAGAAGGGGTGAGAGGCAAGAGATGTGGAAGGCACAAGACTTGGCAATGAAGTTATCTTCATCTGTTAGTTTCTAAATGTTCATTGGGGGATCAAACCTTCAGGGATTTTGAATATGCCCCTACTTTCAAAACCTGTGTTGTTGATTTTATTTAAATTTTTGCACAGATGTGTGCATGCATGAATTCATTCAATAAACGTCTATTGAGTGTCTCTTAGGATAACAAGTCACATGATTGTAATGTAGAACTTTAATATTTGCAAAGTACTATACTTGTTATCTCATTTGATCCCTAACACCATTCTGTGACATAGGTACTGTTATCCCCATTTTACAAGTGAGGAAACTAAGATTCAGAGAGATTGGTCAGCTTCCCCAGGGTCACATAGCTAGGAACTGTCTGAGGCAAGATTTGAAACTAGGTCTTCCTTACAACAGCCATCATTCTTAGCCGTCATAACTGGTATTAATAGCAGATCCATAAGGTAGGTGATACAAATATCCGCATCTTAGAATAGGGTTGGGTATGTAGGTATGAGAGCCGTCTGTAGTGGCAAAGAGGTGATTGAATAGTATGAGATTTCAGGGGAGAGAGCGAAGAGGGAAAGGGAGAGTCTGGGATGTAGTTGTATCCAAGTATTGGGAAAATGAAAATGATCTTGTACAGGAGATTTGAGACAGAAAGGTAGAAGGAGAATTGGGAAAGCAGCGTTATAGGAGAGAATATCCAGGAGGAAGAGGAGGCAATAGGGTCACAACTTGTAGAGAGGTCAAGTAGAATGAGGACTGAAGGAGGAAAGGCCAGTGTGTTTAACAATCATGAGATTGCTGGCAAACTTGTAATACACAGTTTCATTTGAGTGGGGGGGGCTCAGAAATCAGATTATGAAGGAGTAGGAAGTGTGAGAAAGGTGAGGAAATGGAGGTGCTAAGTACAAATTTGCCTTTCTAGGAGGGTAGGCAAACCTTAGTAAGAATCTCATCGAGAATATTGTTTCCAGATTATCAAAATTATTTGACAGTGAAAGAGTCTTCGGACATACATGTTATATTCCAGTTTAGGAACTTGAGACTTCACAACCATACTTTACAACTCCAATATTACCCCCTTAGAGAACACAGCATCTTCATTCAATTTACCAGTGGTGCCATTTGTATAACTTGAGACGATCTTAGTATGTTAATCATTTGAATTTATAATTTAAGACTATATTTAAATATTTTGAAGGGAAATCAAAAAAAGATATTTTCATCACTTCATTATTCTTATTTGATCACATAATCTTAAAAGTGTCATTATAGAAACTATAAAGTTGATTGGGGATAGTTTAGGGGAAGGTAAGTGCCAGAAAAGTATTCTTAGTCTAAAAGATGTTAAAAGAAAATGTTAAGCATTATTGAGAACACAGGGATATGACAGAGTTCCTGCTTTCAAGTATTTATCCCTCAAACATTTATTATTAAATATCTACTATGTAAAATGCCCTTATAATGTAGAGGAGAGAGGAAAATAGCTAACATATTTGTATATTGATTTACTAAGGATACATCGTCTAATTTGATTTTCACACCTGTGAAGTAGACGAGAAAATCAGCATCAGGTTGTTTTCTCTGTGGTCACATTGTAGGTGATACAGGACTGGAACACAGGTTTTCTGATTCCAAGTTCAATTCTTTCCCCACTGTACTATTAAGGTAAGTGTACAAATAGCTGTGGTAAAAGGTAGAATGTTTAAGTGCTATGAGATAGCTTCAAAAAAGTGCTTTTGGGATTTAGCAAAAAAAGATCCTATACATGTGGTGTGATTAAGAAAAACTTCTTGTAAAAAACAGCATTTTAGCTGAGCCTTGAGGGATAGGATTATATGCTAGGGTTCAACTCAAACATGTTAAAAGTTTGGCATGTAAACACTGTGTTAAGGGAAATGCAAAGTTTAGAGAAGATAGTCTTCATGGAACTTATATACATTAATAGGGGAATATAGCACAAACATGACTATAATACAAAGTGATATATCTGTATATCAGAGGTAGTCCCTATCACTTTTCTCAGCCTCCTACCCCCCGCCCCCTATCACTTTTTTCAGCCTCCTACCCCCCGCCCCTCCAAAAAAAAGAAAAAAAGGAAATTCCAAGGGAAAGATTTTTGACAATTTGTGAAAAGGAGCATGATGGACTTGGAGTCAGAAGACCTAAGTTTGAATACCCAGGTTTCTATTTGATGGTTATGGGACCATGGGTAGGTCACCTATGTAAAATGAGGGTAGTAATTACTCTGCTTACCTAGAGTTATAAGGATCAAATAAGGCGACGAATATAGAGTGCTATGTACTGGTGAATTGTAATTATGGTCAGAGTTTAAGAAGGCTAAGATAGTGGGAAGGAAATTCCAGACTGAAGGTGACAGCTTGAGTAGATGTGGAGGCTGACAAAAAATAGGAGAGGGGTCTGGTTGATTAATGGGGGAAGGGCATTTTGCATGGAGGTAACAAAGCATTGAAAGTGAGAAAGTGGATGGTATTTTGAGACCAGTAGGCATAGACCAGAAAAGGGAAATGAAGTTGGAAAGGTGGTTTTAGATGAATATGAAGAACTCTGAAAGCTAGGTGAGGGATTTTAGATTATAATAGGCAGTGAGGAGCTATTGCATGTTTTGTTTTGTTTTTTAAACAGTAAACTACGGTGGTTCTCTGTAACTTTAAGGATTAAATATAAAATCCTCTGTTGGCTTTTAAAGCCTTTTATAACCTGGTCTCTTCCTACATTTCAGTCTTCTTAGTTTACCTCACTCTGTGTATTTTGCAGCCAGGTAACACCAGTCTTTTTGCTCTTTCTCCCATTTCACCCTCAATTTCCTAAGTATGAGTCTTTTCACTAGCTACCCCCTCATGCCTAGAACTCTCTCCTTTCTCATCTCCACTTTGGGCCTTCTTCAGATTCATTCAGATCTCAACTAAAGGACCTCCATCTGCAATAAGCTTTTCTTAGTCCTCTTTAATCTTAGTGCCATCTAGCAGAAATTTATCTCCAATTTCTATGTTTTTATATTGTCTCCCCCATTAGACTATGTATGAGCTCCTTGAGATTAGGGAATAGTTGTTTTTATTTTTTTTCCTTTGTATCCCCAGCCCTTTGCACAGTACTCAGGACATAATAGGCATTCAATAAATGCTTGTTGCTTGCTTGCTTATTAGGTAAATAACATTTTTTGACCTGGACTTTAAGAAGATTGCCCTTGGAGTGATGGGATGAATGGTTTGGGATAGAGATTGGAATCTAGGAGAGCAGTTAAAAGTGGGGGGGGGGGGCAGGAAATGGCCTTAATGTTCCCTTCCAGCTCTAAATCTTAGACCTTATTATACAAATCCTAGTGAATAGTAAGGATGAATTTAACAGCACAATAAAACTGATACTCATTTACATGACTTAGTGGAGAAGGAAATGGCAAACCACTCTGGTATATCTTTTGCCAAGAAAACCCCACAGACAGAAGTCCACGGGGTCACAAAGAGTCAGACATGAATGAACAACTGAACAGCAACAAATACAGTGCTAGTACTGGTATTGCATCATGTCCACTTAAGTTCATTATCAGATTGGTACAAGAGGGTGAATTTTTTAGCCTAGGCAACTGCTAAAGACAATTTACAAAATTATCTCATGATAGATCCTGATATATTCAAGTAAAGTTTGCAAAGCACTGTCTTAAAGATACCCACAGAGGTAAATAGGGCAGCTATTATCTTACTTTTACAGTTGAAGTAACTGAGGCTCAGAAAAGTGTAATATGACCTGCCAATGATTATGTCTAATAAATGTCAGAGTCTGATTTGGAAACCAGGCTGAACTAGGAGTCCATTTTCTAATTTACTACTTTCACTTCCCGGTGGTACCTGGTGGTGGCAGTGGAAATGGAAAGAAGGGTATGGATGTCAAAGAGGTTTTGGAGGTAAAATTGTCAGAATTTAGAGGTGATTACTGGCTTACCCATAAGTCAAATAACTCTTGAGGTTTGAAGCCAGGGTACTTAGGAAAATTATGGTGTCATAACAAATAGGAAAGTCAGCAAAAGATCAGGGAGAGAAAACTAGTTTGATTTTGTATATGTTGGGTTTGAGGTTCCAGTTGATATACACAAATGAGGCTAGCTATTGGCAATTGGAAATATGGTTCTAGACATGAAGCAATAGGCTGGGGCTGCTGTTATTGGAATATAGTTACTGGAACAACATGGAAGTGATAGTTGAAACTGTTGTAATGGATGAGATTTCAATTTTAATTGAGAGTAAATCTGGTGAAGCTTCAAACTTTGAAAGTAATGGGAGGAAAGATCCAGTTTCTGGTGTGTTCAGTAGCTTATACTATTGCAACAACCTCATGGTGGGTCTCTGTGCTTCAAGTCTTTCTTCATTCTAATCTATTTTCCATTCAGTCAGTAGTGATTTCCCCAAAATAAAGATCCATGTCAAACCCCTGCTCAGGAAACTATTGGCTCCTTATTGCTTCTAGGATTAAATACAAAATTCTTTGCTTAGTATTCAGTTCCCTTTATAACCCAGCCCTCTCCTACCCTTAAAAAATTTTTTTTATTGATGTTTTCTGTTTCTTATATCACTATGGTATCCAAAGTATCCTTCCTTTTTCCCCTCCCTGAGAGCCATCCCATATGAGAAATAGTATTTTTTCTAGAGAGGAAAAGAAGTGTCAGCACAACTAATCAGTACCTTGAAGAGTTTGAAAAAATGTGCAGTGTGTGACAGCTATGGATCACCTATTTCCATGAAGGGGAAGGTTGGGAGTGTCTTCTCATATCTCTTCTCCTGAGTCCCAGTTTTGTTGTATTTTTAAATTTTGGTGTGGTGTTCTTTCCATTTAAATTATTGTAGTTAACTATGCATATTCTTTTCTTGGTTCTTTACTTTGCATCAGTTAATACAGATCTTTCCATGCTTCTCTGTATTCATCACAAATCATTTTAAATCATTTTAGTAGTATTCCATTAGTAATATTCATATGCCACTATTTGTTTGGCCATTTCCCAATTGATGAACATCTACTTTATTTCCAGTTCTTAGCTAGCACAAGTCCCCACCCAGGCTCCACTTAATGACTGTTCTCTGGACCATCCTGGCTTAGAGTGATTATCAATAATAACTGTTTCCCTTTCCCTTCCAGCTGGATTTAGTTATTTTTTTTTCTTTTGCTCATTAAAGGGGCCATTCTCTGACTAATGATTAAAGAGGCCTCTTCATGAATAGGCATTACCTTCCTCTAAGTGAGTACTTGAAAAGGTGTTAGCCTAAAAAGGCCAAGATCTCCCATTGCATCCTGGGCCATCTCCAGTCATCCTGGTGAATATCTGGTCACTGGATCCAAATGGCTCAGGAGGAGAAAGTGAGGCTAGTGATCTTGCACAGCCCTCCCTCACTGGAAGTCAAGTACAAGTCATGTCATCATTTGTCTGATGTCATGGTCTTCTTCAAAAACAAAGATTGAATACAACCAGCTAGCACAAAAAGTGCTGATATAAATATTTTGGAGTATATGAGGACTTTTTTTTCCTTATTGATGGCTTCTTTGGGGTGTAAGCCCAGTAATGGACTTTTTTTTTCTTTTTGCTGAGGAAAAGACAAGGCAGTTGGGATTGAGTGACTTGCCCAAGGTCACACAGCTAATGGTAAGTATCAAGCATCTGAGGCCGGAGTTGAACTCAGGTCCTCCTGACTGCAGGGCTGGTGCTCCATTCACTGTGCCGCCTAGCTGTCCCTCAGTAATGGACTCTTTATAGACTCTTTGGTTCAATGAATATGAACAGTTTAGTCATTTTATTTGCATAATTCCAAATAACTTTCCAAAATGGTTGTGCCATTTCACAGCTCTACCAACAATGTATTAATGTGCCTATCTTCACACACTCCTGTCAACATTAACTATCTTCTTTTTTTTTGTCATTTTGGCCAATTTGTGGGGTTTTCCCTTTCCACTTTTCAAGTCTTCTTACACTTTCCTTCCTACTCCTCACTATTCAATCTAGTGCCTAAAGTGGTCTTCCTCTTCAGTTCTACCTGCTGCCTTCCCTTAGGTCTCAACAAAAATCTCATCTTCTATAAGAATCTTTTCCCAACCCTTTTTAATTTAAGTACCTTTCTTATGTTAATTATTTACTATTTTTTCTATATATGGCTTGTTTATAGATATTTATCTCCCTCATTAGATTGTAAACTCCTTGAGGACAGGGACTATCTTTTGCTTTTTTTGTATCCCCAGCACTTAGCACAGTGTCTGGAAAATAGGTGTTTAATAAATGTGTATTAACTGACTGTTATGTTTTATCTTAGTTTTCTAGGCAAGTATGTAAGATCTTAGATTAGTAGACAGTCATGTATTTCTTTAACTTTTAGAGAAGTTAGGAAAGGGATGCATTTGCAAGGGATTGTTTCATTTGCCATCTCATCCTTGGAAGCAATCTGTGCATTGAAGACAAAATTTACCCAATGTGGGTTTGGTTTTTTTAAACATCAAAGAGGTACTGTTCTTCATATATGAAAATGAAACTATTATAGTTCACCATAAGTAGGTGGTAGTATTATATTTATTTTAGGTTACTCCATTCACATACCCTCGTGATGTGACTGTAATATATCTTCTAATAGCAGATATATTGATGAATCTGTGGTACTGTTGATGCCAGTATTCCCTCTAGCCCTGCAGATCACAGCACATCACTGCCTCCTTAATTGTGTTCTTCTGCCAGTTCTCCCTAAGGGGTCTACCCAGTGTGTTAAGTCCTGTTCTCTGTTTTCTCTTGAAATTGTGGGGTTACCACTGGAGCATAGATGTCTTTCTGACATCTGTTGTTCTATGTCTGTGGGACCAGCCATATGACATAAGTTGAGTGATTGTGTAGTTATAGATTAAGATTAGAATAGTGCGCTGGACAGTGCTGGATTTGGAACCAAAAGACGGGTTCAAATTTTGGCTGTTCCATTGTGTTTGTGACCTTGGATAAGTCACTTAACCTTTCTGGGTATCAGTTTCCTCATTAAAAAAAAATCAGGTAAACCAAAGGAATTCCAAAATTGCTTCTGGCATTGTCTATGGCCCTGTGATCTGTCTTGCCTATCCTTTCAAGCCAGGATCTCTTCCAGTGTATAAATAGCTAGAAAATTGCTAATAAATTGCCTTAAAAAAGCCCCTCCTGGATCACAGCCTTGTTGTGGCATAGGGGCTTACATAGCTCAGTGAAACTATGAGCAGTGCATGCAGGGTTACCCAAGATGGATAGGTCATGGTGGAGAGCTGTGGTCTCCCCAAAAAGTCCCTAAAACCAGTGATCCACTAGAGAAGGAAATAATAAACCACTTCAGTATCTTTGCCAAGAAAATCGCACAGAAAAAGTAGTCCATGGGGGGCACAGAAGAGTTGGACACTACTGACAGAACAGCAAAGATGCTGAACTAGTAAGGAAGATAGGAGTTCAGATTTTGCCTCAGATATAATTATTAGCTACGTGACCTTAAGGCATTTCCCTCAACCTCTTCCTCTGTTTCCTTATTTCTGAATTGGGAATGATAATAAGAGCAGTTATTATCCGGGATTGTTAGGATTGAGATAATATGTAAAATACTTTGCAAACCTTAAAGGTCTATGTAAATGCTAGCTATTATCTATTTTAAAAGTATCCATAGGATTATTTTAGTTATCCCTAGAATATATGAAAGATTGAATTCTTTAAAAAATGTTTTATTATTTTAAAAGAATGGATAGATCCTTTAAATCAGGGCGTTAAAGCAGATATTTTTGAAGAACCCAAACACTGTACCTTTTAAAAACATATAAATTGCCCTTTTTGTTAAAAATAGTGAGCACAATTAAGCACAGAACTGTTTTGGGAGGCAATTGAAATCTGGGTTCAGAATCAGGAAGATCTAGTTTAAAATTCAATTTAGTCCCTGGCCAGGCACTTAACCCCCGAATACCTCTAGCAGCTCTTGATTTGCATAGATAGAGAAGTTCCTTACGGGGAGTTCCTTATGGGGAGTTTCAGATTCCTATGAAATCACCGGTCTGGTGTTTTTTGTTTTTTATTTTCAGGTATTTACAATAGTTTGCAATACAACAGAAAATTCAATAAATATTTTTCTAAATTTTTTTTCTTTTTTAAAAATAATTTTCTTTGTTCAACAGTTAAGACTGTATATGAAACGATTAATCTTTATTATGTAGTATGTATAGCTTGTTTTTTCAAGTATGTAGTATATTTAACAGGATAGTAACAACACACTGGCCTATATGTTTGTATCCGTTTTTGAACTTCTCTCATTAAAATTTTTCAGTTTCATTGTCATAGTTTTTTTTGTATCACTGTCAAATTTTCGTCCACTCTCAACCTCCCACAAAAATAAAAGCTCTCCTTTGTAACAAAAAGTAAAATTCATACCTTGGTCATATCTGAAAATGTATTTTTCATTCTGTACTTTTCTAGCCCATCATCATGCTGCCAAGAGGTAGGAAACATTCTTCATTAGTCTTCTGAAGTTATGATTGGTTATTGTTTTCAGTAGTTTTAAAGTTCATGTCTTTCAAAACTTTTCTTTACAGTCCTGAAGTCATTATATAAATTGTTCTTCTAGTTCTGTTCTTTTCACTTTTCAGCAGTTCGTAAAAGTTTTTTCAGGTTTCTCTGAATCAGTCATGTTTATCATTTAGAGTATAATAATATTCTAATATATGCACATACTTTAATTGATTCACACATTCCCCAATTAATGGATACCCGTTTTGTTTCCAGTTCTTTCCTACAAGAAGTGCTGTTATTTTATACACATAGGTTGTTTTTCTTAGTTGGGGGAATGTATTCCCGGCGATGGTATTGCTAGATTATAGGATTATGCAAAATTTAGTGACTTTTTGGTTATATAGTTCCATATTGCTTTACTGAATGATTGTCTTAGTGTTTTTTTCAAGTGACTTTGTTATTTGTTTGTGTGACTTTGGTCCAGTTAGTCATAAACTCTCTATACAGCCTGTTCTTCATTTGAAAAATAGAGGCAATGGTACTTGTACTGCCTATATGAAAGGCTGGTTGTGGAGGAAATATTTTATGAATATTAAAGTGCTACAGGAATTTATATTATGATTAAATAAATACTTAAAACTTCAAAAGATCTGTGATTTCATTGTTACATTTACTTCCTCTAATATGCCCCCACTTCATTAAGTTGTTTCTTCCTCCTCTCCTTCCCTCCCCCCAAATAATCATTTCTGGCTAGCTTTTTAACCCAAGAGATAGAATGGAATTCAGAGGTCAGCTATTCTAGAGTGCACAAAACAGAATTGTCTCTAAAATGTTCTCAAGGAATGGTCTTCCAGGCCTTCATGAGATAATATTTGTATGCTAGCAAAGTACCTGGCATATTGTAGGTGCTTAATAGCACCCTTCCTTCTTTTCCCTTCAGTGATGATCCCCATTTATATATGGATTCACTACCTTCTGATGCGTCATCTTTCACTTTTGGCTGCATCTGTTGTGAGGCTTAGATAGGAGCTAGGTGTTTGAGGGTGGTGAATGTCAAGATCAGGATTTTATACGTTGTTTAGCAAGTAGTAGGACATGACCAAAAGTTTTTGAGGAGAGGAAAGGTGTGATTAGAATAGTGCTTTTACCTGAGGGTAGCAGTATGAAGGATGGATTGAGAAGAAATGGACTAGAAGCGGGAAAACAGAGAGGAAACTAGCAACAACCTAAGAGAGAAGTGAGATCCTTAAATAGGATTGATTGCAGGAATTACTAGTTTTGTTCTCTATTGTTCCAGAAACACCATAGGTGAAAGTTGTAAGCAAGCAAATTTTAGATTATTCTATATATTCTCTCTCTCTCTCTCTCTCTGTATTTATGTGGTACGTATGTCTTAGAATTGTACAGAAAGGTGTCGGCTACTTCGTAAGCTAGTGATTTGCTGATCATTAAAGATGTTCGCATAAAGACTGCATAATTATTTTAGAGTACTCCAGGAGGAATTTATGCATCGGCCAGGTGACTGAACTAGATAACTTTTGAGGTATCTTCTAATTCTGAGATCCTGGAATTCTATGGAAAGATTTTAGGCATTAAATGCAGACAACTTTAAGTATTTTTTTGAAACCTCAGAATTTACCAGCATAAACTGTGATGTATTTTTATACATGCATTATCTCATTTAATCCTCAGAAATTATCATGATGTAGGCCAGCAGCTATTATCTTCAAGGTCACTCAAATAGAACATGTGCACATTGTGGCCCTTTGACTCCTGGTTCAGTGCTCCTTTCCCTGCACTAGTCTACTTTTCATGTTTAATGGAGGCAGTTTAACAAATTTGGAAAGGACCTTAGGGGAGGCCACCAGTATAATCTGTAACTGAATGGTAATCTCTTGTTTATTTCTATAGCGATAACTTGAAGCTTTTTCTTGACCTAATCTTTACCTTATTAAAATAACCTATACAGAAAGATCTTGGAATTTCTGTTGTATTGATATGGAAACTTCATGCCTGCCTTTTCAGTAACATTTTATTTTGCAATAAACAATCATAAATGTTTTATCTTTTAGGGAAGAAGAAACTGCTGTTTTTGGAGAAGACTTGGGTTTAAATACCAGTTCGGCCCTTTAATTCTTTTGTCCTTGAGTAAGTCACATCATCTGTCTGGACCTCCTTAACATATTTCCCACTACCTCTGCTTTTCTTATCTCTCCACACTACCTGATTTCTTATTTCAATCTCCCATAGCCCACCTACCCCAAGTCTATACCAAACACTGCAGACCACAAACTTCCTTTCGTTTTAAATCTTTCCTTTTCCCACTCCTTCCATCTTCTGGCTGTCTCTGAGACCTGGTTCCCTCCTGATGACACAGCCTCCCTGACAACCCTTTTCTAGCACTGGCTTCACTTTCACCGATTCCCCTTGAGTCACTTGTCAAGGTGGAGGAGTTGGAATACTCCTTGTTCCCCATTGCCACTTTGAGGTTTTCCCTCTACCACCATCACTCAGTGACTTCTCTTTTTAAATTCATGGAATTCACATGTACCACCCAATCAAAATTCTGATAACTATTGTCTACATATATTCAGAACACTTCTCTTATGTCCCCACTGAGTTCAGTATCTGGCTCACGGTCTTTCCTCCCAAATTCCTGCCCTCATATTAAAACACCCTAACCTCCCACCTTCTCAAAGTATTCATTTCCCCTGACCTTACTTTACCATCTCACCTTTTCCCCACACAAAGAACATCCTACCCTTGACCTTGCTGTCATGCCTGCATACCTCCATGTTCATGAATTATGAAATTCTCTTATTTGATCACAGTCTATTGACTTTCCACCTCTTCCTCTGCCTTCTGATGCCAAACTCTACTCTTTTTTCACACCGGACAGTTCCTCAACCTTTCAGTTTTCTTTCAGGACATTTCCCCTAAACTAGCCACATGCTCCTTCGCCCTTTGACTTTTTGGTGAACCAGTTCAGCTCTACCTTGTCCCCCTCTCCAGTCCCTAATTCCCTTATCCTGTTGTCAGTTGTGCCCTGCCAAACCTCAGCCTACTGTATCGCTTTTCACTGTTTGTGGCCCTCATTCTATACATTTACTCCTGGATGAATGTAGAGAAAATCATGCAACTGTTCTTACTGGATCCAATAAAGATTTATGTTACATTGCTTCAACTGCGCCCTTGTGGCAGCTAAACAGTTGCTTTACACCTTCCTAATTAAATAATTATCATTCAGCACAGCAACTTTTCCAAAATTTTTCATTCTTCCTCAAACCTCTCAAGGATACTCTTTGTACCCACCTCTCTGCTGAGAACCTCACCTCATTTCTTACAGAAAAAATTGAGCCTGTTTCCTGAACTTTCCATCTGTTCCTCTCCTCATTTCATATAACTGTGATACCTTCTGCTACTGTCTTCCCCTTTACTTCTGTTTTACATGAAGAGGTGGCCCTTTTTCTTACCAAGGCAAATCTCTTCATGCACAAGTGACCCCATTCCATCATGTCCTCTCCAGCAGGTTGCTGCTCCCCCCCAACCACCTTGTCATTCCCACTATCTCCAGTCTCTCCCTGTGTAATGGGCTGCTTCCTCATTGCCTACAAAAGCACCCGTGTCTCCCCATCCTCAGACCTTCGCTTGATCCCTCTTTCCTTATTAACTATTGTCTTCTGCCTTTTCTGCCTAAACTTGAGAAGGGTCTTTCTGTGACAGGTGCCTCAAGTCTCTCTCACTCTCTTCTTCATTCTGTAATTGGGCTTCAGACCTCATCATTCAACCCAAGCTCTCTCAGAACTTACCAACGATTTTCTTAATTGTCAAATCTAATGGCTTTTCTTAGTCCTCATCCTTTTTGACCTTTATATAGCCTTTTGCACTGTTGAACATTTTCTCCTCCATACTCTATGTTTTGGGACTGATCACTTATAGTTCTCTTCCTGCCTGTTTGAACACCCTCTTCTTAGCCTCCTCTACTGGATTTTCATCTAGGTCATGCCTGCTAACCATGAGTATCCTACTCTAGTCCTTCTTTTCCCTTCCCTCTATACTATTTCACTTGAATTCATCAGCTCCTGTGGATTCAGTTATCATCTCTATGCTAAAGATTCTTAAATTTACTAATCTATCTGCTGACCTCCAGTCTTGCATCTACTACTATCTATTAGGCACCTTGAACTGGGATATTCAATCATAGATATCTTAAACTCAGTGTGTCCCAAACTAAATCCAAACCCTGTCCCTTTCCATACTTATCTGTCACTGTTAAGGGCACCATCATGCTCTCACTTTCTCAGGCTCATAATCTGAGTGTCATCCTTGACTCCTCACTATCTCTCACCCTCCACATTCAATCTGTTGCCTCTTTTTGCCATTTTAATATCTCTGAAATATACTCTTCTTCTCCCCTCTTATATGCTCCCACCCTGGAATGGTCCTCATCTCCTCAGGGAATAGCTTACTGGTTGGTCTACCTGCCACAAATGTCTTCGCACTGCAGTCCATCCTCCATTCAGCCTACAAACTAATTTTCCCAAAGCACAGGTCTAACCATGTCATTCTCATACTCAGTAAACTCCAATAATGCCCTATCACCTCCAGGATTAAATATAAAATCCTCTGTTTAGCATTTTAAAGCCTTTAATAACCTAGTTTCACCCCCTTCACCTATTAATGCCCCCCACCGCACCCCCTGTCCATTTTTATTACACCTTATACACACCCCATAAGCTCTTTGTTCTAGTGATACTGACCTCCTTGCCCTGCTCCTTGAACAAGACATTCCATCCCAGCTTCAAGTATTTTAATTGACTGTCCCCCATTCTTGGAGTGCTCCCCCTCCTCATTTCTACCTCCCAATGTCCCTTGTTTTCTTCAAGTCTTCTATCTTCTACAGGATGTCTTTTCCCAGTCCTTCTTAATTATAGTGCCTTCACTCTCTTTATTATTTCCTGTTTATCCTGTATGTTTTTTTGTAGGCTTAGTAGATTGTGAGCTCCTTGAGGGCTGGGACTGTCCTTTCTTTGTAGCATCAGCATTGAAACACAGTGCCAGGCACGTAATAATTCCTTAATAAATGCATGTTGACTGACTACAATGAAAGTGTTGAACCCCATCATCTTTAAAGTCCTTCATAGCAATGAATCAATCAACAAGCTTAAGTTGACAACTTGATGTGTGCCTGGCATTGTACTGAGGGTATCAATATGAAAATAGAACAGTCTCTTCACTAAATGAGTTTATATTCTAATGGGAGGTATAACATAAAATGAGAAATGGTGTCCAGACAAGGCAGTTTTTGGTTTAGGCATTTAGAAATTACCAGTGAAGGTGTAGGGCAGTAGGTAGTTATGTCTTTTCCAATAGCAATTGTGTGTGTGTGTGTGTGTGTGTGTGTGTGTGTGTGTGTGTGTGTGTGTGAGGGTTAACTGAAACTCAGCAAGTTTAATGGCAATATATTGGTGTGTATTAGTGACCTATTAAGAAGGTACTACAAAGCATAGCTTAGGGATTATTAAACTTTTTTGTGTTATTCTCTGGTGGGGAGAAAGCAGGAGTTATTGCAAGATACCTATGAGTCCTGTTGGTTTGCTAGATGAAATGTCAAACATAGTTTGAGACTGGCTGATTTTAGTAGGTTTTAGTGAGATTTTTCTGTTTCAACTGAATGTGTATGATCCCTTGGAAAAAATCATGAAGGTACATAGGCTCTGGATAAGGCTCACTATGGAAATTGTTTAGTTGTCCCTTGATATTTCTTTATTTTTGCAGACTTGTATGTAATACATTTCTGTAAGAGGTGTATTATACATAAAAAAAACTATATGAACATTTTCATTATGAAGTATCTTAAATTAGGGGGCTAATTACTCACCTTTTTATAGAGCTTCCTTAATTTGCATGAAAATTCATCCTACAATTATTTTAGTTCGCTTTCCCTGTACATTTACAAAATAATTACACATAGTACATTTATAAAATAATTCTGTTTAGGATAGTAAACAGTAGATTAAAATTAGGAAAGATTCATTTAAGTCAACCTCTTTTTTTTTCCTCTTAAAGAAGAGCCTAGGCTTGAATATTTTTGTTCATAGGACCCCCTTCTCTTCCTTTGAGATACACCTCAGGGACCACCTTCAGGCGTTTCTTGATTCATCCCACTATTAGTTACCTCTCTCCCAAAATGCCTTGTATTTAACTTGTTGTTGTTCAGTTCTTTAGTTGTGTCTTATCATAACTGTCCATGAGGATTTCTTGGCAAAGATAGTGGAGTGTTTTGCCATTTCTTTCTCCAATGGGATTAAAGGAAACAGTGTTAAGTTGAGTTGCCTAGAATCACACAGCTAATAATTAGTCTAGATTTTGAATTCAGGTCTTCCTGATTCAAGGCCTAGTGCTATCTACTGCTCCACCTAGCTTGCCTTGCACTTAGTGGATTCCTGTAATTCTTTTCATTTCTTACGGTTTTGTTGTGATTTCCCCTTTGTTTTTTATTTTGACAATTTGATTTTCTGCCTTCTTTTTAATTAGATTGGCTGATGCTTCATCGGTTTTATTCATATTTTCAAAGAACTCGCTTTTTACTATACTTCTCATTTCTGTAGTTTTTGGTTTCCCATTTATCTGTTCCCTTCAGTAGTATTTACTATATCTTCTTTTGTGCTTTTATTCCATTTACTTGTTGGCTTTCAGTTTTCAAAAAAAGCATATTTCATTTATTAATTTCTCTCTTATTATTGTATATTTTTCGAGAATGTATTTTTTACCAGAAGGTTACTTAAGCTGAAATTTTGGTGTTTTATTTCATCATTATTATTTATTTTTACATAATTGTGATTTCTGTGGTTTGTTCTTTGATCCACTTGTTTAAGATTTCTGTCAGGTCTCCACTTGGGATTTTGTTTCTGCTTTCTTACATTATGACTATTTTTACTGTAAAGCATCTGTTTACTATTTTTGTATTTATAATAACTCCTGTGATTTAATACTTGGTCAGTTTTTGTAAAAGTTCTATGTTTAGCAAAGAAATGTGCATGTTCTTTCATAGCATATAGAAGGCAGTATAAATCTTTTTAGCTCTAGTTTTTCTATCAGTTTGTTCACTTCTCTTTTTTTGCTTTTGTTTATATTTCTGTTAGATTTGTCCAAAACTGAGATTAGGACATTAAAATCTTCTCTGGCACTGTGGTGTTAGCTACCTGTGACATCTTATAATACGATAAATTTTTGTGTTCAGAATTCATTTTCTAGTAGCATAAATGTAATTTTGATATTAGTTTGTTGTCTCTGGTTCCTTTCAGCGTAATAGAATTTCCTTGTGAATTTTTTTTTAATTTATCTAAGAATGATGACTACTCTGGCTTGGATTCAGCTGACACATGATACATTTTTTCCTGTCCCCTCATTTTTATTCTGGATATATATTTGTTTTAAATGTATTTCTTATAAGCAATACATAGGATTTTGCTGTCTTATCTGATGTCACTTTTTCATTTTATTGGATTGTTTAATCCATTCACATATAAAGTCATGAAAGTTAGGTTTATATTTCCCTCCATTTACTTTATTAATTTCTCCCTCAGAATTAGAACTCACCCTCCTTCCCCCTATAAAGATAGTTCATTTTTTCTTCAGTTAATTTTGCTTTATCTGCTTAAAGTTAGTTCTATTCACACCAACTTTCTCCCCTTCACTTTTAGGCCACTCTGTCTATTGTATGTCACCTTTTTCCCTAGTTTTGGAATTTTTTATAACATTCTTTTTTTTCTGTGGTTATTTCATTCTCCTTTTTTTCTTTTTTACTTCAGTAGTCAGGTAAAACAACCCTGCCCCCTTTATTTTTTAATTTCAGTTTTTATACTTTTTTCTTAAGAGATTTCTTTCCTTCATCTTTTCATTTTTTGTCTTTCTGTTGGCTCTGGACTTTTATTCTTTATTCATTATTTAGTCTTTTTAAGTTTCCTCATAAATTAAAACTTTTAAGTGACCTACTTTCTGTTCTAAACAGTTTCTGTATTATTTCTTTATAACTTGCATTCCAGCCCCCTTTTTCTGTTGTACCTTAATTTTAGAAATAATCAGTCCTTACAGGTGATAGAATAGAAAATAATTTTTCATGGTAAGCGTTTTCCTACTTCCCCGATAGTGTAATTCATCACTACTCTTTTCTTTTTCCCATTACCATTTTCCCCCATTTATCATGAAATCTATGAGTCCATTTCCTCCGGTTTTTTAAGTATTACTTGTCCCCAGGAAGGAAGAAAAAAAACGCTTATAAAGAACCTATTTCATGTGGAGCAGATGGAAGCTAATGACTGTAAAAAATCAAGAAATTATAAAACAAAGCCAAAGGAATGAAAAAAGAGAAGACAGTGTGAAATATCTCATTGGAAAAACAACTGACCTGGTAAATAGATCCAGGAGAAACAATTTAAAAATTATTGGACTACCTGAAAGCCATGATCAAAAAAAGAGTCTAGACATCATCTTTCAAGAAATTATCAAGGCAAACTGCCCCGATATTGCAGTACCAAAATTGAAAGAGTCCACCAATAACCTTCTGAAAGATTCCCAAAAGGAAAAGTCCTAGAAATGTTGTAGCCAAATTCCAGATCTCGTAGGTCAAGGAGAAAATACTGCACGCAGCCAGAAAGAAACAATTAGAGTATTGTGAAAAGTATAATCAGGATAACACAAGATCTAGCAGCTTCTACATTCAGGGATCTCAGGGCTTGGAATATGATATTCCAGAAGTCAAAGGAGCTAGGATTGAAAACAAGAATCGCCTATCCAGAAAAAGTGAGTATATTACTTCAGGAGAAAAAATGGTCTTTCAATGAAAGAGAGGACTTTCAAGCATTCTTGTTGAAAAGATCAGAGCTGAATAGAAAATTTGACTCAAACACAAGAATCCAGAGAAGGACGAAAAGGTAAACAGGAAAGAGAAATCATAAGGGACTTAGTAAAGTTGAGCTGTACATTCCTACGTGGAAAGATCATATTTGTAAATCATGAGACTTTTCTCCGTATTAGGGTAGTTGGAGGGATTATATACATATAGACAGAGGGCACAGTGTGAGTTGAATAGGTAGGAATAGCTAAAAAAAAACAGTTAAGAGGTGAAGAAAGGGAAAACTAGAGTGGGGCAAATTGTCTCACATAAAAGAGGTAAGCAAAAGGTTTTTTAGGGGAAGGGGAGGAAGTGAAAGGGTAAGAGTGAACCTTAAGTGTTTGGCTTAAGAAACGAATAACATCCACACTCAATTTGGTATGAAAATCTTATCTTACACTATAGGACAGCAGGTGTGGGGGAAGGGGATAAGAGCGGGGAATGATAGAAGGGAGGGCAAATGGGAGGAGGGGGTAATAAGAAGTAAGCACTTTTGAGGAGGGATAGGATCAAAAGAGAATAAAATAAATGCGGGGCAGAATAGGATGGAGGGAAAATAGTCATAATTATGACTATTATGGAAGTGTTTTGCATAACCACATATGTATGACCTATATTGAATTTCTTGCCTTGTCAGTGGGGATGAGTGGGGAGGGAGGAAAGGAGAGTAGTTAGAACTCAGAGTTTTAAAAATAAATATTAAAAATTGTTTTTGTATGCAACTGGGAAATAAGATATACAGGCAATGGAGTATAAAAATCTGTCTTACCCTGTAAGAAAATAGGGTTGGTGGGGATAAGAGAAGGGAGGGATGTGATAGAAGGGAGGGCAAACTGGAGAAGGGGTAATCAGAATGCATGCTGTCTTCAGGTCGGGGGAGGAGAGAGATGGGGAGAAAATTTGAAACTGAAAATCTTGTAGACGTGTCTGTTGAAAATTAAAAATTAATTTTAAAAAATAGCATAACTTGAGACTACAACAAAAGCTATTAAATCGAGGTTGGGAACCTCTGTCCTGGAGGCCTCACATGGCCCTCTGGGTCCTCGAGTGTGGTCCTTTGGGTTCATGCTTCACAGAATAAGTCCTCTTAGTAAAAAGATTTGCTCTGTGAAGCTTGGATGCAATCAGCGGGCCACACCCAAGGAGCTGGAGGACCACATGTGGTCTTGGGCTATGGATTCCCTACCTCTGCACTAAACATTGTTAAAAGATTGAAGGAGACTGGTTTGATTGGTCCTAAAGAAAATATTCTATCTAAAGTAGTTGTTACATATTTTGTAGGTCACATATGAGTGGGGAAGTTTAATTATTATGCTATTATATCAGATGGCAGATCTAAATGTCACTTTCTGAGGTGAAAGTTTATAGTTAAAGTCTTCATTCTGATTTACATGGTCTGATGATTACTGTAATTAAAAACTTTGTATATCAATTCAACTCAGTAAACATTTATTAAGTGTCAAAAAAACCTACCACAACCTATTTCATTTCAGGCACTGTGCATGATGATGTTGATGTTGATGATGATGATGATGGTGATGATGATAGCAGCTAACATTTACCTTATTATATGCCAGGCACTATGCTAAATGCTTTGCAATTAATATCTCATTTGATCCTCACAATAGCCATGGGAGGTAGGTACTATTAGTATCCCTGTATTATAGATGAGGAAACTGAAACAAACAGGTTAAGTGATTGGCTCAGAGTCACACAGCTAGTAAGTTTCTGAAAAAAATTTGAACTTAGAACTTTCTGTCTCTAAGCTTAGGCCTAAACATTGTGCTACCCAGGAGCTTTGGTTCCCCTAAGGCAAAAGGGTGGGGAACCTGAGGCCTCAAGGCCACATGTGGCCCTTTAGGTCCTCAAGTGTGGCCCTTCGAATGAATCAAAACTTCATGGAATAAATCCCCTCAGTAAAAGGATTTGTTCTGTAAAACTTGGACTCAGTCAAAAGCCCAGACCTGAAGACCTGGAAGGTCACTTGTGGCTTCAAAGCAGGTTCCCCACCCCTGCCCTAAGGTAACTTCTAAGTAAGTGCCTTATGCCTCCAAATAATATCAGATAATGTAAGGTCCTCCACCCATGGTGTCCTAAATGTCCAAGTGTACTTTTGTACTACACTTAGGATCATCCCTTGTTAAATATCTCTCTCCCACCATGGAAATGTTCTGTAATGATGTATCTTCCCAACACTGAAATGAGATTTTCTACTTTCTTTCCCCTTGTTTCAGTCCTTCCTTTTGCCTCCTCACTCATTCTTTCCTGTAAGCTCTCTTCTTTCTGAAGTTATTTTCCCTTAATTTGATTTTATTTGGGTGTTCTAATCTGTCCTCTTCCCTCTCCCTTTTATGTACTTGCCCATTTTGCAACATAGTTCCTCAAAAAACACTTATTTACTCGTGTAGGGTATTGTGATGTTTAGTTCTTGATGCTGAGTTTCAGTCTTATTCTACAGCAGTTATTCTGACTTTCACTTTTACCCGTATCTCCTTGTGTACTCTTAGAAAGAAACCTCTGGACTGTTTTGTTATATTCTTGTTATTAATAACTGCATGGATATTGTTCTCGATTTTAGCTCCCTCCCTTTTTTTTTAAATGGTTTATTTCATTGCTTGTACCTTCCTTGGTATCTGTATTTGTCTTGTAGTTTTGTTTCCTGAAGTGTTTTAAAGCATACAATCTACTCAGGTTCAGTTTTATTTACTAGAGTGCTTCAAATCCCTTTTTAAATGGAATATCTGTCTTTTTCATTAACGGTTAAATGTGTCACCTTGGGCTGCATCTTGCTCTTTGGAACACATTCCATTTTATTTTGTGGTTTCTGGTGAGTGCCAAATCGACCTGTGTTATTCAAATTTCTTTTACTTTATCTTTGAAGGTCTTCTGGTCACTTGCAGAATTTGTCATTAGTCATTGAAACTGTTAATTTAACTATGTGTCAGAGTGTGCATCATAAGAGGTTTTTCTGTGTCTTTGAGTATTCAAGATAAAAGTTTTTTTGTGGAGACTTTATAAATCTATCATTTGGTAAGTTCAGAACTTCTAGGCAGTTTTCTTGTATTGCTTCTTGCATTATGGTATTTGGGTATGTTGTCTTTGACATCAATTTAGTTTGTTTGTTAAGAGATCATATTTTCTTTTAACATTATTGTGTTCTACTTCTCATCTTTTAGATTGTCCTTCATATCGATGTTTTTGTATTCCTGGTCCTTTTTTTGTTTGTTTGTTTCTTTGGTGAGATTTGCTGTTATGGATTCAAATTTTTCTGTTCTACTGATTATTTCTCTTTCGATAGCCACAAATTCTGCTGTTATAATTCTTCTCTGTTAAGCCATTTAGGAGCATCCTGCTATGTATCTTTTCCTATGTGGGACTCTACCAGGCCTTCTGGCTCATCAGGTATTGATTCATTTTTCTTTGTATTGCAGTATTCATAGATTTCTATATTCATTAGATGATTAGAAGCCATATTCATTCCTTTCTGTTAATAATATCTTCTCTATTGGTTTATCTTCTTGTGCTCAAGGTCTTTAACTGGGTTTTCTTCCTCCTGATAGCTGATCATTTCAGTATTTTTTAGCTCACTTCTGATTCCTTGTCCTTTGATGAAGGTTTCCTCAGAGGCTAGACCTCATATCTGTCTTAGCTTCCTCCCATCCAGGCGAATTCACTTTTTGCTAACTTGAGTCTCTACCCACGTAACTTCTCGGGGGACAGATAGAACCACAACTGAATACTGACCTCCCCTTTTTTCCTGCCTCATTTAGTCATAACCACAAGCTAGCATGTTCCTCAGTTTTCTGGCTGAGTATTGGTGCCAAATATTATTGTAGACCTTAACCAGTTAAGTAGCTTTTTTGGTGCATCCTGGGCCTTCTCCAGTCATCTTGACTACCTGGTCACTGGATCCAAATGGCCCAGGAGAGGAAGTGAGGCTGATGACCTTGCACAGCCCTCCCTCACTCAAAACAAAGTCAAGTACAAGTTATGTCATCATTTCTCTGATGTCATGGTCTTAGAAAATGAAGGACGAATGCAGACAGGCTAAGTATTGTTGTGGCATAAAGTACTGCCTCACTGATCTCCCAGGCAGAGTAAACTTCTGGCTTTTGTCCATCTCTGATAGCGTTGGGTTCAGGAAGAGTTGAGTTCTGTTGCAAGGCCTTTTGTCTGTTTGTGCAGTCATGTTAGAACATGGTTTCTGGGGTGGGGATGCTGAGTTAGGTTAGGGATTAACTTTCTCTCCTCTTGGTTAGTAGGGACAGCCAGGTGGTATAGTGGATATAGTGCTGAGCCTGAAGTCAGGAAGACTCATTTTCCTGAGTTTAAATCTGACCTCCGACACTTGCTAGCTGTGAAACCCTGGGCAAGTCATTTGACCCTATTTGGCTCAGTTTCTCTTCATAAAATGAGCTGGAAAAGGAAATGGCAAACCACTCTAGTATCATTGCCAGGACAACCCCAGATGGGGTCATGAAGAGTTGGACATGATTGAAACAATTGAACAACAATAAAAACAAATGTTAAGTTCATTAAGTTTGTACCTCTGAGGTTTCTTGGGGTTTTAGACCTGAGAGAAAGAATTGCCTTATCTCTTGCATATGATTTCTGATTTGGAGAGATTTGAGAGGTTATGAAGGTCAGAGAAAGTATCTAGTCCTCCACGTTGTTGTTCTGGTTACCTGGAAATTTGTTCTTGGTTTTTCGAGAATACATGGAAACACTTCACAAGAGAGTCCCTTTTATGCATGACTGTTCATATTTTAAAACTTTTACAGTTGTTTTAAAATTTCTGACTTACTTTTTCTATGACATTTACTATCTTTTTTCCCATAAAGGAGAAGCATTTTAAAGCTTGCTTGGTTAAAAATATGTGACCATAAAAACATTTAGCTAATGATAGCTTTTATTTTGAAAATTAAATTTTTTATTCTGAATTTAAACATCTCTCCACATGAACGTTCTCACATACCAAAACAGAGCACAAAAAGATTTGCATATGAAATTGAATGTACATTTCATACTGATAGGATTGGAAGTGGGGGACTTTGAGACCCTTGTAAAGACCAGAGTGCCAGGGGCAGGTTGACTGGAATGAATTCACAAACTCAAGCATTCTTGAGATAAAGATTTATTCATTTTTCAGCAGACTAAAGTTCTTAGGGAACCTGCAACTTGAATGAGGTATAGGTAAAGTTTAAATAGAATATTCTATAGTAAAACATGAGCCAAATATGCTAACTAGGTGATTCAGGGAGTGGTTAGTTCTTAAACTTTTGGTATCCACTGTACAGGTATTTTCCCCGGAGTTCATTGAGAAATAACTCAAGTAGGGGCTGCATGGAGTGATTTTAGGCCTGAAGAGGCACTAAGTCAACTAGCTGTCAGGATTGACTAAGAAATACCAGGCTGCTCTCCTTAATGTCTTGTTAGACAA
Organism: Potorous gilbertii; assembly: GCA_028658325.1. Taxonomy (NCBI): domain Eukaryota; kingdom Metazoa; phylum Chordata; class Mammalia; order Diprotodontia; family Potoroidae; genus Potorous; species Potorous gilbertii. The sequence goes on from CM053773.1 coordinate 117,912,873, forward strand.
GATAAATGTTAGGGAGTATCATATGATTGGTTAGTGAATAGTAAATGTCATTATGACTCAGTACACAACTGGTTCAGACTAATAAGTTCTGTAGGTGCAACTGGCTACTGTAGCAGGAGAAGAAATAAAAGTTTTGCTAGGGCAGGCTGTGTCCTTGGGCTGAGGAGAAACTGCCTGAGATGGTGTTTTGAGGCTAGGGAGAAATGTGATTTTAGAATTTGGGTCCAACCACGTGTACCCCATCGTTACTACTTGCTTTTTTAAAAAGGGTATAATAAATTTGAGATATTACTTTTAAAACTATCCTGCTTATTTGTACTTCCTTCTGAATTTCCTTCTGCTCTCTATGGAACATATAAAAAAGTTTGATGACCCTCTTATTTTGGCATCTAAATTGCTCACCTCACCTCTTACCCTGTCCCCTTATTTTAAAAAAGTAGGGAAAAAAACTATACATAGGCATAGTTAAGGGGGAAAAAAGCTGTACAGTGGCCATGTCCAAAAACATGTATATATTCATTTAAGATCATCAGATCTCTGTTAAGAAGTAACATACTTTATCATTGGTCCTTTGGAAATGTGACATATCATTACTTTGATCAGTGTTCCAAAGTCTATCAAAGATTTTTTTCCTTTACACATTTTTAAAAAAAAATTTTATTCCTGTTTCTTCTTACTTCCCTGTATCAATTCATGTATCTCAGGATTCTCTGAAATTCTCCTTTGTCATTTCTTGTGCCTCAATAATCTTCCGTTACATTTGTATATAATAATTTGTATAGCCATTCCTTAAATGATGGGAAGCCTATTAGTTTCCAGTTGTTTGCTTTTCCTTTTTTTCCTTTAAATCTTTCCTTCAGGGTGAAGAAAAAAATTTTTTTTTGTTACTATTTCTTTCTTGTATCATCTGTACTCGTAACCCCATCTGCCATTTCCACCAGTTTCCCTGTTGAGGTAATGTATTTATACACCAGGCTATTGGGGGTATGTGTCTTTATCTGTTTTCAGCCCTTATTTTTCCAGTTCAGGTCAGAGTGAGTTTCATTGGATTCTCCCTCCCCTAATCTGTTGCTCCAGGAATATACTCTTCTCATATACCCCAATTTTAAGAAGCAAGCTCCATCCCTTCCTACTTGTTAATACTAGTGTATTCCTTTTATTTTCCTTTTTCTTTACTAAAAAACAAAACAAAACAAAAAATCAGGAGGTGAGAGGGAAAGAGTGAACCTTACTCTTCATCATATTTGGCTTAAAGGGAATAACATGCATGCTCAATTTGGTATGAAAATTTATCTTACACTACAGGAAAGTAGAGGGGAAGGAGATAAGAAGGGGGATGATAGAAGGGAGGGCAGATGGGAGGAGGGAGTAATTAGAAGTAAATGCTTTTTTTCCCCCTTCTTTGGGCATTACTTGACTTTTGAATATTTTGTCAAGAGGAGGGTATATTCTGAGGACCTGTAAGTTCTCATTTCCTCCAAGGTGGCACAATTCAAGGGAAAGGAGTCTGCTCCCCTCCTGGCCTGTGCACTGGTCTGAGAACAACCAAAAACTTTTCTACCGAGCATCTTCGAGTAGAATTCCCTCTCTACAACCACCTCCAGCTCTTCCTCACCACAGGGCCGCCATTAAAGGCCGAGATTCAGATCAGCTGCTCAGTTCCCCCAGGTGCTTTAGGTAGAGGGCTCCAAAAATGGCTGCTGCCACTGCAGTGGCTGCTGCTGGTGGGTGGTCCGGACTGTGTTCCCTTCTGGGTAAAGGAGCTTTCTCACTGACCTTTGAAGCTGTCTGGCGTTTGTGAGTTGAGCAATCTGAGAACTGCTGCTGCTGGTGGCTTCCTGAAGCCTGTTCTGGGTCCTGTCCCTGCGGTGCCATGGACCACACTCTGCTCCTCACACTCTGCTCCTCTCCCAGTGTGATAGACCTTCCTGTCTTGGGCTGGAAGTCTCTTTCACTCTGTTTTTTTTTTTGTTTTTGTTTTTGGTTTCTGCTGCTCTAGAATTTATTTATTCATTTGTTTATTCATTTTTTACAGGTATTTTATGGGCTATGTGGGGGAACTTCTACAGGTCTGTCTTTCTACTCTGTCATCTTGGCTCCACCCCTCAGAAGTAAATACTTTTGAGGAGGGATAGGGTCAAAAAAGAGACTAGAATAAATAGGGCAGGATAGGATGGAGGGAAATATAGTTAGTCTTTCACAATATGACTGTTTGCGTAACTACACATGTATAACCCATATTGAATTGCTTGCCTTATCAGTGGGGATGGGTGGGGATGGAGGAAGGGAGAATAGTTAGAACTCAAAGTTTTAAAAAACGAATGTTAAAAATTGTTTTTGTATGCAACAGGGAAATAAGATGTACAGGCAGTGGTGTTAGTGATCTGTCTTGCCTTATAAGAAAATAGAGTTGGTAGGGATAAGAGAAGGGAGGGGCGTGATAGAAGGGAGGGCAGATTGGGGGAAGTGGTAATCAGAATGCTTGCTCTCTTGGGGTGTGTGGGGAAGGGAGAGCTGGGGAGAAATTTGGAACTCAAAATCTTGTGAAAGTTGTCTGTTGAAAATTAAAAATAAATAAAATTTAGAAGACGATGGTGATGATAATATAATACATAACATAATGTATAATATCACATAGCGTCAAAAATAAATAAATGAATAAACGAAAAACCTGTAATCAGAATCCATTCACACTTAGGTCTTCTGTTTTTTTGTTTTTATTTAATTGTCTCCATTCCCTTTTGAAGACATAAAGTTGTTTAGGAGCTAAGGTTGTCAAGGGACACTTTATTCTCTCCATGTTAGAATGTTAGCACTCCATATTGTATAGCCCCTTCCAATTGCTCAAATAAGTTTACCTTTCTAGGATTTTGTTGATTCATATATTTACATTACCCCTTCCTCAATGAGCCCTCCCTTATATCACACTCAACCCTTCCGTTATCCCCATCTTCTCTCTTTCCTTGTAGGGCAAGATAAATTTCTGTACCCCATTACTTGTGTTTCTTAGTTCTTGGTTATGTGCAATAATAATTCTCAACATTCATTTCTAATACTTTGAATTCCACCTTCTTTCCCTCTCTCCCTCCCTCCCCATCCTCACTGAGAAGGTAAGCAATTCAGTACAGGCTATGTATGTGTCATTTTGTATCATTGAATGACCATTTATTCCCTTGAAGTATTATACTCAGTTTTGCTGGGTAGGTGATTCTTGGTTTTAATCCCAATTCCTTTGATTTCTGGCATATCCTATTCCACGCCCTTCGATCCCTTAATGTAGAAGCTGCTAGATCTTGTGTTATCCTGATTGTATTTCCACAATCTGGAATTGTTTCTTTCTAGCTGCTTGCAGTATTTTCTCCTTGACCTGGGAACTCTGGAATTTGGCCACAATGTTCCTAGGAGTTTCTCTTTTTGGATCTCTTTCAGGCAGTGATTGGTGGATTCCTTGAATACTTATTTTGCCCTCTGGTTCTAGACTATCAGGGCAGTTTTCCTTGGTAATTTCATGGAAGGTAATGTCTAGGCTCTTTTTTTGATCATGCTTTCAGGTAGTCCCATAATTTTTGAATTGTCTCCTTGGATCTATTTTTCAGGTCAGTTGTTTTTCCAAGGAGATGTTTCGCATTATCTTCAATTTTTTCAAACTTTTAGTTTTGTTTTCTAACTGCTTAGTTTAACTCATAGTCATTCATTTCCCTGAACTCAGTTCTCTCAGAGAACTATTTTGTTCAGTGAGCTTTTGACCCTTCTCCTCCATTTGACTAATTCTGCTTTATAATGCCTCCTTCTCCTCATTGGCTTTTTGGACCTCTTTTTCCAATTGAGTTAGCCTCTTTTTTTTAAGGTGTTATTTTCCTCAGCATTTTCTTGGTTCTCCTTTAGGAAGCTGCTAACTCACTTTTCAAGTTCTTCCATTGCCTGAGCTTAGTTTAAGTTCACTTTGGAGGCCCTGGAGGCAGGGGTCTTAACTTTGTATGACAGCCTTGTTCTTCCTCATCCAGAAGGATGGGAGGAGCAGTTGTTCCCCAAGAAAGTAACCTTCTATGGTCTTATTTTTTCCCCCTTTTTTGTGCATTTTCCCAACCCGTTACCTGACTTCTGAATCCTTTGTCAAGAGATTAGACTCAACTGCTGGGTTCCCCTGGGCTTTGGGTGGAGCAGAGCCATCACCCATTGCTGGGGTTTAGATTAGCTGCTCCCTACCACCAGAGGCTTTAAGCTGAGCTGCCTGAACAATGAATACTGGTTGCTTCATGTTCTCTGTAGCTGCCTGCAGTCTGCTGCCTCTGCCATCTCCTGGGGCTATTGCTGGAGAAACCCAGTTCCCTCTTACCCAGCTGAAAAAGCCTTCCCCCACTGACCTTTGGAGCTTTCTTTGTCGCTTTTGGGTTAAGGTATCTGGGACCCTCCCTGCTAGAAACTCTGCTTGGAGGTCTGTTCATGTCCTATTCTTCCCAGTGCTGCTTGGCCAGGGTTGTGCTCTGCTCTGCTCAGCCTCCTGTGAGATAGACCTTTTCCTGTTGGCTTCCCGGTTACTTTTGGCTGGAAACCTCTTTCGCTCTGTTGTTTTGTGACTTCTACTGCTCTAGACTTTGTTGAGAGTCATTTTTACAGGTATTTTGTGGGCTGTGGGGGAAGCACTAGAGTATATGCGTCTTTCAACTCTGCCATCTATCAGAAATCCTTGAAAGAGAAACTTCTCTTCATTAAAGGTCCAGTTTTCCCCCTATAGAATGATATTCAGCTTTGCAGCTCTTAGCCTTTATCTTTTACCTTCTAGAATAATTGCATTCTAAGATTTCTTCTTTGTTATGATAGAAGTTACCAGGTTTTGTTTGACTCTGACCATAATTTCTTGGTACTCAAACTCTGAGTGTTTGCAGCATTTTTTCTTTGATGTGGGAATTCTGGATTTTGACTGAAATTTCTGAGGGTTTCTTTCAGGAAGTGATTGATAGTTTCTTGCCATTGTCACTTTGCTCTCAGATTCTAACAGTCAGTTTTCATTTTTGATATTTTGAAATACGGGTTACAGGCTCTTTATTACCATCGTTTTCAGGTAATCCAATGAACTGAACTGTCTCTTTTCAACTTGTTTTCCAATTTACTTGTTTTTTTCTGTCAGATAGCTTACATTTTCTCCTCCCCCCCCCTATTGTTTCTCATGGAGTCATTTATTTCTGTTTGGTCCATTATGATTATTAGGGAAGCTGTTACTTAAGTTTTACTTCTTTATGTTCTGAGCTACTTACTTTCTTCTCATTTCCTCAACTTCTATTCTATTTTTTAAACTTCCTGTTTAATTTCTTTGAGCTATTCATGTAGTCTTTGTGGAAAACGTTTTTTTCTATGTCCCTCTGCTTACAGAGTTATTCCTTCTGGTTGAATTTTGAGGTATCTCTCTTATCTATTATAATTATTTAGTTTTCTCCTCTTTCCAGCCTTAGTTGGGGAAATTGGGGCTTTAAACCAGGGCCAGGCTTCGTTTCCTGATATGTTTTTGAATGGAGTGGTTTGGTCCTACTTGATGTCAATCTCAGTCACCCTGTGCTAGTTAATCTCTACTTCTTAGGATTGGGACCCCTAGATCTTTCAGGTTCAGAGTCCTGGATCTGTAGATATTTTTATATCTCAGAACAGAATGCTAGGGAATTGGGAGCCCATGGCCTCAGAGTTGTCTTGGACTGGTTGTTCTTTTTCTTGGTAGCTTCCAATTTCCCATATACTGGGTTTCTGACCACTGTGAGGCTTTCTTTGGAAAGTTCCCTTTGTGTCTGAGAACCTATCAGTCTATGCCTCTGGAATTCTTTGAGAGAGACTGCCATATTGCTTGCCTGTCCTGATTTTTTAAGAGACCATTATTTGGTCTGGTGCAATTTCTAGATTTTTCAGGAGTAGTCATGTAAGACCTGGGTAGTCAGCCTGCTTTCAAGTGAACTATCTTGGCAAAAAGTCCACTATAATAGTTTTTAGGTGAGAAGATAGCTATCAATTTAAAGGATATATTCTACTACATATGGTTTAGTATATTTTATTTCAATACAATTTTTTTTCCCCTTACAACTTGGATTCTGGTCGTATATTTTTGGTAACATCTCGGGTTGTTAACTTGTTGCTGCAAAAGTAAATAGAACTTTTTGGGGATAGGGGAACTATATAGACTTCTCATGCTAATTGGTTTTTCCAAGGCAGATGTTTTAATGTATTTAGCTTTATGAGTTTATTTTCTGAAATGGAATTATATAAAATAGGAGTGGGATACCATTTTTCTTTTAAGGGTCACTAACAGAAAAAATATCAACTAGGGATCACATAGGTAAAATAACTTCATTCAATTTTGTTGTGCTTAATAGAGAAATGCTCTTTAAATCCAAATCTAAGCTTCTCTCATGTTTTACAAGTGAACTTGTATTCCAAACCACTGTTTTGCTTGGCAAGAAGGTGAAGGGCCAGCCGATTAAGGAAGTTTGGGGGCTCCTTTTTATCTTGTTGATTGTGGTAACAGTTTTGTACTGGTTAAATTTCTTTAAGAAATAATAGGAGTTAATGCATACACTTTTGTACATTGCTTATTCTTAAAGGGTGACTCCTCTTTGCCAGTGTTCTCATTTGGTGGTGATTTTGACCTATAACTCTCCTTTGCTTTTGACCTTGCCTCTTCTCTTACTAACAAAATTACAGTCATCTATTATAAGCTCCCTTGCCTCCTCTCCTCCATACTTTAAATCCTCTCTACATCTCTTCTTTAGAGAGGCAGCGTGGTGTAGTGGAAAGAGCACTGGATTTGGAGTCAGGAGAGACCTGGGTTTGCATTCTACCTCCAGTACTTACTGTGTGACCATGGGTAAGTCACTTAATCTTTTTGAATATAAATTTCCTTATCTGTAAAATGAGGGTAGTAGTTTTTATTTCATAGTACTGTTGTGAAAATCAAATAAGATATTGTATGTAAAGTTCTTGCAAACCTTAACATTAGAAAGTCTAGGCATGTCAAATGACATAAAATTTTTTATGTTGAAATAAAAATTTTCATCCTACTATCTGTTTTCTTTATGGTTAAAAAATATAATGTATCAATTGACAAAGCTTGTTTCGAGATACTCTTAAATTCCTATTATATAAATGTTGCTGTTGTGGTGGTGGTAATGGTAATACTAGTAAGTGTTGTAACAGTTTGTTCTCAGAAGATAAGGTGGCCCTTCTTGCTACGTCTCTTCTGCCCATTTTTGGCTAGAACAAGTTTAATTCCCTTAAAAAAATAGGGAACCCTCACTTCTTTCTGCCCTTTATTTCATCTTTTAAATCAGCAACAATATTCAATCCTCTGTCACCAGGGTGGTAGAAACCACTATTGCTCAGCACAGAATAGGTACCATCAATCTGGCCCTAGTTCTGTTTGCTGACAGTGACTGAGATTTGAGGCTTGATAACTGGCCTTCATGGCTGTCACTGCTTTCAGCTCTTTGGGTCCTTGTACTAGCCCTTTTAGAGTTATGGTAAAGAGTGAAATGCCTGCCCCGTCCTATACTACTCAGAGTTAGTGAGCAGAGCTTTATGGTTTGGTTTTTTTGGTTTGCTTTTTTTTTCATTTAAATTATTTTATAGTATTATTTTCCCCTTCCCCAGTGCCATTTTAAAATCAGAATGTTTTCCATGTGGTTGGGTATTCCAACATGAATCTCATCCTAGTTTCAGAAATTCTGCCAATCCCATCCTTCTGCCCTATTGCCTTGTCCTCTCCCATACTCTTTGAAATTACTTTTATTTATAGTCTTTCTCTTTTATTTTTGAGGTTTTAAAAAAATTTATCCATTTGCCAGCCCAGATAAAAAAAGTATGCTGAATCCTCTATTGTTACATTTTTTTTAGTTTAAATGTATTCATTTGGAACATCTTGTTCTTAGTTGTCCTTAAAAGAAATTATTTTATTTTTTCTTACCTTAAAGGATATTCCAGAATTTAGTTTTCCATTTGGTTTTGCTCTTACACATTTCTCCTGTCACCTTCATACCTAGTGTGACTTCTGACACACTTGAGTTTTTCTTCCTACTCTAGCCTATCTTCTTTTGTCATAGGGTTTAACTTGAGGGTCATAAACTTGTTTTTAAAAAATATTTTGATAATTGTATTTCAGTATAATTGGATTCCTTTGTAATCTTACGTATTTCATTTTTACGTTTAAAAACATTTTTCTGAGATGTCTGGCTTTACCAGACTGCCAAAGGGGTAAAGGAACAAAGATAAAAAGATTAAGAATTCCTGGTATAGAGCAATTCAGATTTCCCTCATACTGCTTTTCTCCCTATCTATCATTACTGTTACCTTGTTCTTCTGGTCCTTTTTTTTTTTTTTAACATTTTCATCATAGTCATGTTGTATAGAAGAATTAAAATGAATGGGAGAAATCATAAAACAAACCAAAATGTAATACAAAAGAAAATGATCTGCTACATTTTGTGATTGAATTCCATAGTTCTTTCTCTGGATAGGGAAGGCATTTTGCCTTAAAAGATGATTAGGAACTTCTGGTCCTTTTTTTGATAGGTTCAGACAAGCTGTCCAAGGACAAGTTGCTGTTCTGATATTATTCTTTTCTATTTAATGTTAGGTAGATCTTGTGCAGGTAGCTAAAACAAATGCCTTTTGTAATTGAATGAGCATTGGGATACAAAATTACTTTCTGTAGATTCAGTGTATCAGGAATAATTACAGGAAATAAGGATGAATGACATTTGACTTATTTTGTCCCTATATAGCTTTAATTTCTTCTAAAGTCTATATATATTAAAAAAGATTTTCATTTTTGAAGATCATGAGTGTTTGGTATTGTTACAAAAATATTGATACAAAAATCTTTGTTAATATGATTGAATAAAATATTGCTTTAAAATTTATTTGAAACAGTGATTTGAAGTGGTTCAGAGTTTATTTCCTACTTGGTTTTAACGAGTATCATGATGAAAAAGATACTTAACAGATACAAATAGGCAATTGGATAAGTATATTGAATATGCTTACTAAATCATATAAACTAAATACATTTTATAAATTTGGATAATCTACAAAGATTATTGTTGAATTTTGTCTGGCTAGTAAATTTCAATCTTATTTTAGTCTGTTCTTGGAAACTAATAGAAAACTTGGGTTTTTAACAAATGGCTTCCAAACCCATTGAAACTCTTCATTTGGAAGATTTTTAAACAGGTTAGAAAGTTCTGTTACAGAGATAAAGTGTGCAAATTTAGAGTTTTTAAGTAATACATTTTTTTCCAGAAATAAGCTTAGTTTTTAAATGTCTTCACTCTATTATTAGCTCAAATAAGATAAAATAAGAATATACATAAAGCACTTTGCAAACTTTAAAGCATAATGTAAAATGTATCTGTTATTATCATCTAATCTCTCAAGGCACAAATGTATACTGATTGAGTTGATGCAAATCTATATTTCAAATGTTTATAATTTTGATTTTTGTCTAATCTTATTGGATCAGATTGGGTCATCATTATTTATACCTTATAATGTGACTGAATTACTCATAGTAGAAGTAGAAGCATTTTACGGTTTTGTTTTTTGTTTTTGTTTTTTTGTAGTTCATTTGTTTTTTCTTCATAATTTTTCTGTGTAGAAATCTTTTTGGGCCACTTGTCCATTTTGTTAGGATTAGTTTAGTTAAAGCTAGGTAATACTTGTAAATTCACTCAGGTAAGCATACTACATAAACTGTAATAAGTAAGCTGAAAACAAAACAATGAAGACTGTTTCTCAGTCATGTGGAACTCACTCTTTATCTCACATAATTCAGTGAAGCTATTAGTGTGAATCTTAAATATTATTAAAGTTTATTTTTTTCTCTTTTTTAGATTAAAAATAGAAGTTGTAATGTTTTCTTCTAGGACCCAGTGGAATGGGGTCATTTACTTCACTTTAGAGAATGTATGAGGATTAGTTGAAGGAATTGAGGATGCTTTTTTTTTTGTTCCTCCCAAGATGTATATAGTTATATATTTGTATTAAAAGGAAAAATCTCAGAAGGACATTTTATAAGAAAAATTGATTAATTTTGAGGACTCTTCGTTGTAAAATTATTTAGTCAGGCCAGAATGAAATTTTTGGAAACCACCATTTAAAATTTTCCACAACTCAGATATCTGATCAAACTTACTTTCATTTCTAAAATATTTTTATGCCTTTAGTCACTATTATCATCATTGTCATCATTTCAAGTATTGTTCAAGAGTTCTCAATGACTAGTTATATATCCTGATACGGCTGTCACATAGCCAAGTTCCCTTGAAGAAAGCAGCTCAAAGCTGAAATCGTAAATTTGCTCAGGCTTGGAGGACTGGCCAGAAAGACTAAATTTTTTTTTAATTTTCCAGATTTATTCATTTGTTTTCAATTTTCAACAATCATGTTCATAAGTTTTACATTTTTCCACCTTCCCCCCTCCATCCTCAAAATGGCATGTAATCTTATATGGGCTCTACACATAAATTCTTTTTAAACACATTTTCACATTAGTCATGTTGCATAGAAGAATTAAAATGAATGGCAGAAACCATGAGAAAAACAGAACATAACAAAGGAGAAAATAGTCTGCTTCATTCTTAAATTCCAACTCCATAGTTCTTTTTCTGGATGTGGATGGCATTTTGCATCATGAGTCCTTTGGAAATGTTTTAGGTCCTTACAATTCTGTGAAGGGCTAAGTCTATCAAAAACGGTCTTTGCACACTGTGACTGTTACTGTGTATAATATTCTCCTTGTTCTGCTTACTTCAAAACTAAATCTTTTAAGCATCGAGCCTATGTACAACAACGCCACACTTACAGCAGTGCTGATGATTAGCAAGACATAAATTTTGCTTTCTGACAGCACATACATAAAGTTGCTTTAGAGTCAGATACTCAGAGAGCAATATGTTCATCACTGGGAATCTTCCCATTCTGATTTCTCAATAGCAATGGCAACATATACAGTAACTGATTTATTTGATATCTTAATAGGCCATCCTTCATTCCATAGGTCCCCCTATTCTTGAATTAAGAGTGACATTTTCCTGGGGAATCCTCTTAGTAACCAATATAATGGAAGCATAGTAGAAAAATAGCATTAAAAATTATATTTACTTTTTTTTTAGTTTAAGAAAGGCAATACATTTAGATACTATTAATTTAAGGTATTCTAAAGAACTTAACATTGTGGACTAGAGTTAATTAGTAACCTCCAATTACATGACATCTCAGACTGTATATTCATTATTCAGTAAATTTTTATAAATAGGTTACAGTTGTCTTTGGACTAGATTACAAGGGTAATTTTATGGGGTTATCTGATATTTCTTTCTGGATTATTTAGAAACATTAATGGAAGGATGCTACTCCCAACTGTAAAAGAATGGTTTTAGAACTTGATAGAAGCAGACAACTCTATTTCAATTATAGAACAGCACTAACACGCATTACCACAGCACCAGCTTGGGTGCCAGGCACTGCTAAGTGCTTTCTAAATATTATTTGCAAATATCTCATTTGCACCTTACGCCCGCCCTGGGAGGTAGTGCTATTATTGTCACCCCCGTTTTACAATTGAAGAAACTGAGGCAAACGGGTGAAATGACTTTTCCAGTGTCACACAGCTAGTAAGTGACTAAAGTAGTTTTTGAACTCAGGTTTTTCTGACTCCAGACCCAGCACTCTAGCCACAGCACCACCTTTTATACTCCAATGGGCTTTATAATTTCATGGGAGTAATATGATTGTAGATTTTGAATCTGAAAGGATTCTAGAGGCCATATTTAGAGGCTAGACTTTACATCATGCAGATGAGGGAAAAGGTTCAGAAACGTTATATGATTTGTTTACATAGATGATGACTTTCACAGTTTGAACGTTAGTCCTTTGACTCCAGAACCTGCACTCTTGGTACTGCAACATGCTGCTTCACATTTTATACCATTACTTTACAAACTATCTAAATAATAATTTTGCAAACCTCAAGTCACTAGTTCCTTATTTTGGCAAGCAGGCCCTAACTAATGTATGGGCTTTGTAGATTTCAGTATTTTATGTAAGAGTTTATATATTAATAGTAGTTGGAAGTTAATTAGCACTTTAGAAGCAAGTCAATATTGCATAAATATATGTTGTTAAATAGTGTCTCAACTACTGAAACAGTTAAGATTTCCCAGGCAGTAAGCTGTTTCTAGTTATTTATTTACCAAAGATGCAGAGACAGATTTTAAAATATTTTAGATAAATAAATTCATGTTTAGTTATCTTACGCATTTTTCAAATGCTAAATGGTACTTGGCCTGCCTTTTTTCTCTCTTTTTAATTTTAATGAATGAAAATTTTCATAGAAGAATGACTTTCCCATAGATGAATGTGTTTCCCAGGCTGTACTAAATGCTGAATTATAAATTAAAAATAAAAATGTGGATTACCATCTAACTGAGATGATGGTGAGAAGGTCTGGTCTTAGAGAATCCTTTTCTGGGTAGAAAAAGAAAAAGGGTGAGGCATATGGCAAGATGCTTGGGAGTGGGTAGGTGTAGGTGCATGAGATGCTCAGATATTTTCAAGGAACTGAGGCAGGCAAAGTTTAAGTGATTTGCCTTGGTTACCAGCTAATAAGAGTCTGAGGTTATATTTGAACTCATGTCTTCATGATTCCAGACCCAGTACTCTATCCATCATACTATGTAGTGGCATGGGGAACAGCAAGTGAAAACTTTAGGGTGGAGTGTCATGTACAAAAACAAAACAGCAAGGAACTCAGAATCACTGGATTGCAGAGGACATAGAGGTTATTAAGGTGTAATATGATTAGAAATGTGAGAAAGGGCCAAGTTATGAAAATTGTTTGGTTTTGAAAGCCAACTAGGATCTTACGTTTGATTTTGGACATTGGTGTTTGAGGAAGATCAGTTTCACATCTGAGAGATGGGGATAGATTGGAAAAGAGGTAGACTTACAGTAAGGGCACCAAGTAGTATCACAGTATCAGAGGCATATAAGAGATATTCTAAAGGCAGAATGGGCATGACTTGATGAAATATTCAGTAGCATGAATGAGAGAGTGAGGAGTTAAGGATGGCTCATGGTTTTCAAGCCTGGGTAATTTAGAGGATGGTGGTATGTTTGGCAGGAGTAGGGAAGTTAGAAAAATGGGAGATTTTGAAGAGGAAAGATAATCAGTTCAATTTTGGATTTGCTGAGTTTAAAATGTCTGCAGTTTGAGATGTTTAAAAAGCAGTTGGAGTAGTGAGACTGGAGATCAAGAGAGAGCTTGACAAGTAGATCTGAGATTCTACATCTTTTTATATCTTTAAAAAAAAACTTTTAATATACAATATGTTCTTTTGCCACAGTCCCTTGTTATACATAATTTGGCATTATGTAACAAAATTTTGCCACATTTTAATGCTTTTCATCCACAGCTACATGTCATATTAACTTCAAGAAGCCCGTTCTTGCTATAGAACTTGCTTATTTTTAATCAATAACAACAGTCCTTCTGAAGGACTCTTGTTTGTTTTAACCAGTTAATTAGGCTATTTTACAGCAATAGTTTGTCAGTTCTTGGGATTTTTTTTTTATTATTTTTGACTACACTTTCCTTTGGTATACCTCATCCAGTTTTATTGTGGGTTTGAATGATCCTTGAAATGTTTGACTTCTTTACACTAATAGCTGCTATAATATCTCTTAACAGCCATTCAAGTATACACAAGCTACAATTCTTGAACATTTCCTTGGGTTAGTATACATTCTTTAAAACAGAGCAAAAGAAATGTATATATGACATGGAATCCAGCTGTCAGCAGAGAATTAACTCAAGTTTGGGAAAACAACCTCAGTTCACTTTATCTGGATGTGATCACATATTGAATCAGCCTAGTGTTAGTAGCATCAGATACACATGACTACTGCTGTCACAAAATGAAACTATATAAAAATTATTGCTTGTGTCAATGATTTTCACATACCACTGTCTATGTAGACATTTAGTATATTCCTTCCTAAATATTCTTTTTTTTCCTGACATCTATAATTCTGTTAGTGGCACCACCATTTTCCCATTTACCTATACTCTTAAGAGCCGTATTTTACTCTTTTCCCTGCTCCCACATAATCTAATTAATCACGAAGTGTTATCATTTCTGTTTCTACCATGTCTTCCACCAATCTCATCTTATGGTTTTTACACCTCATTTTTCTCTCAGTTGAACTACTGAAATAATTTTCTAGCAGGTTTTCACTTTGAGTGTCTTCTGATTTCATATGCTATTTATCAGGTTAATCTTCTGACCACACTTGTGTGTTTATATCAGACCAGAGGATCACCTTTCCAGCTGGAAAGCCCATAGTCATAGTAGTTCTTTATACAAAATTCTTCAAATAGATCACTTCTGCTTATTGAATAAATACCACATTTGTTAGTCTGTGATTCAAGATCCTCTATAATTTGACTGTGTTGTCTTTTTAGGTACATTTCCCTCTATTCCACCTTCTTGAGTCTACTTTTACAGCATGTTAAAGAGATTGAACTTTGTCAAATGAAGACTAAAATAAATATTGTGAAAGAGTTATTTAAGTGACAGGCACTGAGCTAGGCATTGGTGATCACATGAATACAGAATGCAATATATAACATGTGTCTGTATTTGTATGTGTACATATCAAATATAAAATGAATAAATACAGAGGTATGCAGAGTAGTTAAATACAAAGTAATTTGGGAGATCTGACCATATTAATTCCTTATTTATAAATAAACTCCATTGGCTCCCTAGTTCCTCCAGAATCAAATACAAAATCCTTTTTTGCATTTTGGCATTCAGAGCCCATCACAACCTACCCCCCTCCTATCTTTTCAGTTTTCTTCAGTCTTCTTATACCTTATTTCCCAGCATTTATTCTTGAGTCTAGTGACGCTGGTCTCCTGGCTGTTCCACAAACAAGATTCTTTATCTCTCAGCTCTGGCCGTTCTCTCTGACCCTCCATTCTCTGCTCTGATGGCTGACCTCCCTAGCTTCCTTTAAGTCCCAACTAAAATTCCACCTTCTACAGGAAACTTTCCCTGACCCCTCTTAATTCCAATGCCTTCCCTTAATTATTTCATACTTACCTTGTATTTAACTTGTTTGTTGTACTTCTTCTTCTTAGATTTGTAAGCTCCTTTTGCCTCTTTTTCTATTCCTAGTGCTTAGCACAGTGCCTGGAACATGGCTTAATACATGTTTATTGTTGTTGCTGTGTTTGTCCTTCATTCTCAGAGAGGACCATGACATCTAGATGATGACATGACTTGCAGTTGAATTTGATTTGAGTTAGGGAGGGCTGAATTCACTGGACTAGAGGGAAGCAATTGAGTAGCTGTTGGGAGGGTAAGAAAAACTTCATGCATGAGATGGTCTCTGAACTGTATCTTAAAGGAACAGAGGGATTCAGGGATGTGAAAGAAAAAGAGAAAATGCATTCCAGCCACGTGGACAGCCAGTGCAAAATGGAACGTCATGCATGAGGAACAAAGAGAGGGCCTTTTTAGCTAGACCACAGGGAGGAATA
Source organism: Potorous gilbertii (assembly GCA_028658325.1). NCBI lineage: Eukaryota > Metazoa > Chordata > Mammalia > Diprotodontia > Potoroidae > Potorous > Potorous gilbertii. The sequence continues at coordinate 117,928,453 of CM053773.1, forward strand.
TAATGTCCAATGAGGCTAGAAAGATAGGTTGGAGTGAAGTTATGAATGACTTTAAAAGATAAACAGCAATTTTGTCTTAGAGGCAATAGGAAGCCATTGGAGTTGATTGAGTAAGGGAGGCACATAGTCAGATCTACCTTTAAAGGGGATTACTTATGAAACAGTTTGTATGAGGGATTGGATAGAGAGGGGATTTGGGACCTTTTGGCAACAAAGAGGTAGTAACATTTAAAATGAAGTATCTTGGAAGAAATTAAACAACCAATAGTGATAGCACAGAAAAAAGCTTTTATCTAACGTTTAATTTGATGTTACAAACTTTGTATTCATTTACCCTCAGATTATTTTCTCGTCATCTATTTTCCTTACTCCCAAGCTTTTCTGAGAATGAGCACTTTCTATGCCTTCTTGATGCTGTGTATAATTCAAGAAATATAATTAACTTTGTTTTATTACATTATTAGTTTCTTGGATATCAAGTTTTTGTTTACATCCCTTAGTCAAAAACTAGGACACAGTTGATTTCATTTAGTAGTATTACTATTACTGATAAAAGTTTAGCAGTTGTAGTTATAACTGTAGTTATAACTCTGGTTATAACAGAGTTCTAAAAATTTTAAAGTGAGTTTTTATCAGTCACATATATGGTAGTTTACAGTTTTGGAAAGCATGTGAATTGAGTGTGACTTTTCTGTAGAAAACAATAGTACTAAGATGGCGGAGTAGAAAGATATACATACGCTAGCTCCTAACCCCCAGCCCATAAAATACCTGTAAAGAGGAGCTCCCAACGAATTGTGGAGCAGTGGAAGCCACACAACAACGGAGTGGAGGAGATTACTGTTCCAGAGAGCCTTGAAAAACTGACACCAAAGATCTGTCACGCGGGGGGGGGGGTGGGGGGGGGCAGAGCCAAGATGGCGGAGTAGAAAGATTCACCTATACTAGCTCTGAAGCCACAGCCCATGGATTTCCTCTAAAAAGAACTCCCGACAAATTCTGGAACAGTGGAAGCCACGCAACAACACAGTGAAGGAGATGTCCGTTCCAGAGAGCCCTGAAAAGCCGATCCCAAAGGTCCATCGCGCCCAGGACGGGAGCGGAGCCCTGCCATGCCCTGGCCGTGTGACACTGAGAGGAGCGAGCAGAAATGAGCAGGCTTCAGGGGCAGTGCAAGTCCCTCCACCCACAGGCACCAGAGTTCAATGAGAGGACCTTTTCAGCTTGCGGGAGGGGAGCAGGTGTCTCCATAACTTAGGCCCCCTCAAGAGGCAGCAGCGGAGAAGACAGGGGCTGCCAAAGCAGGCAGGAGTTCGGATCCATTGTTGAAGGTCTCTGCATAAACACCCCCCCTCTCCCCTCCCAGGGAAGTGAGCCCCGTGTGGTGCCCAGTCCCCACCTGAGCACCTGAATTTAATCTCACATTAAATAGCAGCCCCGCCTCCGCTGAAAGCCCTGAGACTGAGAAGCAGTATTTGAATCTCAGCCCCCAAACATTAGCTGGGTGGAACTGGAGGCCAGGTGAGTATGGTGAGGAAACTCAGAAGTCAAGTAATGGGCTGAGAAAATGTCCAGAAAAGGGAAAAAAAATAAGAATATAGAAGGTTACTTTCTTGGTGAACAGATACCTCCTCCCATCCTTTTGGATGAGGAAGAACAATGCTTACCATCAGGGAAAAACATAGGAGTCAAGGCCTCTGTATCCCAAACATCTGAAATAGGTATCCCATGGGCTCAAGCCATGGAAAAGCTCAAAAAACATTTTGAAAATCAAGTTAGACAGGTGGAGGAAAAACTGGGAAGAGAAATGAGAGAGATGCAATAAAAGCATGAAAAGCAAATCAACACCTTGCTAAAGGAGACCCCAAAAAATGCTGAAGAAAATAACACCTTGAAAAATAGGCTAGCTCAATTGGCAAAAGAGGTTCAAAAAGCCAATGAGGAGAAGAATGCTTTCAAAAGCAGAATTAGCCAAATGGAAAAGGAGGTTCAAAAGCTCACTGAAGAAAATAGTTCTTTCAAAATT
>CM053773.1:117930978-117975570 GCA_028658325.1 Potorous gilbertii
TGAGGGGCAAGATAGGATGGAGGGAAATACAGTTAGTCTTACACAACATGACTATTATGGAAGTCATTTGCAAAACTACACAGATATGGCCTATATTGAATTGCCTGCCTTCCCAAGGGTGGGGAGGGAGGGATGCAGTGAAGTTGGAACTCAAAGTTTTAGAAACGACTGTAGGGTATTGTTCTTGCTACTAGGAAATAAGAAATACAGGTAATGGGGAATAGAAAGTTATCTAGCCCTACTGGACAAAAGAGAAGATGGGGACAAGGTAAGGGAGGGATGATAGAAGAGAGGGCAGATTGGTGATGGGGGAAATTAGAATGCTTAGTGTATTGGTGTGGGGGGAGGGGACGAATGCGGAGAAAATTTGGAACCCCAAATTTTGTGAAAATGAATATAAAAAAGTTAAGTAAATTAAAAAAAGAAAGAAAGAAAACAATAGTACCAGTAGGGGTTTGCATTTCTTACCAAGGGCTTAGTGCCCACGATTTTATGAAATCATCACACACACCATAAAAAAGCAATGGTGATAGTCCTGTACAACATAATGGTTTCTAAAGTAAAAATATGTTGATTAAATAGGGCAGTCTGTCAGTCAACAAGCATTTATTATTGTCTTGCTATGTTTGAGGCACTCTGTTAAATGATGAAGATTCTAACATCTTATTTTAGTAATATAAGCATTGTGGACTCTGTCCTCAGTCTTACTTTATCTTACATATCCATGCAATTAGCTGGTCCTACTGTTATACTACCTTGACAACATTTCTCAAATTAGACCTCTCCATTCACTCGCCCACCACCTATGTAATTCAGGTCTTCATCACCTCTTACCTGGATTACTGCAGGCAAGATTACTGATTGATCTGCCATCTTTAAAGTCTTTCTCAACTTTAGTACATTCTATGCACAGCTGCCTAAGTAATTTTCCTTTAACACAAATTTGACCATGGAACTCCCTGACCAAACCAACTCCAGCAGTTTGCTGTTATACTTAGGATTAAAAAAAAAACCCAACTCTTCCATTAAACTTTTGAAGCCCAATCTGTCTTTATGGTTTCACCATATAAAACACCATTTCCTTCCTTCCTCCTGCCCCCTAACCCCTATCACTGATTCGAGTAAACTTTCCTGTCCTTTTTTTCCTTTTTTTCTTACACGCCACATTCTGTCTCCCACTTTTCTTTAAAAGTATTTTTTTCCCCCGATTACAAGTCAAGGAAATTTTTACCATTCATTTTTACAAGATTTTGAGTTCCAAATTTTTCTCCCTACTTCTCCTTAATTCTGAAAATTGTAGGCAGTTTAATATAGTTTATACATGTGCTGTCGTGTAAAACATTGCCACATTAGTCACAGTTGTGGAAGCAGAAACAGATCAGAAGGAAAAAAACCGTGAAAAAAACAAAGTAAGTGAAAAATAAGCTTCTATCTGTGTTCAGAGTCTATTTGCTTTATCTGAATGTGGATAACATTCTCCTTCATGGATCCTTGTTGCTGAAAAGAGCCGAGTCATTCATTCTTGATCATCACACAGTGTTGCTAATATTGTATACTATGTTTTCCTGGTTCTGCTCATTTCGTTTTGAATCAGTTTGTACAAGTCTTTCCAGGTTTTTCTGAAATCTACTTGTTCATAATTTCTTATTGTATGATAGTAATCCATTACATTCATATACCACAGCTTGTTCAGCCATTCCCCAGTTGATTGGTATCCCCTCATTTCCAGTATTTTGCCACCATGAAGAGGACTGCTATAAATATTTTTGCATATGTGTCTTGTGTACCTAATTTATTCCACTGATCCACCACTGTATTTTTCAGCCAGTACCAAACAGTTTTGATGATTACTGTTTTATAATATAGTTTGAGATATGGTATTGCTAGACCACCTTCCTTTGTATTTTTTTCATTAATTCCCTTGATATTCTTTACCTTTTGTTCTTCCAGATGAATTTTGTTATTTTTTCTAGCTCTGTCAGGTAATTTTTTGGTAGTTTGATTGGTAGGGCACTGAATAAGTAAATTAGATTAGGCAGAATTGTCATTTTTATCATTTATTGTATTGGCTTGGCTTGCCTGTGAGCAGTTGACATTTTTCCAGTTGTTAAGATTTGACTTTAATTGTGTGAAAAATGTTTTGCATTTGTGCTTATATAATTCCTGGGTTTGTCTTGGAAGTTAGACTCCTAAGTATTTTATATTGTTTACGGTTATTTTAAATGAAATTTCTCTTTCTGTCTGTTACTTCTGGGCTTTGTTGGTGATGTATAGAAATGCTGATGATTTAAGTGAGTTTATCTTATACCCTGCAACTTTCCCAAAGTTGTTAATTATTTCACATAGTTTTTTAGTTGATTCTTTAAGTACACCATCATATTATCTACCGAGAATGATAGTTTTATTTTTTCATTGCCTATTCTAATTCCTTCTATTTCTTTTTCTCCTCATTGCTATAGCTAACATTTCTAGTTCCATCTCTCACTTCTTTGCTGGCCATCTCTCATGCTTGCTATGCACTCCCTCCTTATACTTGCCTCCTAGTCCCTCTCTTCCTTTAGGATGCAACTCAAACATCATCTTCTGTATGAGGACCTTCTTGATCCTCCCAACTGCTGGTAGCCTTCCTTTCTAAACCACCTTATATTTAACTGATTTGTATTTGTTTATTTTATGCTGTATATATTTATAAGTGCACTTGTCCTTATAATGTAAACTTTTAAGTAATGACTGTTTTATTCACCATGCGGTGGATAGAGTGCTGAACCAGGAATCAGGAAGACCTGAATTCAGATGTTGCCCTCCCATATAGGAAATTGAAATTTTTTTAATTCAAAAAAGAAAAAAAAGGGAAAAAAAAATCAACACAACTGATGAATGCATTGAAACTGAGGACCTCTAATTTCCATGAAGGGATTTATTTTGGGTGTCCTTTCGTATTTTTATTCAAGTCATGTTGATTTTTGTCATTTTGTTTCATTCATTCATGTTTTTCTGTGGGGTTCTTTCTATTTATTTATGTTGTTGTTATGTATGTTTGTATTCTTGGCCCTATTTACTTCACTTTGCATCAATTTATGTAGATCTTTCCATGCTTCTTTGTGTTCACATATATCACTTCTTACATTATAGTAATATTCCATTACAATTGTGTACCATAATTTGTTTATATGTGTGTTCATCCTTTGATACCGAAGAAGACCATGCCATTAGAGAAATAATGACATGACTTGCATTTGACTTTGTTTTTGAGTGAGAGAGGGTTGTGCAGGTCACCAGCCTCACTTCTCCTCCAGAGCCATCTGAATCCAGTGATCAGATATTCATCAGGATGACTGGAGACGACCAGGATGAGGCAGTTGGGGATAAGTGACTCGCCCAAGGTCACACAGCTAGTGAGTGTAAGTGTCTGAGGTGATATTTGAACTCAGGTCCTCCTGACTCCTGCGCTGGTGCTTTATCCACTATACCATCTAGCTGCCCCAATTTGTTTATATATATTCCTCAGTTGATAGCCATCTACTTTGTTAATAATTCTTTGTTATCACAAAAAGTACTGCTATAAATATGTATTTTCCAAAATGGCTGTACCATTTCACGGCTGCACCAGCGTATTAGTGTGCCTGACATTCCTTAACCCAGCAGTGATAATTGCATTTTCATCATGTTTGCTGATATACCTCAGGGTTACTTTGATTTCCATGTCTCTTATTATTTTTTTGTAGCATTCTGTCATGTAGTTGTGAATATTTTTTGCTTTTCTTCTCTTGAAAATTGCTTGTTTGAGTCTTTTGATCACTTACCAGAATTATTCATATACATATTTGTTAATTATTTATATAACTTTGTTCTTATCAGAGAAACTGTATGTAGATTGTTTTTATCATTTGTAATTGCCTCTATCTCATATTTGGTTTAGAGTTCATCTTCCTGTATGAACTGCTTCTCTTCACTATTAAGGATATTCATCTATTTAGAATATAGTATAGAATATGGTATAAGATGTTGCAGTTAACCTAATTTTTGCCAGATTGCTTTTCATTTTCCCCAAACAGTTTTTATAGAATAAAAAGTTAATTTACCTAAGCAATTTATATTTTCCACTTAATCAAGTATTGGTTGCTGCTTTCTGTTGTTTGAATTCATAATTGGTTCAGCATTCAAACTGTAAATTGTCTTTGGTAGTAAAGTCATTTTTATCATATTGGGACAGTAAGCTAGCCTTGAGCATTGAATGTTCTTTCTACTATTTAACTTCGTTATTTTTATAAGGAGCACTTTTTTGAATTCTTTGGTTGACTGATCTCCAGATATTTTCTGTTTTATAGTTGTTTCCAGTGTTTTTCTATTGTGTTCTTACTTGTTTCATTACATAGCAATCCTCTTGATTTGTGAGAGTTTTGTAACCTGCCATTGTAGTGATTACGTTTATTTGTCTCTGGTATCTTTGATTCACTGGCGTTTTTCTTTGTAAACTGTCAGCAGATATATCTCTATGTCCTCTTTGTCTGCCTTTATGCTTTGAATTGCCATCTCTCACTGCATGTCCAGAATTACATAAAATTGTAATGGGCTTTATCATGAGTTATTGGAAGAGATTCTGGTGTGTCTTTGTTGTTTATGATGCTTTTTTAGATAGGTGCTTTTTATGACATTTTAACACGGTTGCTCTACGTCTGTATTTTGTAGAGGTTTCTGTTTTTTAATTCGTGTGGTACTTTATCAAAGGCCTTTCCTATCCCTGTTGAGTTGATCACATGGTTTGGAATTTTGTGCGTTTTAATAGGATTGTGTTGTTTTCCTAATGTTGAACCATTCTCTCCTCCCTAGAGTAAGTCAGGCTTACAAATGACTGATTTATTACAAAAATCGCTGTCGTCTGCTTTGCAGGATTTTGTTTAAAATTTAAAAAATTTTTTTGAGTCATTATTCATTGAATTATTGTTGGCCTGTAGTCTTCCTTTGTTTTAGCCTTCCCTGGCATAGAAAGATTCTGGTATGGTCCTTGCTCAGTTTTGGGGAATAATTTATGAATCATGGGCACTAATTGTTCTTCAACATTTTCATATAATTGTTCTTTTAATTCTTTAGGACCAGGAGGTTTTTTTACCTTTTGTTGTTATTTGCAGCTAATCCTTTTCTGCGATTAGATTATTAAAAATTTCTATCTTAATCCTCTACTTTTATGTGCATATGTTCTTAGCTTTATAGAACATAATATATTCTGATTATTTTTTTTTATTTCTTCTAGTTTTCTTGTGATTTTACCTTGCTAATTTGCCATATCAGCGATTTTATGTTCTGTTCTTCTATAATCAGATTAGCTAAAGGTTATCAATTTTATTAGTCTTTTCAAAGAACTAGCTTTTAGTTTTGTCCTTTTGATGTTTTTTTCTAATCTATTTCTCTTCTAATTTTAAGCATCTCTACTTTTTGTGCTTACTTTTGTTTGTTGGCCTTCTAGTTTTAAAAATGCATATTCAGTTCATTAATCCTTATTTTTTATTTTGTTAATGTATGTTTGTAGGGATATGATTTCTCCCCTGAGGACTACTTTAGCTGCACCCCAGAAATTTTGGTATGTTTTCTCATTATTTTAATTTTTTTTTCATGTAATTGTTCCTATGATTTTTCTTTTCACCTCATTATTTAGGATATCATTGTTAAGTCTCTTGGAGCTATGGGTTTTGTTTTTTTTAGTTGTAGTCCCAGAATCAATGATTTTTTTATTGTGTTGTGGTCTGTAAAGGATGTATTACTATTTCTGCTTTTCTTGCATTTCTTTTCCCTATGTCTGTGCCCTAGTACATGGTCAGTTTTTTATATAAGTTCCATGTGGTACTGCTAAAAATGATGTTTTGCTATCCCATTTAGAAAACACTGTAAGCCTTTAAACCCTAGTTTCTTCTGCAATTTGTTGAGCTCTGTATTTTCCCTTTTGTTGTTATTCAGACCTTTTAGTCATATCTAACTCTTCATGACTCCATTTGGGCTTTTTTGGGCAAAGATACTAGAGTGGTTTACCATTTCCTTCTCCAGCTCATTTTACAGATGAGGAAATTGAGGCAAAACAGAGTTAAGTGACTTAGGCAGGGTCACACAGCTAGTAGATGTCTGAGGTCAAAGTGAAACTCAGAAAGATGAGTCTTTCTGACTTAAGATGCGACACTGTTTTCTACTTTGCCACTCAAATATGAGAGAAGGATATTGAAGCCTCATGTCACTATTGAGTTACTGTCTGTGTATTTCGGTTAATGTTTCCATTTTGAATTTCGATGCTGAGACAATCTCTTTTTAAAATGTGTTTCTTGTAAACAGCAGCCTGTAGGATTTGATTTTCTTGCCTACTCTGTCAAAGTTTTTGTTTTATTGTATTGTTTAATTTATTCACATTTGACTTTTTATGGGTTATGTTTACTTCTTCCTTCATTTGTCTCTAGTGTTGGGTATTTTTAAAAAAATTACATTTTCCCCTCTGTTATAACCATAGTACTGTGCCTCGTAAGGTACTTTGGCTAATTTTTTTAAGGTGACTTTTTTGCCCTTCAACTTGTCCTGTCCATTAATTTTTAAAATTTTCATATTTTGTGGCCCGTTCTAGGGTCACTTGAATGGCACAGTGGATAGAGTGCCAGGCCTGGAGTGAGGGAGACTCTTCTTCTTGAGTTCAAATCTGACCTCAGACACTTGATGTATGACCCTTGGCATGTCACTTTACCCTGTTTGTGTCAGTTTCCTGCTCTGTAAAATGAGCTGGAGAAGGAAATGGTAAACCACTGCAGTTCTTTGCCAAGAAAAGCCCAAATGATATCATGAAGAATTGGGCATGGCTGATATGACTGAACTCCAAGTCCCTTTTGAGAGGATTTTTCCTACTCTCCATTGTAGATCCTCATTGTCTGGCTTATTTCCTATTATTAACAAGTCCCTTTTTATTCTTTATATTACTCATAGAATCAGAACATTTGAGGTATTCATTCTGAGCTCTCTCCTCTAGACAGTTTCTGTTACTACCCTGTAGAACTTTCCCTTGAATTCCCATCTTCCATTGTGCCCTAATCCCAGAATACTGCCTTGCATGTGACAGAGAAGATGTTGTCCCATGGTAGGATTCCCCTATTATAATCAGGTCCCTGATTATGCAGCTAATATCCTTGATCTCCACTGTTTTCCTGATTACCTTCTTTTATTATTTGCCTCAAAATTTCCTCTCTAGGTTTATGTCCTTCCATTCCTCCAGGTGCCAGTTGCCCCCCAGGAATTCCACCTCTTCCCCCTTGGTAGGATGAGTGGTCTTTTCAAGCACCAGATCCCCCAAATCACAACCAGAGTGACATCCCCATTTCCCTTCACAACTCAGAGGAACATTCATTAGTCTAACTCCCTACCAGCACCAAAACAACACTTTCTTTCCCTTTCATTTTTACAACTTCTCTCCCCTTCTTTGCTCGGTTCCCTGTAGGCTCTTCTATTCTTGAGAGATCATAGGAGTCACCTTCCTTTCATTGTTGGGCCTTGATTTGAACTAGACAGATCATACACTCACCTCATCTTCGAGCTTAGATTTATGGGGTATGTCACTTTGAGCTGCATTCTGAATTCCATTGCTTTTTAGAACATGTTATTCCATTTCCTCCTGTGTTTTCTAGTGGGTCCAGAATAGTATTGTGTTATTCAGATAGAATTTCCTTTGTATTTGGAGACCCTTCTGCCTACTTCAAGAATTTGTTGTTTCTGAATTGAATTGTTAAATTTAACCTCTGTGTGTTTTAGAATTTACAATCTTGGGCATTTTTCTGGGGATGAAGGCAAGCTATGGTTCTTTCATTGGTATTTTATTGTTTGTGTTAAGAAATTCTGGGCAGTTTTCTTGTATTATTTCTTGCATTATAGTGTTCTGGAATTTTGAGTTGTCATTTTATTTTAGGAAGCCTCTAATCCTTCAGTTGTCTCTCTACCCTCATATCTTCATGTTCAATATATTTTGCTTGGATGGAGATCATACTTTCTTTTAATGTTACTGTTTTTTGCTTCTCATCTTCTGGATTATTCTTCACTTCTGTATTCATGCATTCCCAATCTATTCTCTCTTTTGTCGGACTCTTCCTGACCTCATTTGGGGTTTTCTTGGCAAAGATACTGGAGTGGTTTGCTATTTCCTTCTCCAGTTCATTTTAAAGATGAGGAAACTGAGGTAATCAGGGTTAAATGACTTCTCCAGGGCCCCACAACTTGTAAGCATTTTAGGCAGGATTTGAGATGAGAAAACTGACTCTAGGTCTACATTCTCTCTGCTGTACCACCTAGCCACCTCCGTCATTGCAGATAACTGTCTTTCTATTTTGTCTCTAATTTTACTGTGCAGACCATAAATCATCCTATTAAAATTTTGTTTCTTGTATAACACTCTGAAACAAAGTCCTGTGGTTCCACATTCTTGAATTCCGCAGGGGATCACAGGGTCCCCTGTCTCATCGTATATTGGATCATTTTCCTTTATTTTGCAGCATTTATTTATAGATGTCTCAGCTTATTTTTTTAACCACATCTGCAGGGCATATTTTCTTCTTCCGCTAATACTTTACCTCTTAATTTATCCGCTTATGTTAAATTTGAGTTTTCTTGTTCCTGAAGTTATTGGTTATTTTAGTCTTTTTTTCTTTATGTTCCTCTATTGCTCACTTTCTATCTCCTTTTCCTCTTATGGTCATTTTCTTGGGGGCTAGATCTCAGAAAGGCACACTCTCTTTGCATACTGGGTAGTTAATTCATTGTACACTAATCTACATGTCTGCCCCAAGCAACTTTTGGTCTCAAGTGATGCTGGGTTCTTTCCCTCCAACTTTGTAGAGTCCCACGTACCCATCCTCCTACAAAGTACTTTTACTATTCCTTCCCATTTTTCTGACCAAGCACTTTATACTGCTGTCACATTGGTACTATTACATCTTGGGATGATTTCTGAGGCTCTGGGAATGGGGGGTGGGATTGAGCTCTATATCAAGCCCAGACACATGTTCTGTCTTCTCCTCTGTGTTCCTCTCCTCTGTTGCAAAAATGTTTATATAGCACAGAACCTTGGTATAGTGATGGCCACCCAAGCCCCAGCAAGACTTCTGTGGGTCTGGAGTTCAGATCTTTATGGCACTAGAAAGGAGAAGAGGGATTGGTCTCTGGGGGGTTTGGTCTTATTCCAAGCCCATAGGTTGGTTCCTTGGTTTGGTTGTGTGGAGTCTTGTTATTGATATATCATGGTAGGTGGTTGGGGAGGGGATTCTCAATGGGCTATATATAGGTAGGTGCCAGTTTATTGACTTCTTCGTTTGTTTTGGTTTTTTTAAGCTTTCTTTTGGGTTTCTGTTATTTATTCCATGAAAACAACTTAAGTTACTTTTATTATTTCTGTTTTGGAGGTATTTAAAAGCCATGAGGATCTGAAAAACTGTCTAGTATTCCATCTTGATCATGTTTGATTCAGAAGTCTCCAGATACCAAACTTTAAACAGCTCATTACCTTGGTTCAACTTTGCTTGACTGCAAAGCTGCTTCCTGATCCATTGCACAATGTAAATTTTTTTGTTCAAGAAATCTTTGCTGGAACCCAGCCTCACCCATCAATTCCCTTTGGAAGCCAGACAGAGACCTTAGACAACAACATAACTGACTTGCCTGTATCCTGTTCCCTTTTTTTTATATGTGCTGTTAAGATTGTGATATTGTGATTATAGAAACATTCTTCACATCTATATCCAGTCAGGAACTAATCACAAAGCCAGGAGCCAGTGGAGGTGTAGGAAGAATTAATATTAGGGAAGGTAGTCAAAGCCAAGGTAAATCCACCTAAAGTCAGAATATTTTCTTTTATTCACTCATTTCCCGTGGATTAATAAGAAATGTGAGTTATAGAAGGAAAAAAAATGAGTTGATTCCAGGAACTAAAAGAAAGCACAAGAAAAAATTAAACATTTGGGGAAAAAATCAGGAAGACGAGGGAGAAATTTGTTATCTTAAGTAATTGATAGACGAAAAGAATATGCAAAAGTAGAGGAAGGGTTAGGGGAAGGAGGTGTCTTATCTGCATTACATGTACACAGGTTTTTGGGTAAACATACATTAAATTCAACAATGAAGCAATTTACTATGAAAAGATAAGCATTGAAGAGACACTAGTGGGAGGGAATTTTCAGAAATAAAGCTTCTGACATTGTACCAAATTACCAAAGAGGTTTTGTAAAGGGAGAAAAACATCATGAGAACTAGAAATTCCAAAGGGAATTGATGGGTGATGCTGTTAATAAAGAGGCAAAGTTAGCAACCAAATATTTCAGTTGCACACCCTTAATGTTGATATTTTGCTTTTCACCACCTCCTTCTTTGCAAGAGGGTCTCAGAGCAAAAGAGAGAAAAGATTAAAGGATAAGTTGGAGGAGAACATAATTAACAATCATAACTCTGAATGTGAAAAGTATGAATTCATTCTCAAAATAGAAGAGGGTAGAAGAGGAGATTAGAACGTGAAATCTAACAAAATGTTGTTTACAAGAAATATACTTGAAACAGTCACAGAGTTATTTATTAACATGAGGAGAGGAGCAGAATTATTCAGGCACATTTTTAAAAAGCAGGAATAGTAATTATTTTCTCTGAAAGACTAACAAGCAGAACTTACAAACAGAAAGACCAACAGACAGGGCTTCCAACTTTCTGACCATAGGTAATACATTCATCATCACCAGAGAGAGAAGCACCAGGATATGGGTTTTCAAAGTCGGGGAGACTTCTTAAAAAGGCTACCCAGAGTCTCACCTGGCACATGAACCTTCCAAAAAATAAGTCTCAAAGTAAAACCTCACCTCAGTGTACACACACACACACACACACACACACACACACACACACGTATGTATGTATGTATGTATGTATGTATATTTTCAGAGCTGGAGGGCAAAACCCTCATAACCCAGTGCCTCATTAGAAATTTTCTTTTTATTAATTTGTTTTCAGTTTTCTGTAATCACTTTTGTGAGTCTTAGATTTTTCTCCCTGTCCCTTCTGCCTCCCTCCCTGAGACTGCATACAATCTCACATGAGTTCTACACATGCATTCTTATTAAACACATTTTCATATTAGTTGCATATAAAAATTAAAATGAATGGGAGAAACCATGAGGAAAACTCAGACAAAGCAATAACACAAGAGAAAATAGTCTGTTTCATTCTGTGTTCCAATTTGATAGTTCTTTCTCTGAATGTGGATGGCATTTTGCCCTAAGAGTCCTTTGGGAATGTTTTAGGTGCTTGCATTGCTGTGAAAGAGAGCTAAGCGTACCAGAAAAATTCCTCACACACTGTGGTTGTTGCTGTGTACAGAGTTCTCCTTTCGCTCAGCATCAGTTCATATAAGTCTTTTCCAGGTCTCTCTGAAGGCTTCCTTTTCATCATTTCTTATAGCACAATAGTATTCCATTACATTCATATACTGCAACTTGTTCAGCCATTTCCCAATTGATGGGAACTTTGATTTCCAGTTCTTGGCAACCACAAATAGAGCTGCTATAAATATTTTTGTACACGTGGGGCCCTTTTCCATTTTTATGATCTCTTTGGGATACAGTCCTAGAAGAGATATTGAGAGGTCAGAGGGTATGGACATTTTTGTAGCCCCTTGTGTATAGTTCCAAATTGCCTTCCAGAATGGTTGGATCAGCTTACAGCTCCACCAACAATGGATTAGTGTTCCAACTCTCCCACGTCTCCCTTAACATTTATCATCTTCCTGTTTTGTCATATTAGCCAATGTGATATCACACCTGTTTTGATTTTCATCTCTCTAATCACTAGTGATTCAGAGCATTTATGACTATATAGATAGCTTTAATTTCTTCCTCTGAAAACTGCCTGTTCATATCCTTTGACCATTTGTCAATTGGAGAATGACTTGTATTCTTGTACATTTGACTTAAGTTCTTTATATGTTTTAGAAATGAGGCCTTTATCACAGACACTAGTTGCAAAAATTCTTTCCCAGTTTTTTGCTTCCCTCCTAATACTGGTTGCATTGGGTTTGTTTGTGCAAAACTTTAATGTAATCAAAGCTATCCACTTTGCACTTCATATTGCTCTCTGTTTCTTATTTGGTCATAAATTTTTCCATTCTCCATGAATCTGACAAATAAACTATTCCTGGCTTCTCTGATTTGTTGATAGTATCAGTCTTTATACCTAGATCATGTATCCATTTGGCTTTTATTCTTGTGTACAATGTCAGGCATTGTTCTATGCCCAGTTTCCACCACACTGTTGTCCAGTTTTCCTAGCAATTTTTGTCAGACAGTGAGTTCTTATCCCAGAAGCTGGAGTCCTTGGGTTTATTGGACAGCAGATTGCTATAATCACAGACTACTGTGTCTTGAGTACCTAACTTAGTACACTAGTCTACCCCTCTATTTCTTAGGCAGTATCAAGTGGTTTTGACAATTGCTGCTTTGTAATACAATTTGTGATCTGGTAAGACTAGACCAACTTTCTAGCATTTCTTTCCATTAATTCCTCATTAGAAATTAACAAATGGTATCTGAGGCCTAGTAATAGGCCTCAAAGATCTTTTAACTCTTCCCCACCCACCATTAACCTTATATTTACATGACAGGAAATAATATCAGTGCTCAGTGTCATGTGCCAATGAATAGAGTACTGCTCTTCTAACCTTGAAAATTCTGTAAGGTTCTAGCTTCCAATTTCCTTCTCCTGGAAACGGGTGTAAAAAACACACAAACAGACAAAGAGTGGAGGCCTTCTACCCTTATGGCATAATGTCTCTCTAGAACACTAGCACGTAGGGAGGAGAAACAAAAAGACAAAAATAAGGGACAGGTTCTTATCAGGTAGTTCCACTTAAATGTACCTCAGTTGTTCTGTAAAGACAACCAAAGAAGCTCCTCTTTATTACGTGGTTAATAGACCAGAGCCATTTACAGAATGTTTGTGTGTGCTCTAAGAATTTGATCAGTTAAGTGTTCTCCAAGTACTCCTACCTTCTCCCAGTTTTGAAATCTGAGAGGTAGACTACAGACCAGTTAGTGGTTCTTTCCCAATAATTGTTAAACAATTATGGCATTTAGGGTACTCCCGTTTTGAAACCTCAGTGTTTTCCATCCTTTGACTTGAGGGGAAAGGTAGTAAAGATAGTTCATGGGCATGGTCATTGCTACTTAGCCTATTTTTTGACCCTTTTATTTGCACATACAGCTAGTCAAAGCTTCAGAGTGGTTTAAGATATGCTTTTACATAGTTGTTACTTATCTGTAAAAATGTGTAACTTTTCAATACAATATAAACCTTCTTGAGGGCAGGGATTTACTCATTTTTATATTAGTATTCTCAATACCTGGGAACTTATAGAAACTTAAATGGTCTGATTCATTGATATGTATAGGCTAATAAGTTTTAGGTTTACCAATGTTGCTTTTGAAAGGTATTGTTTGTGTTTAATTTTCTCATGAATTTGCTCCCCCCAAATTCTTCTAATTTCCATTTCCAGAAAAATGGATCTTCTTTTGTACTAGTTTTTTGGTATCAAATTCCTTGTTAATTGACAAAAAATAAAAAGGAGTGGTAATCTCGTAATTCCATGGTTTTTGAATAGAGAAAATACATTTCCTATAGAAAATTGGAAAATGCATTTATGCATCACTAGCTCCACTTAAGTTCATAGTCAGACATCTTTTGGTTTAATGACCTTAGGATTTTTTTAAGGTTATATATTGAATACAGACATGGAGATAGTCTGGTACAGTGGAAAGAAAGTGCTACATTTTCAATCAAAAGCTAGAGGAATTCATTTAAAATATTGGCTGCTGCTACTTATTACCTGTGTGACCTTTACGGAGCACTTTGAAACATAGTTCCTTATCTATAAAATAAGGAAGTTGGGCTAGAAAAACTCAGGTGCCCTTTCCAACTCTAAGTTTATAATCCTATTTAAATTTTTATTTTACCTGGAATGTAAATAAGTTGTCACATATACATATATGAAAAGAGATTATTCTCTTAGGTATAGATTTTTAGCTTAGTATAACTTCAAAGAGTTCAGATAACATATTGTAAGTTAAATATCACTCAAATATCTATTTTATGACAAATGAATACATTCTCTCTCTTTTAAAAAAAACAGGCTAAAACTGAATACTAGGAGATGGCCACAGCTTCACCACGGTCTGATACTAGTAATAACCATAATGGAAGATCACAGCTTCAGGTGACTGGTAAGTTAACTAAATTTATAGCTATTTGTTTAGACTCTGTGACTGTTGATTCAAATTTGATTGTATTTGAATAATAATATAAACTCTGAAATTTATATGCAGTTTAAGGTTTTTACATACCACAACAACACTTTGAGGTTAGTATAGTATCTCAGGCTGACAGATTTAGAAATTGAGACCTAGAGTTTTAGTGACTTGCCCAGGGTCACATAGAGTAAATATGTCAAATCGTATTTGAATACAGCTTTTCCTAACTCTTAAGTCCAGTGCCATATTTACAATACCCATTTCAATGTACCAGTTTATACTTACTGGATATTTCTTACTATAATCTCTGTAATCAGTGCTTTGATAAATATATCTAGGTTCTTTCATAAGCTATTTATTAAAACACATCTGTATTTAGGACTGTGCAAGGCATACTTTAAGACGAGAGCCATTGAATATGTGAGGGAACTTAAACACCTTTGCAAGAGCAGCTCGTTGCTTTTGTGTGGCCATTGTAAGGACACAGCCATGTTCCAACTCTGGCCTACTTTAGAGCTCTCTGGGGCATCAAGTTCTAATTTTTCTTGATGAAAGTAGAGATGCTACCCAAGTACCCGCAGGATTTTTATTCTTGCTTAATGATCCATTTTAAAGAGCTCTCTCACTATTCTTTGGCACATGTTCAGCTCCTTGATGGCTTAAAGAGTTATACTTTGAGAGGCTAAAAGTGTAGCACCCACAGGGCTTCAAGACTTGGTCATCCTAGAGTGGTGGCTGACCTGACCTGAGCCATTCTGAATTTCTTCTACAAAATAGTGGTCCTAGAGAGGCTTCTGCAGAACCTAGAGTCATAATTAATAATTTTTTTTTGTTTAATTGTTTAATAATTTTTGGCCATAGGCATGTCACTTTACTGGGTATTCTTAACCTCAGATCTTGGAAGTTTTTTTTTAAATAACTGTTGCATTGTAATTGGTTTTCTTTGTAAAACTAAATATTTTATTTTCTGTATTTGAAAATAATCTGAGGAGTCCATACTGTCTAGAAGAACTTATTTATTTAGTTTTATCTCTCAACCTCATTTTCCTTGTCCATTAAGTGAAAGCATTAGATGACTGTGATTTTTTTTTTTTTAAACTCCGTGACTATGGTTCTTCTCTTCCCTACCTAAATTACCACTATTGTCCTTTTGGACAAATTCAGCTCATTTTTCCTCCTTTTTGACTTCCAGATTTTTCACTAGAAATAATCTTTAAACTGAGGTGCATTTCCACCACCCCCACTTTCTCACTAATTTTCAATCTTTCCCTATTTACTGGTTGCTTACCTACTATTAGCAAACTCACCCATGTCTCCCCAGTTCCCAAAAAACTTTCATTTGATCCATCCATCCTCACTAGCTGTTGTCCTTCATCTCCCCTCCTTTTCATGATTAAACACCTTGAAGAGGCTATTTACAGTCAGTGCCTCCTTTTCCTTCTCTTTTTCTTATTTTTTTTGGTCTGACTTCCAACTTTATCATTCAACTGAAATTGCTCTCTTCAGAGTTACTAAACGATTTCTCAGTTGTCAAATCAAATGATAAATTCTCAGTCCTTATCCTTCTTGACTTCTGTAGTCTTTGGAACTGTCAGTTACCCCCTACTTGATTTTTTTCTCACTAGGCAGGTTTTCATGACATTACTGCTCCTTCTCAATCTCATTTAGTGGATCTTTGTCTAGATCATGCATACCAACCACAGATGAGCCCTTAAGGTTATGTTTTGGGCTTTCGTTTCTTCTACCAAACTCCTTTACTTGATCTTATCTGCAGGTTAAATAATCATTGCTGTGCAGATGATTCTCAGGTATATTTATCCAACCTTACCTCTTTCCTGACCTCTAGATTTGCATCTTCAACTTCTGATTGGGCATCTAGAACTGGATATCCTATTTTTATCTTCAAGTCAGTATGTCCACAATAGAATTCATTCTTTCTCCCTACCTTGAGCACCTAACTAAATCCTCTCCTCTTACTAACTTCCATATTACAGTGGAGGGCAACACCATTTTTCCCATTGCAAAGTCTCACAGATTATGTGTGATCTGGCTTCTCTTAATTCCTAACACAAATATTTCATCTCTCAACTCATTTTTCCTGATTGTCCCTTATGCCTTGAATTCATTTCCTCCTTGTTTACACTTTATACCGCTTCTCTTCCTTTAGTCTCAGCTAAAATCCCACTTCTGCTAGAAGCCTTTCCCAACCCCCCCTCAAATGCCAGTGTCTTCCCTCTGATATTATTCCCAATTTATCCTGTTTTTATCTTGTTTGTGTATAGTTGTTTTCATGTTGTCTCCACCCATTAAATTGTTAGCTCCTTGAGAGTAGGAGTTATTTTTGCCATTCTTTTTATGCCAACACTTAGCATGGTGCTTGGTACATAGTATAGCTATTGTTTCCCCCCTTTTTGGTTTCAAGACTCCATTAAAGTCTCAAAAATTGTTGAAAACTCTGAAGAGATTTTGTTTCTGTGGGTTATTTTTATTGATATTGGCCATATTAAAGCTGACAACTATTTTATATATATATATATATATATATTTAAAAAACAATAATTTACCCATGTACATAGTAACATAAATAGCATATTTTAAAATAAAAAGCAACTTTTCTGGGACAAAAACAAACATTTACTGACAAGAATGTCATTATTTTACATATTTTTGCAAATTTTTTTAATGTCTAACTTAACTGAAGACAGGTGAATTCTCAGATCTGTTTCTGTATGCAGTCTGCATGATACTTTGTTTTGGTTGAAGTATGTGAAGAAAATCTGCCCTCACACAGACAGATTTGTAGTTGGAAAAGGGAGAAGTATTTTTAATAGGCAAATAATGTCTAGCACTTTTTTGAAAATAGTTTTGACCCTGCAGACTCCCTGAAAAGGTCATTGGGACCCCCAAGGGGTGAAAGATCACACTTGGAGAAACATAGTCCTCTGAATAGAGTTTGACAAGGGTGGAGTAAAGGTTGTCAAATCCCTTGTTCTGGGCATTAATGTATATATTAATGCAGCCTAAGATCAAACTAATAGCATGACATAATGGATAGATGACTGGTCTGGATGTCAGGAAGGCTTGGACTCAAGTCCTGCCTTTGACATGTATTGGTTTTGTGACTATGGACATGTCTTGTCACTTAATCTCTCTTAAGTAATATCCCAGGGAAATTTATAAGCTAAAAGTTACAGATATGTTACTGTTCTGCATGGATAGAAAGTGTTGAGGATTATCCATGAACTTGGATTAAGTACAATTTTTTAATGTATATTAATCTCACTCAACATCCACTTGGCTGTTTTTGTTTTTGTTTTTTTTAATGTGTAAGTCTGACTGTGTCAGCTCCCACCTCTCCTTACACCCTTCCCACACACACTCAGGAAACTCCCTGTAGGAGAGGAGTGCCGCACCCCCCACCCCCACCCCCGGAGCCATTGTAATGGACTTTTTGGGTTTTTAAAAGCTCTTCAAAACTTTGTCACTTCCTGACTTTACCAGTCTTTTTTGTCATTTTTCTCTTCTTCACATACTATGTAATCTACTTATTCTGGTGTACTTTCTATTCCTTACAAATGGCACTAGAAATCTTCCCATCCCATCTGTCCCCCATCCAAAGAATGCTCTTCCTTCTCCTCTTAGTTTTCCTGGCTTCCTTCAAGAATGAGCTTAAATCCCACCTTCCGAAGGAAGCCATTCTTAGTTCATCAGGTACTAGTACCTTCCCCTTGGAGATTATTTCCCATGTACTCTGTACATACCTTGTGTGTGTCTAGTCATTTACATGTTATTTTCTCCATTAGAATGTAAGGTTATTGAGGTCAAGAGTTTTGTTACTCCATTGCCTGACATGTAATAGAGATTAATACATGCTTTTTGATTGCTTAGTAGTAATTTGAAGCATTCTTTCATACAGTTGTTGATAGCTTGCCTGCCTTCTTTTTTTGAAGTTGCCTGTTCATATCCTTTGATCACTTATCTTTCAGGGAATTAATGACTTTTGTTCTTATATACTTATATTAATTCCCTGTATATCATGAATATTATACCTTTATCAGAGTATTTTATTACAAAGATTTTTTTCCCCCAATTAACTATTTTCTTTCTAATTTTCATACCATTAATTTAGCTTGTGCAGAAGCTTTATGTAATTGAAAGTATCTATCTTCTTTTTTTTATATCTTTAGTTAAATGTGTTGTTTTTCGCTTCTCCCTCCCCCACCTCTGTCATAGTTTGAAAGGTATCTCCTTTGTCCTCTCAGTTTTTTATGAAAAGACGTATTTGGATAATGTAATACATTTGGAACTTAGTGTTACATGACGATTAAGTGAAGAGTTCAGTAACTTTCAAGCCACAGACCAATTTCACTGATTTCCTTAAGTTGAAATGAGCATCAGAAACTCTGCCCACAGGTAGAATAGGTCAGGATCAGGTATTTAAGCTAACCTTACATTTCCTTATATATTGAACTGCTAGAATACCTTGGTCTGACTATCACAACCCTTCTGTAAGTAGGAAAGTGATTGTCAGGTAAGACTTTAAGAATTGTGTAGTGTTTTGGTTGTAGTTTCTGCGTTGTTGTTTTCTTTCTGTCTTTCTTCATGGATATTATTGTGTATTGTATATGTATAAAGTTGTACCTACCTCTGAATAGGTAGTCACTTCAGAGTTTGTTTTTTTTCCTGTGTTCTTGTGTGTGGTTCCTGTCTGGGTCTTGCACTGTTTGGGAGTCAGGATGCACAGTATGACCAACTGGGATCTGAAAAATGATGATCTCTCTTGTGGACATAGTGTCAGTTACTTTATGACTTAACTTTAATTTTTCATCAGTTTGTTAATATCTTTCTGCGGACAGCAACATAGAAAAACCTCAAAAGCAAGAGTAGAAACCAGGGTTTGAAGAGAATTTTTGTTCTTAATTTGTTTCTGTTGTGTCTGACTCTTAATGACCCCATTTGAGGTTTTCTTGGCAAAGATACTGGAGTGGTTTGACATTTCTTTCTCCAACTCATTTTATAGATGAGGAAACTAAGGCAAGCAAGGTTAAATGACTTGCTCAGGGTCATCCAGCCAGTAAGTTTGTGAGGTCAGATTTGAACTCAGGAAGATGAGTCTTTCTTACTCCAGAGAGGGCACTCCATATACTGTGCTCCTTGAAGAGAGTATTGTTTGCAATTCAGTTAACCTGAATGAAAAGAAGCTTGTAATTTCATTAAACTTGAAGCTCCATAGGAGTCAAGAGTGTGATATGGCAGCTAAGAAAACTATAGTTTAAGGCTGTGTTGTGAGAGTCATGGTTTTAGGGAGATGGTAATATCAAAGTGTTTTGCTCTGGTTAAATCGTACCTCAAATACTGTGCTCATATATAGAAGGATATTGATAATATCAGGAGAAAGCAAGGATTATGGTAAGATTTATTAAGTTCAGTTAGTTGAAGAAGATATGAATGTTAACTTGGGAAAGAAAAGATGCGGGAAGGATATGATAGCTAATTTTGAATAAAGAAACCAGAAAAGTGAGCCAGAGGGGATTTTCTGGAGGTGGTTAGTGGGAAGTAAGCTAAATAGAGTGGAGATGGTTAGTGGCTAAAGCAAGGTATGAGTAGGAAGTGGGGATGGATGCTAAGCTGAAATGATCTGGAAGCTGGTGGGTCATTGGTATTTTGTAATTTGGTATTGGTAAACTGGTATTGATAACTTGTAGACATGGGAGTGCTTTTCTTGGTGAACTAGTTGTATGGTTTCTTACATACAGTTAATTTTAAATTACTAAGTAATTATTGGCGAAGTGTGGTTAAGAACGTGTCTTTCAAATAATGTGTTAGAGTGCCTGTCTCCTTTCAGTCTTCTGACATTGATAAATTTCCCTCTTTTGTCATCTTTGCAAATTTTCTGGATATGAAGTGAAACCTTAGACTTGATGTTCATTTTTCTTATTATTCGTGATTGGGAGCAGTCTTTCATGTGTTGTTAATAGTTTGCAAGTCTTCTTTTGAGAAATATTTATCTATAGCCTTTGGCCTCTTCTCCATCGGAGAAGAGCTTTTGGTTTTAAACATTTTAACTACTTTTGGATATGAGATACTTTTCAGAGATATTTAAGGCAAAGTTTTTTTTCCCATTTGATGACTTTCTTATCCTACCTGTATTGATTTTGTATAAAATTTTTAAAAATTTGATATCTTAGAATTGTCTTTTTTACTTTTTGTGATCAACGTAATCTCTTGTTTGGTTAATATTTTTTCCCCTAACCCATAGCTGTGAAATGTACCTGATTATATTTTATTAAAAATAGAATGTTATTGATAGCTTCCATTCTTGCATCACTTACATTTCCTAAAAATTCCCTCACTTATCTCCTCCCAGAAAACTTCTCCCACAACAAAGAATAAAAAGAAAAAAGAAAAAAACCATTTCTCTAAAGATAAATGGCTTCTTAAGAGTAAGTTTATGATACTTAATCTGGGTAGGGGGTAGTTTGGGGGAAAGTGGAAAAAGAAACAGGTTATCTTCCCTGAAGGATGTCACAGCAGCCAATCCAATCCAACAGGCATTCATTTAAAACCTATTACTTGAAAGGCACTGAACTATGTCCTGGGATATAAAGAGAGAATGGAAAAAATGTGCCTTTCCCCCAAGAAGGTTACAGTTACTTACCTCTTAGGTAGGTTGTGTACTTAGTTGGACTTAGTCAAAAAAGATCTGAATTTGAACCCTGCCTCAGACACTTTACAATGTGTGACTCTTGGCAAGGCATTTAATCTCTCATTCTCAGCTTTCTCATCCTTGAAGTGGGGAAATGAAAAGCAGTCAATTCACATGGTTAGTGTAAACAAATAAGATAACATAAAAAGTGTTCAGCAAATTTAAAAGCACACTATGTTTCTTTAACATACCTCTATCACTTTGCACCTCCCAGTTGAAAAAGAAAGAAAAACAAGACCTTTGTAATAAATATGGATAGTCAAGCAAAACAAAACATGTTTCTTAATTAGCCAAGTCCCAAAACAGTATTTTTCAATCTGCACCTTGATTCTATTACCTTTTTTCCAGGAAGTGTTTAGCATATTTCATTCAGAGTTCTTAAGTCTTTAAAATTTATTTGTCTTTACAATATTGTTGTAATTGTATAAATTGTCTTCCTGGTTTAGAAGCTCACTTCATTCTGTACCAGTTGCTCTAAGCCTTCCCAGGTTTCTTTGGAACTGTGATTCCTCCTGTCCCCCCCAACTTTAGATCATATTATCATACTCACATAACACAGTTTGTTCAGCCTTTCTCCACAAGTGGGTACTTGCTTGGTTTTCAGGGAAACTAAGAACTTCAAATAAAGACTGCTTTTGATATTTTTGTGGAGAAAGGCCGAACAATTTGTGACAAAGATAAATAATTTATCAAAAACATTTGATACAGTGACTGTCTCTGGAAATGTATATAACATTCTATCCTACTAGTCCCTAGCCTCTCAGCTATAAAGAAGGAAGGTGTTTGGTTTTTTTGTTTATTTGTTTTTTAATCTGTTGTTTGGGAACTTTACTAGTTTTTCAGTTGCTTTAAGTTTGGCCAGCTTTTAGTGATCCTTTCACATACCTTACAGTCATTGTGTATATTCTTTTGGTTCTGCTTGTTGCATTCTATGTCACTTTGCACAGATTTCTCCCAGATTTTCCTTAATTCTTCGTATTTATCATTTCTTACAGCATGATATTTGCTGAAGGTTCTTGAGAGGATTAACCAGCATACTTGTGCTTCTTTCAGATTCCAAGACATAAAGAATACTACTTGCTTTAGAACATGCAGTATATGCATTTTTTGTAAGATACGTGCTTTAGTAATTGTCATATTTCTGTCAGTTTCTAGTGCCAAACTGAAAAGAAAAAAGAACTGGTTTGGAACAGCTATCTATGCAGAATTATCTGTAGATGGAGAAATTAAGAAAACAGCAAAATCCAGTAGTTCTTCTAATCCAAAGTGGGATGAACAATTAACCGTGTAAGTATTTTGTTTCAGTAACTTGTATTTATGTATCATTATTTCATAACAAATCCTACTTTAACACCTCATTGTCGCTTGGAGGTGACTGTAGGTTCTCAAAAGCTGTATAAGTAGTACATAAGTTCTGATTTGAACAATAGCTGCTAAATAATAATAATAAGTAACATTTATACAGTAGCTACTATGTATCAAGTGCTATGCTAAGTACTTTACAATTATTATTTCATATTATGCCTGCTACAATCCTGGGAGGTAGGTGCTAGTATTATCCCCATTTTGTAGATAGGGAAACTTACACTTCTGGTCACAGTAGCTAGTAAGTTTCTGAGGTTTTATTGAACTCAGGATCCTCCTGATTCTAGGCCTCATACATACTCTGTCCACTATACCACCTAGCTACCCTGTGCCATACAGGGAAAAGCAGAGAGTATATTCATTATGACATACTTTCCAAAGACTAGTCTGCCTAAGCACAGAGAAAGTCATTGTCAGTAACCTGACCATTAGGTGATGAATTCTTTGGCCCTCATAACCATGAAATAAAGAAAAACACGGATTGCATTCAGTTCTGTGGATTCTGTATCTTCTTTTGTAGACATTGTGTCTGAAAAGGGAGCAGATAGTGCTCAGAACTACAGTCTGTGTTAAAAACTACTTAATTGCTATTTTAAATGAAAGATCATCGTCCACCAACTTGTGGTTCCATATACTACTAAAGAAATTGAGTTATATCAGTATTTACATTCTCATTGTAAAAGAAACCAGAAAATACAATGCTTACTCAAATTTTCTATTGAGATAGGTAAATAAAGGAGTTGCCCATTGGTGGAGTTGATTTCTCTGTTATCTCCAAAGAAAACAAGAAACTTAATTTAGGGAAACATTTGCTTATCTTGACTTGCAGTGCTGTTCATAAGCAAAAGCATAAAGAACACCCCAAATATAGTTGGAATTTATATAAAATGTTGAGGAGATAGAGAAATTTTACAAAGGATTTTTTTTCAAGAGACCTGATTAAATTCTAAATTATATACTTTGATAATCTATGACATATAAAAATTAGTGTAAGAGAAGATGGTGAAAAATATGGCTCAGGATTAAGAAACAGAAGAGACCAAAGGTGTTATAATTATAGGAGCCGAGAATCGGAGTCAGAGCTGGAAGGGAATAGTAGAGGTCATTCAATCCAACCCTCTCATTTTCACGTGATCAAATTGAGGCCCAACAAGGGCCTTTTATTGATTAAGTGCTTTGATTACTTTGATCACTAAAAGCAATTAATATTCGATACTTAATAAATGCCCATTGCTTAACTTGATTTGATCTATTTTACTCACATAAGACTGCATCATTTTCCTGTACATTTCAGACCCCATCCAGTCAAAGAAGAACTTACAGTAGGAGCATCTTTTCCTTTGCCCATCCCTCAAGGAACCCGGTGTTTATGCTATATCTGGCTTACTTTGGGAGATGAAAATCTTTCTCCCTTGCCTTTCTTTTATCCCTCCTTTAAGCACCCTTGACTCAGACTTCGCTAGAGAAGAGATTCCCTCTTGTTTACTGGTCCGTCTTTCTGCCATTCTAGACCCCTCTCACCCCATGGGTGGCTAGGTGGGGAATAGCAGTGTTTGTTCATACTACTTGGATGAGGTGGGTGTCCCCAGTTATAAGCCTTCCTGTGAGATGTAGGATCAACAGGCATCTGTTCTTTCACTGTGTTCTTAAGTTCTCACGACTGTACTATCTGCTCTAATGCTATGCCTTATAGTCCCCTGGACATTATTTGAATATGTGCTTATAAGGAAAATCACAGAGGATGTGATGAATATTCTTATATACAATCCCCTCCTGTCCTACTCTGCTTTATAGAAATGCTCATTTTATTCAGCCCATAAATTGATGATTGAGCTCTGTCTTGAATGGAGTGTGTGTGTGTGTGTATGTGTGTGCGTGCCTGCGTGTGCGCGCGCATGCATGCTGAAGGTAGATAACCACTGAAAAACATGGAGATAAAATAATAGTTCCCTTTCGCAAGAAGACACATGTCCATTTTGGCTTGAATGTTTAACAAGACCAGAAAGATTGATTACGGCCAAGTTGTGAAACAATTTAAAAGCCAAATAAGTTAGTATTTTATTCTAAGGCAGTAGGGAACCATTACATTTTGTTGAATAAGGGAGTGACATGGTCAGGTCTTCACTTAAGGAAAAACTAGATTGTTGGACCATATTAAACTAGGGAGAGATTTGAGGCAAGGAGACCAATTAGAAGACCTTTCCAGTAGTCTAGATAAGAGGTAATGAGTCCCTGACCTGTGGTGGTTACTCTACAATTAGAGAGGAGTTCAGATGTGAAGAAGTTTGTGGATGTAGAAAAAGTAAGATTTGGAAGGTAACTGGATATCAGTTGTTATAGAAACAAAAGTGAGTGAAGACTTGGGGGTAATGCCAAAGTTATGACTGTAAAAGTTATGGTGGCCTTGGGAGAAGAGAGGAAGAAGATAAGTTATGTTTTGGATATGTTGAGTTTGAGATGTCTGTGGGAAATCATTTGAAATATCCAGTATACTGTTGGCAATGTGACAGTGGAACTCAGGAGAGAGATGAGCTGGATATACATAGTACAGTGTATGTCTTGTATGTATCTTTGTGCTCTATCCACCTCCACATCCACACTGTGTACTTAACCATATAATATACATACATATAATTGTGTGTGTATATGTATGTATGTGTGTACACTCATGTATATATATACATATATATACATATACATATATATATATATATATGTGCAAGTGTGTATAAAACAGACTACAACTCTTTCTTCAGTCCCAGTCTGCAACTGCCTACTGGACACTTCCAACTTAATGTCCTAAAAATATCTCAAACTCTAAAT
This sequence comes from Potorous gilbertii, assembly GCA_028658325.1. NCBI lineage: Eukaryota > Metazoa > Chordata > Mammalia > Diprotodontia > Potoroidae > Potorous > Potorous gilbertii. The sequence goes on from CM053773.1 coordinate 117,956,164, forward strand.
AGCTTATTATCTTTACCCCCAAATTCTCTCTCTTCTGAAGGCACCATCGTTTTTATACCTCACTGATATCCATCGGTTGCTGCATCTTACTATTTCTGTTGCCACAAGATAGCTGAAATTTGACCCCTTTGCTAATCGCACATTCATGGCCATAGATCAGGTATTAATTTTTGACTAACAAGGACTACATACAGAAATTTAGAGGCTAAATCCAAGGACTAGGAAGCCCACTCAGATGAAGTAATTTAGTCCTTGAAGTGATTGAATTGTAGTACCTGTCAGCAGGTTGATCTATGGACCTCTATAACACATGAGCCATAACTTCTGGCTGTATTCTTTTTCTATTCTGGTACTATTCTTTTTCTCTTTCTTCCTTTTTTCTTTTTCCCTGCTCCCCAATACAAAGATACAAATACACATATATCTAGATCTATGATAAATAGCTGTAGATCTACATTGGTATATATGTACACGCATATATTTATATGTATTTATACATTTATAGTTAACCAAGTTACTTCATGGTTAGAGTACTTCACCTGGAGTCAGGAGGATAGGAGTTCAAATTTGACCTCAGGTTCTTAGTAGCTATGTTACTCTAGGCAGATCACTTAACCTCTATTTCAGTTGCCTCATCTACAAAGTGGCATAATAACAACATATCTCCAGTGTTGTTGTAAGGATTAAATGAGATAGTTGTAACGCTCTTTGCAAACCTTAAAACTAGCTGTTTATATTCTATGTACATACCTATATCTTAAGATCTATTTTTATATAGTAGATATATAGGTTTATATGTGTATTTATACATAGATCTGGATATATATGTATGTGAGCGTATGGATTTATGTGTGTGTGTTACACATAGATATGTGTAGGGGGAGGGGAATGAGAATAGTAGATAAAGCCCTCGACTGGAAATTGAGTCATGTGGTTGAGAGGCCCATAGATTTGCCTGATTATATGTATTATGTTTCAGCTACTTCTAAGATTTGTAATTTCATCTGTGTAGGTTACTTGCCCCATTGATTGAAATGATAGCTTCTTTACACCTCTGAAAACAGTCTTTGTGAGTTGTGATCACAAAAGTTAATTACATGGTAACTAGTCATTCCTTGATGAACTTCACTTGATCGAGCTAGGTTATTCCTCAGAACTATAGTCTGTTGTTCATGTATCATACCTAAAGTCCACTCATCTTAGAAGAGGCATGACCAAATCATTTGTGTGTTAGTGTTATTGGGATTTTAATAAATTACTAATTAAGATCAGTTAATAGTAATGTGGTAGCCAAGAAAGCTATTGTAATCCTAGGCTGCATTAATAGAGCAGTGTTATCTACAGTGAGAGAGGCAGTACACAGTAAGGAGCTCTGATCAGACCACATCTAGAGTATCATGGTCAGTTTTGGGCGACACATTTTAGGGAAGTTCATTAGTAAGTTACAAGGTATATAAAGAAAGTAAAGTATGATTATGAGGAGACTGAAAACTTTGTTGTTTTACAGTCTATTGAATTAATTGGTGATGTCAGAAAAACAAAAGACTTAGTAGGGAACCTGATACCTTCAAATGAAGGAAGGACTAGAGTGACACAGTGAGCAGTACAGGGAACAATGAGTTGGAAATTTCAAAAAACATTGTGGCTTGATCTAGGGAAAAACTTCCTTACAGTTATAGCTGTTTAAAACTGAAATGGACTGCTTTGGGAGCCAGTGCAGTTTTCCTCAATGAAAATCTTCAAGGAGAAAAACTTCAAGAAATATTGTTGTATATATTAGTTCAGATCTGGTTTAGTCGGACTCTAAGATTGTTCTGAGATTTATGTGAGTCCTCTATACCCTATGGTGTTTTGGAGATATAAGCCACATTATTTTCATTGATTCTGAATGAAAAGAATCTTATGCATTATGAATCCCTGCTGCTGTTAAGAGAGCAAGAGGAAGACCCCCTACCACCTTGAGTGTAATGACTTCTTGTAGGTTTATGGAAAAGATGACATGGACCAGAATCTTACAGGAAGGTCAGGCAAGCATGGATGAGTATGTTTTAATATGAAGCATCAAAGGAATAACATTGATGAATATTTGAATATATGAATATTTGTTGTCTTCTCTAGTAGATGCTGTAAAAAAAAACCTTTTATTAATTTCGACTCTCCTAATTGAAAATTTGTACTCAAGGACAGAGATAAGATGATGGAGAAAAGGCAGGAATTTGCTTAAGCTCTCCCACATTCTCCTGGCAACTATTAATAATGCCTCAAATTGCATTTTGGAGGGAGAGAACCCACAAAAGGATGGAAGGAAACCGTTTTCCAGCTCAAGACAATTTTACAAAGTTGGCAGGAAAGGTCTGTCATACTGGGTAAGCATGGTTCAGTGTGAGCTACTCCATCACAGGTCTTGGGGGCAAATGAATCAGCAGGGGCAGTGGAGGCTTCTAGAGCTTTCAACCTAAAGTTAATAAGGGGGATAAACAACTGGTCGGAAGATTACAAGGATCCCTTTGCTGGCACTGGGTGTAGGACTCTGTGGCATTGCTCATACGCAGGTCCAGGTCACAGTCCTGGGTCACAATCCCAGGGTGAAGAGTGGTACTCGCATAACAGAGCTTGTGGCCTCAGAGGAGCCAGGGGACCTTGATTACAGTCACACAGTGGAAAAGAGTGCTTGTGGTTGCCCGTAGACCAGAGCACAGGCCATGAGAGGAGTAACCACACTTCTTCTTAGATAATACCATCTTGAAAGAACTAAAAACTTACAGGTCCCCAGAACTAGTTCTGAAAACAGCTGGACAAAGAATCTAGAGCTTGGAACAAAGCTACCTTCGTCTCAGGAGCAGAGCCCAACTTTAATATCAAGTTAAAAGTCAAGAAAACGGCTGGGAAAAGAAGCAAACAACAAAAAAAGAACCTGACCATACAAAGTTACAGTGGTGATAGGGAAGATCAAAACAGATTCAAAAGAAGACAACAGAAACAGCTATATCCAAAGCCTTGGAAAAAAATGTGAATTGGTCTCAGGCCCCAAAAAAAGAATTTGGAAGAGCTCAGAAAAGCATTTAAAAATCAAACAAGAGAAATAGAGAAAAAAATGGGAAAAGAAATGAATGATAATCATGGGGGAAAAAAGAGTCAGTAGCTTGGTAAAGTTAGACATAGAAAAAATATTTTAAAAAACAAAGTTAGACCAAATGGTAAACGGAAACACAAAAATTCACTGAAGAGAATTCCTTAAAAAGCAGAATTTCCAAATGGAAAAAAGATAAACAAAAATTCATTGAAGAGAAGAATCCTTAAAAAGTATAATTGGCCAAATAGAAAAGGGGATACCCGAACTCAGAGAAGAAAAAACTAATTAAAAATTAAAGTTGGGCAAGTGGAAGCTAATAACTTCATGAAACATTAAGAAGCAATAAAATAAAATAAAAAGAAAGAAAAATAGACCACAGTGTGAAATATCTCATTAGAAAAACAACTGACATGGAAAATAGATCAAGGAGAGATAATTTAAGAATTGTTGCACTACCTGAAAGCCATAATAAAAAAAAAGAACCTAGACATCATCTTTAGAGAAATTATCAAGGAAAACTGCCCTGCCATTCTAGAACCAGAAGGTAAAATAGAAATTGAAAATCCACCAAACACCTCCTGCAACAGATCCCAAGATGAAAATTCCCAGGAATATTATAGATACCTTCCAGAGCTCCCAGATCAAGGAGAAAATATTGCAAAGCAACCAAGAAGAAACATTTCAAATATGGTGCACCTAAATATAATAGGATAACTCAAGATTTAAAAGTTTCTACATTTAAAGGATTGGATGACTTGAAATATATTCCAGAGGGCAAAGGATCTAGGATTACAACCAAGAATCACCTAGCAAAACTGAGGATAATGCTTCATGAAGGTAAAAATTTCCTCAATGAAATAAGAGAGTTTCCAAGTATTCCTGAAGAAAAGACCAGAGCTGAATAGAAAATCTGGCTTTCAAATACAAAATTCTCAAGAGAAGCATAAAAAGATAAATAGGAAAAGAGAAATCATAAGGGATTTAGTAAGGTTAAAGTATTTATGTTCCTCCATGGGAAGGTGATACTTGTAACTCTTAAGAATTTTCTCATTACTAAGGTGGTTAGAAGAAGTATGTATAGACACAGGACATGAGTGTGAATTGAATATAATGGAATGATATCTAAAAAAAGTTAAGAACTGAGAAAGACTGGAGAAGGGGAAAGGAAGAGGTAGAATGGGTTGAATTACCTCCCTTTTAAAAGAGGCACAAAAGAGCTTTTACAGCACAGTGAAGGGAAAGATGGAGGAGATGGGGAGGAGCATATGAATCTTACGCTCACTAGAATTGGTGAAAAATACTATCTGCCTTCAGAGAAATACCCTGTGGGGGACTGAATACAGATCAAAGCATATAAACTTTTATTTTTCTTGGGTTTTTTGGGGGAGACAGGGGGTTGTGTTTTCTGTCACAACATGATTAGTAATGGAAATATGTTTTGTATCACTGAGTTGTTTGCTTCCCTCAATGAGAGGGAAAGGAAGGAGGAGGGAGATGAGTTGGAACTCAGAATTTAAAAAAAAAAATCTTTTTACATGCAATTGGGAAAAAATAAAATATTAAATGTACTAAAAAAAAATGACGAGCAAGAAAAACCTAGGCAGACTTACATGAACTGATGCAAAATGAAATGAGCAGAACTAGGAGAAAAGTATACACAATGATAGCAATATTGTATAAAGATCAACTATGAATGACTTAGCATGAACACACACACACACACTCACCCCCCCCCCCACACTCACAACCTCATTTTACAGATGATGAAATTGAAAGCCAGATAGGCAAAGAGGCTCCTAAGGTCATATAGGAACTTCATGTCAGAACCATATCTCGAATCCAGGTCTCCATTCTCAGTTCATTTCTCTATCCTCTGTACCAAAAAAGGGTCTTCTTAAAAAATTTAACAGTATAAATAAGACTTTAAGGAAGTATTAAACTGGGATTGCTGTATTTTTTGACATTTTTTCCTCTTTCTCAGATAGCCTTATAGATTATTGATTAAGCTCTACATAGTTAAATCTTGTGAAATTTACTTAATGCAGATTTAAAAACTTATTTTAACATGTTGTCAATCAGGTATTAGCAACACACTTCAAATACTTTACAAGATCTTATATTAAAATGCAGTTGCTATACAAGGAGAATAAACTTTTTAGTCTATACTTTAACATGATAATTACAGATCATTCTTGTCTATCTTTATCATATTTGTCCATTTCAAGTTCTTGTTTGTAGTTAAGTAACAAGCAATATTTATTTGAAAAATAATCTGTATTCTATATTTCAGGTGATTTATTGATTAAAATTAGGCTTCCCTGACACAGAATTTGTGAGGTTTTACTACCAGGAAGGGCAGTTAAATGGTACAGTGGATACCAGGCCTGAAGTCAGAAAAACTCCTCAGACATTTACTAGCTATGTGACCCTGGGCAAGTCACTTAAACCTGTTTTGCCTCAGTCTCAGTCTCCTCATCTGTAACATGAGTTGAAGAAAGAAATGGCAAACCACTCTAAGTATCTGTGCCAGGAAAACCCCAGATTGGGTCCTGAAGACTCAGGCACAGCTGAATATGACTGAATAACAACAACAGCTATGCTAAGAAATTATTATAAAGGTTTAAATAACATGGAAAGAGCACTGGACTTGAATTCAAGTGGGTTCTAGCTTCGAATCTTTTCTTTGCTGCGTACAGCCCTGTACTGTTAGCTGCACTTTAGTTTCATCATTTGTAAAATGGGGAGTAGTTATTTTTGCAGTGTGGTTGTGAGGAAAATGCTTTATAAACATAAAGCACTATATTAATGTAAGCTGTTGTCATTCCTCATATCTTGTATCTTTTTTGTTCTGATTTTTGACTATAGGAATGTGACACCTCAGACCACATTGGAATTTAGAGTGTGGAGTCATCACACTTTAAAAGCAGATGCATTATTAGGAAGAGCAACAGTAGACTTGAGACAAGCTCTTGAAATACACAATAGAAAATGTAAGTCTTTTGTTCTAATTTCTACTATTTTATTTTGTTACTATTTAAATTTTTTAAAATTACATGAGTAAGCAAGAAGTCAATTGGTCATTTACTGTGAAATTTTATTATTACTATGAAAATTATTATTATTATGAGGTAATTTCAGTTTTTAAAAAGTGAATTTAAAAATTACTTACCCATCTCATAAATTTGCTAAATAATTTAAATTCTCTAACAGCATCCCTCATTTGTCCTTTTTTTTTTGGATGCAGATGTGAGCAGGCAGGGGATGGGGGGACAAGAGGTGACTAGGTAATACAATGGAGAGAGTACTGGACCTGGAGTCAGGAAAACCTGAGTTCAGAGTTCTTTAGACACTTACTAGCTTTGTGACCCTTGGCAAGTCACTTAACCCTCCATTTGCTTCAAATTCTTCAACTGTTAAATAGGGATCATATTAGTACCCACCTCACAGGGTTGTTGTGGAAATCAAGTGGAATAACAATTGTGAAGTGCTTAACACAGTTTCTGGGGCAGAGTAGGCACTTAATAAATGCATATTCCCTTCCTCTCACCTACTCAGTTTTGGTGGGTGTTACTCTTGGGTTTGTGCCTTCTGGAATATCATTTTCTAAATTCTCCACTGCTTTATAGTGGTGGCTGTTAAATCGTGAGTGATCCTGAGTGTGCCTCCTTGGTACTTGAATTCTTACTTTCTGGCTACTTATAGTATTTTTTCTTTGACTTGAAATTTATGGATTTCTTCTAAGTTGTTTATAGCAGTTTTCATTTTGAGTTTTTTTCATTGATTCTATTTTTACTTTGCCCTCTAGTTCTAAGAGATCTTGACAGTTGAATTTTTAAGAGTTTTTGAATTAAGTTTAGGTTTGATCAAATACAGTTCAATGATTCATGATTTTTATTTCTCACTATTTTCCAGGTCAGCTACTTTGTTTTTTTTTTCCCCAGCCTTTTGACTTTACTTTAATATTTATTTTTTTCCACATGAAGTCATTGGCTTTTGCTCATTCCATTTTAATTTTCAGGGAGTTTTGATGCTTAGGCAGGATTTGGTACTTCTTTTGCCAAACTGTTAATTCCCTTTCCAATTCCTCCTTCCTTAGTTCTCCTTTCTGTTGCATTTTTTCCTCAAATACTTTCGTTGAATTTATTTAAAATATTTTTAAAAAATTCTTAAAACACTTGGCTTCAATTTTTCCAGAAATTCTAGTTGAGTTTGTATCCAGGCCATGTCTTTCTTTGAGGCAATGCTTATAGATGTTTTGGAGTCATTTTCTTATGCTTTTGTGTGTCTTGGTTTTCCATGCTATCGTGATGCCTCATTATGGCAGGGTTTTCTTTCTCTCCCACTTCCCATCCTCCCATTCTTCTAGGGACTTAAGTCCTAATTCTGTAGTCCTTCTGGATGGATGGTTTGGGCTGGTCCTATTGCAGCTTCTTTGGGGTGTTGAGTGTTGTGTTATTCCCATATGTCTGAGACTGGCTGGGGACCTGCAAGCTTTTAGCACTTTGAAAGTGGTCTGATCCAGGGCAAGGTCTGATGGTTGCACTTTTTGGTCTGAGCTCTGCAAAATCCTTACCTGGGTTTCAGTCTGAGTAAGAGTAGACTGCAGCTGGACCCCACCACGTCAGCCAGCTGAAAAACTCTTTTGGCTTAGATCAGGCAGCTTTGTAGGCTTCTCTTCAGCCTGGGATTCCACCCTTGTTATTCCCTCTATAGTCTGGGCTAGACTTTGGCAGTGAAACCCTGCTTTGCACTTGAAGAAGTCTGAGCCACATCACTGTTCTGGCTTTTGAACTTCCTTCTTTCTCTATACACCACACAGGGCTTCCCTGTAGTGGAATGCCATGACCATGTACAGGTCCCTTTCTTACTTTGTCTTGCAGCTATGACCCAAGACTGGGTAGCAGGTAACAAGGCTGCCAATCGGTATCTTTCTTTATCATAATGCACCTGTGTGGGTCTGGGGATGTCTCGGTATGGATTTTAGACCTTCTTTTCCCCTGGTGTATAGCTTCAGCCTTGTATCTCTAGTGTTCCACGAACCATGGCCAACCCCTGTGACCAGTGTCCCAAGTCTTTCCTAACTGTCTCCCTGTACTAAGCTAGACTGGATAAAAGATTAACTGTGACCTTTTCTGCATTTTCACATCAGGTTTGAGGCTGGTGCATTGTCTAGATCTGTTAGGAGTGGAGATGAACCTGAATATATTGCTTCCTATCATGCCACCATCTTGGCTCTGCTCACCGTGTTAAATTTAAGTTTATTTTAAATATCTAGTCTTTTCTACAGGGAGAATAATTCTGTTTGTTGTTATTTGATGGAGACATTTGTGTGTCCCCAAATAATGTCTTCCCTGTTAGCCTTTCCTTAGGGCTAACTTCTTCCTAACCATCCCTAACCTTTCTCTTGCATACAGTTTTATGCAAGAAGTATGTGGGTAGTTTTTTCTAGCAGACTTAATAGCTGTTCATTAATTTAGTAGAGTAGGTTATGCCTTCAGAGGCAGTATAGCAGTGCAGCAAAAAGAAAACTGGACTTGGAAGCAAAACATCTGTTTTCAAATGCTGTATTGTCTAAGGGACCACTAACAATCTTTAATTTAATCTCCCTGAGTCTGTTTCCTTGTGTAAAGTGCAAGGAATAATACTCACCTCTCACTAAGTTGTGTGATTCAAATGTGCTGATGTAGGTCAAAGAACTTTGTAAGTCTTAGTGTCAATAAATGTGTGGTGTCCTTCTTTAGAAATCATAGTGGGAAAGTGCTGAGTGTCTGTGAACTAGTTACTGTTAAGGTAGGAAGTTCAAGCCCAAGATGATGGGTGTCAAGGGGAAAAGAGTCTTTGTTGCATAAGGAGAGAATGCCATCAATACAAAGAGTTCATAGTTGTGTTAAATAATGGCTTATACTAATTAACTATTGTAATTGAAAAAACCATGTGTAAGCATCTGTTACTTGTATTTCTCTGGATTATGCCTTTATTTTATGTTTCATTATTATATTGATTCATAGGATTTTCAATATGGGAAGGTACCTTTGAGAGAAACCTTTTTTAAACTTTTTTTGATTTATATTAAAAATAAGGCCCGGAGAGTCTCAGATTTACTCAGTCATACAGCTCATCAACTAATACCAAAAGTAAAATCTCTTGAGTTCCAGTTCAGTTCCAGAGAGGGAGAATGGAGATCTAAAATTGGAGTCAGAGAAGAGACCTAGGTTCAAATTCTGTCTCTTCACACTGAATTAATTCACTTAAAGGGCTGTTGCAATGAACAAGTGAATTAATACTTGTAAAGCCCTTGGCAAGCTTTAAATTGCAATAGAAATGTAAGCTACTATTATTGTTTTCATCACACCATGCTGCGTTCCATTTGCTATTGTTCATATGTGATATAATGTAATGGAAGCCCTGTAATATCACACTACAGCTATTCCCATCATTTTGAAATATGATGTTAGCACCTTTGGGAAACAGAATTTTCAATTGCAGTTTTTTTAGTATTTCTCTGCCTCCTTCCCATAGGGTTCTACTTTTGGAAAATGTTCTATTTTCTAATGAAGATTCCTCGAGAAAAAAGAAAAAGTTAGAATAGTGATAATGGTTGACAACAGTGTTTATTCACTCTCTTACTAGGACAGAGGAGCAAGTTGTGTAATTGAAGCTACTTGGAGATCTCCATTAGTGAATTGTTAATTATCGTTTGCTTTTGGAAACTAATGGCTTTTACTTGGCACAATAAGTAATCATGGTCCTTGGTAACCAAGTAAAATTAAGTTTACACATTTGGTTCCTAACTCATTGGAGGTAAAGGAAGGGAAGAACTCTTGTTAACTGGAATATACACATGATAAGTATCAAGTTCATGAACTTGATCACAATCATCAGAACTAGTTGACACTTTGAAAGGATTTCACTTCAAAAGAGCCTGTGTGCAGTTTATTGGGGTCAGAAACATTTGCTCTTATGTTCTTTCTTGGTCTTCCACATGCTGCCCACTCATTAACTTGCTTATATACTACAGGGATAAATCTGATGAAGAGAGAGATTAAAGATGGAAATAATGGAATGATTGAAATTGAGAGAGGATTGGCCAGTGGTTTTTAGCTAGTTAGTGGATAGTTGGATCTTGCTGGGGGGAAAGTTTTGCACACGCACAACCTGTGTATGTATAGATATAGAAAAATTAAAAATTTTTTTTCATAGAATAGTTATATTAGGAAATGTATTATAATACTAACGGGGTTGTGGTTTTTTAGAAACCTCGTTTTTATTTAAAAATGTCATTTTGTGTTACAAGCTTCTAAATTTGAATGGTGGGGTTTTTTTGGTTTTTGGTTTTTTTTTTTTTGTAGTGGAAAGAGTGAAAGAACAATTAAAACTCTCCTTGGAAAACAAGAGTGGAATAGTACAAACTGGTGAACTGACAGTGGTACTTGATGGATTGGTGGTTGAGCAAGAAGCAGTAACAAATTGCCCTTCAGCAGCAGCCAGTAAGTGAATTTATATGCCTTTTAAATAAACAAACAATATATGATTTCATTGAGGGAGAAAAAAGCCACATTTTTGTTTGTTTTTTATTATTTAGTAGAAGTACAGCAGAATGGTGGTGCCATGTATGAAAACAGAGAAACTTCACCAAGGACTGCAACCAGGTTAGAAATATTTAATTTTAATATTTGTGCCAGTGAGAAGCACATTTAATATTTGGAACTTTTGAAATTTAATTTTTATGCCTATACAGTTAAAGGTTTCCTATCCAAATATAATTCAGTATTTCCCAAGAAAATAGTAACTTTTTTCTTATGAAAATACTCCTTAATCACTTTAGTTTTATGTTAGATTTTTAATAAATACCATTTAGTTCTGAATATTAGAGAAAAAAATGGATCTTTTATTACTGTCTGAAATCCATGCTCGGGAGAATATTAAAATAAAAGTTCTGAAAAAATGATCTTTCTCACAAGGGTTCTTAACCATTTTTTGCATCATAGATCCCTCCTCAGAATAATGTTTTTAATTACCTAAAATAGCATAAATAGGATTACAAATAAAACCAATTATATTGAAATGCACTTATCAAAGTATTTTTAGAAAATAAGATCTTGGAACCCCAGGTTAAGACCTCCTGGTCTAGGATAATTTTACCAATATGAAAGACTCTAAAAGATAGAATTTAGTGTAACTAAAGTCTAGAAATATAAGAGCATATAGATTTTGAATTGACTTGTTTATTTTTTAAAGTAGCCCATGAAGGAATTCTTACATTTGTTGAACTACCTAGTTATAAATATTTCTAATATCCTGTGTATAAACCTGAAAAGTTAGTATTAAAGAAATGAGATATTATCTGATGAAAATATTTACCTTATTTATGATGATGCTCAGTGTTGAGAAAATCAAGCAAGACTGCAAAACAAATCAAAATGGAAAAAAGGTATTCACCTTATGTAATAGTTTATTCTGGTGGCACTATGAACATTTAAAGTTGTTCATAATAAATAGAGAGTCCTTAAATGTCACTTTGCTGAAATTCATTATCTTTACTAGTTTTGGTATAAGGTAATTTTGAACCTGAGGATTTTCTTTGTTGAAATATAGGAAACATCCCATAATGAGGTATGGTTTCTCTTGTTAGACAAGTATCTAGCATTTACTCTATTTCAGTGTGTTAATTTGAGCTAACATGTGCCAACTTTTATAATTCTTTAGTACATCATTTGACCTGTTGTGGAAATCAAAGTTTTTGTTGTTTAAGTTTCTGCCAGTGTTTTTTTAATACAGAGTGCTTTCTCAATAAATATTTGTTGATTTAATTTCTAGTTTTCTTACTAGAATATTTTACAAGAATTCAATATTGATGTCATTTTTCATAAAGATATAGCTAATAGGAAAAGTTTATATCCATGTCCTTTTCTACAGCTCATTAAGTTGATATACTTTTGTGAGTTTTGGGAGAAATGCATGTTCTACATATTATTTTGCATTGTGATATCTAAAGGTTAGAATTGCTAATACTCTTATATTTGCTACTTTTCTTGTTGAAAAATTGCATTTGTGTTGCAGGGTAAGTTTTTGTTATTTTATTGTCTGTTTTAAGACAAAAGAATTTTGAATCTAAATATCCCTTTAAGATATCTTATACCTTATGGTTCTTACTGTCAGGTTCTTTCATTTGTGTAATGCAATTTTTTTCTTTAAAGATCTTCCATTGAAGTTGCTAATGGAATAGATAACCATACACCTACCAACTCTGTAGTGCAAAATTCATTCTGCATACATGTACTTAATGGAGACAGCACACCCTCATCTCCTTCTCATGTTGCAACCAGACCTAAAAATACACCAGCTTCAAAACCATTTACATCTCACTCTGCCAATAATACTGGTAAGAAAGGAAAAACAATGAAAGATGGTCTTAATGAAAATTTGTAAAATTCAATTTTTACTTTATCTATTGGTTTCTTGACTTCACAATATTTGCTTAGAACCATTTATATAAAAGTTTGGAGTTTAAAAATACTGAAGGAAAATTGAGTTATTTAAGTTTTGTCATGTTACTTAAATATTTTGCCCCCTTTGTAAATCTCTTAGAGAGGCTTTGTGTTACAGTGGATAAAAAGCTTGCAATTGAGTAAGGAGTTCTGCATTTAAATCTGTAACTGTGTGACTCTGGGCCAGTCACTTAATTCTCTCAGGCAAGCTGTCTAAAATTTTAAGTTGCAGAATAGCTGTTTATCTGCACTGGTAGTAGTAGTTTTCTCACCAAAAGATCCCTACAATGATGAAATTATAAGTTCTTAGCAAAAATGTTAAGATTCTTTATATTTGAGGTTTTTCTTGATTATAAGAATATTTAAGTCTTTTGCTTATGAGTTTCAAATTTTTTCTCATATGAAAAAGTGTTTTAAGTTTTGATTAACTTCTTGAGATATCTTGAGAACGCTAATTAATCCAGAAATTTTTTGACACTCTCATACTCTTAGAATGAAAAGTAGTAGAGGCCTGTACCATGTGATGTGAATAGCTAGGCCAGAAAAAAAATTTTTAATAGGAATTTGTTTTAAAAAATATTTCTTGAATGTGAATTAGGAAAAGTATGTTTTGAATGAAGCTCAAAGTGGTATAACTTTTGTGAAAATTCTAAATGGAATACTTGGGTGTTACCAAATGATTCAGAAGTTGATATTCATCTTAAAAATGAAAACTCTCTTGCAATATCTGTATAGTTACCTTTTTCTCAAGATATATTTTCATATTTATACACATAGAGTCCTGCAAGCAGACATGCACATATAGAGACAACCATGACATAGTAGCTAGGGTACTAGAGATGAAATGGGGAAGACCTGATTTTAAATCCTGAATCTTGATACAAGATATGACTGGGAAAATCATTAACCTCTTTGTCTCTTAGGCAGCTCCCTAAGACTTATCTACTCAGTCGAAAATGGATTGTAGTCTATATCACTAGAGGGCAAAATATAGGGGCCCCCTTTGTAAATCTCTTAGAGAGGCTTTGTGTTACAGTGGATAAAAAGCTTGCAATTGAGTGACAAAATTAGTTTGACAGATCCTCATTTCGTATTAGTAAACATCATTTTAACATCTGAGGTGATTTGGAACAACTCTGAAAGATGTTACTTTTTTTGAGAAGTGAGCTGTCATGTTTGAGAAGATCAAATTTTACTTGTCCAGCAGTGCTGTGGCCCCTCAGTCTTCCTACAACTTTCAGATATTTGTTTTAATTGAGAATCTTGGATGAGTATAATCTTCTGTTCCCAATTCCTTTTACATTTCTCATCATAGTATATAGTCCTCCTGTCCTGGGTAAAAAAAAAAGTAGAATGAGACAAAATAAAAACACATGACCTTTAGGTCTCCTCAGTGCTGTCTATGGTACTTTCCCCATTTCTGCTTCCAGATCTAAGTGATGCCAGCTACACACAGCTGTGACCTTTCATGCCTCCAGACCAGGAAAATGCATCAGGCAAACTAGGACCAATCAGGTTTCAACTATCTTGGGGACTTCAGAGAAACTTTTTCAGGAAACTATTAGTCCTATCACATACCACCCCTTAATGGCAAAGTCCTAATAATCTTCTAATGTGGCACTTCTTAAACTGTGGGTTGCAGCCAAAATTTGGCAGCAGTAAAAAGTTTCTGAACGCACAGTGACCAAAAATTAATTAAAAATAAAATCTGTAATGAATCAGAGGTGTTTCTGGCAGTGCCCTTGTTACATAAGGCAACTTCACTGCAGCCTTGGTTCTGAATACAAAAGCTTGCCATGCCTCAGGCCAATGCCATGCCAGTGTGAAAGAGGGAAAAAGTTTAAGAAGTTTTGTTCTAAAGGACAGCACATCATTTAAATGACTAGATAACTCTTCTGTCACAAGGAAAAGAACAAAACAAAAATGTGGAGTCTAGCTCTTTCCTCATCCCGTTTGGAAATTCTGATACTCAAAATCTTATGGTTTAGTCCACATGGTGGATGATGCCACATTTTTGAAGTTCACACAGGGCATCCTAATGCAAAGTGGTGATGATGAACCAGAGCAGCACCGGCAACATCAGAGCCATAGTACAGATGATTTTCTTCTCCTGATAGAAGATGGTAACATTGAGCTTGAGCAGCTTGAGGAACACAAGGGCCTCTGCATGGATACTTCAGACACAATTGACAATTGTTTTCTTGTACTATATCAGAATTGTTTGAAGTAAAATGACTAAAAGGTCATAAACTTTTTGCTTGCATCTTATTTTCGATTCCAAGTTGATATCAAAGCTCTCCCTGTGCTGCCCCTCACTAAACCTTTCCCTCCTTAAGAGCTCCATGAAGAGAAGGACAAATTTTTTGGTCTCTTAGAGGCCTCTGTGGAAGGGCTATCTCATTCCTCCACAGTGCTAAATGAAGACTCTTCCTTACTTTCATCCAGTGATTTAGAATTACCACCAAGTCAACTTAGGTCTCACCCCTCTTCCTGGTAAAAACACACTTAACCATAATTATGTAGCAGGTTTCACCTCTTGCTAAGAAAATTACATACCTCACAACAATACTACCCATTGGTCCCCTAAGCCTTTTCTGGGAAGAGTTCCCTGAATCACCCAGAATGAAGGGAAGTCTACCAATTTAGGAGGACCTAACCTACTTCTCCAAGGTATATGAAGCTCTCTCAGAGAATAAGGACCTTAAGGCTAAGGCAGCTAGTTCTTTGCTGGGGAGAGAGTAAGGAAGAACCAGAGGGGATTATCCAGAGCTATGTTCAAAAATACTCCATTTTTATGTACCAAGTGCCCAGTGCTTAATTTTCTGTTTCAGTTTTATAAGTATAGTTACAGTTGTTGTTAAGTCATTTTTCAGTTGTGTTCTACTCTTTGTGATTCCATTTCTGGTTTTCTTGGCAAAGATAACTGGAGTGGTTTGCCATTAAGTACTTTATTATAAACCTTTTAGGAGACACATTCAAATCTCATGCTTGGGGATGATGTCAACCTTCTTTGTCTACTTAGCAAGGTGGCCTGGAGCTCTGTAATTTCTCTGATTCACTGAATGTATATTTCACTGAAAGCAGTTTTTGCTTAAGCCACAAATGTCTCAGCATCCTTCTCTAGTTCCAACAGTTTATCAGCCCACACATGTATGATTGTGTGGTGGGGGAGACCCAAAGCTGAGATCTGAAGGCAATCTGGTGGGGCTTCTACCCAGAAGAGAACTAATTGTCCCTCAGATATGCATGAGATATGGCAGGCTTTGGCTAGGAGAGTGATAGACAAAAGAGGAATAAAGCCAATCTATCAAACCCATTTCCTTTAGGAACTCTACCCCTTGTCTTGCAAATCTCCATTTTTGAGCTGGCTGCAAGGAGAATTTATCTTTATAAAGTCAGTTTCAGATAACTCTCCATCTCAGCCACCTAAAAGCATATCCCTAACAAATTTAATTGACTCTGTAAAAGGAGGTTCTAAGAGAGAACTGCCTCATGTTTCTGTTTGACTTCTTAGTTCTACCTATCCAGCCTTAACTTCTATGCTTATCTCTCACATTTTCAAGTGCTTTTCACATATTTCTAACTGTATGTCCAGTACACATCTTTAACTGAGTATGTCCAAAACTCAGCTCATCTTTTCTTCTCATTTATTAGCTCTAACCTATTCTCTCTTCCCCTACCTCATACCTCCCCCTACCACACATAGACCAACTTCCATATTACTGTCTAGTTCAAGGCTTCTTAAACTTTTTCCACTCAAGAGCCCTTCAGATAGGCTGCTACCATCCTCCAAAGCCCTTCAGACTTATAGCCTAGATGTCATTTTTAACTTACTGTCTTTTAGCCACCACTTCAAAAACCCATGTCTAATCTCTTGGCCAAGAAACCCTTTGCCAAGATTTCACCTTTATGGCATCTTTTGAGTATGCTCCCTTCTCTCCTTTGTTACAGCCATCACTTTGGTGTTGGTGCTCCTCACTGCTTGCAATAACCTGCTGGTTGGTCTGCCATAAATCTCTCCACATTCCAGGTCATCTTCCATTCAGCCACCAAAATGATTCTCCTAAAGGACAAGTCTGACCATGTAACCCCTCTACTCAATAAACTCTAGTAACTCCCTGTTGCCTCCAAGATCAAATAAAAAAAAAAATCCTGTTTAGCATTCTAAGTCTTTTGTAAACCTGAAATAAGGACTACTACCAAAGTGGTAAAAACTAGGAGGCAAAGGAATTGCAATTTGGGATCACTGCACGGCACCACCATACTGAAGTGCTCAAGGAGGGCAGGGTTAAATACATTTCTATGAGGATTGAGTGAGATATAGTCTGATAAAGCTTCTACCTACATTGTTTTGCATAACAACTGGAAATCTGTAGAGAAGGCCTGGGGAGGCTGGGCAGAGATGGGTTGATACCTAATAGGAACTGCAGGCTTGGTCTTCTAGTATAGCTGGGGAGACCAGTTTGGACCTGCTCCAGTCTTGGGTTCAAAGTCTGGTAGTCTCTTCTGATGTCTGCCTTCTGCATTCTTTTTTAACTTGTTTCCATCTCCCCCTGGCAATTAATTCATAGCTCTGAGGTCAATTGCATTCATCAGTTTCATAAATTATTCCCTTGTCACCTACCCCTGTCCCCCCCCACTCCTGTACCCCACCTCCCACTACTTCTTACACCCCACATATTCTTTAGTCCAGTGACACTGTGCCCCTTGGTATTTCACAGACAATACATTCTATCTCTGTCTCAGCTCTGAGCATTTTCAGTTGTTGTCCTCAGTGCCTGGGATGCTTTCCTTCCTCATCTCTGACAACCAGCTTTTCTGGCTTCCTTCAAGTCTTAAATAAAATCCCACTTTCTTCAAGAAGAATTTGCCATCTTTAGTTCTGGAGCCATCCCTCTTTTAATTATTTCCTATTTATTATATATACAGTTTGTATAGTACTCATTGGCTTGTTGTCTCTTCCGTTAGATTGGGAGTTCCTTGACCGCAGGAACTATCTTTTGCCCTTCTCTCGATCCTCCCTCCTACCCCCCACCTGTTAGTGTAATACCAGGCACATAGCTGATTCCTAATAAATGCTTATTGACTTAATGACTGATCTTGAATACTTTAGGGTTCTGCCTGGACTCTTGTTTCAATTAGTCTATCTTAGGCTCTTCCTACTCATCCAATATCTGTACTTTAGTTTGTTTTCTTTAGTTTTGCATTTCAAAGTGTTTTCTTAGTTCTAGCCTTTTGGAAATAAGAGTATCCAGTTGTTTGGGGAGGGGTGACTTTGATTATGATTTTCAGGTAGTCCTGTGACTCCTAGATTTTTCTTCTACTTGTTTTCCATGTCTTTTTTTTTTTTAATAGTTTGTATTTTCTATCTTTTAATCTTTTGGTTTTGTTTTAAAATTTCGATTGTCTCATGGAATAGTTTTCTGTTTGGCTTCAGTTCCTGGGTAAGGTTTCCCACTTTCTGTTCAAAGGTATTAATTCTTTTTGCCATTCTTTGATTCCTTACTATTCCATTTTGTATCTGTTTCACTTCTTCCAGATACTTTTGTATCCAGGACATTCTTTTTTATTTTTAACTATTTGAACTTGTTCTCCACTTCCTCTCTTCTTCTGGGTTTAGGCTCTGGAATAAGGAATACCTTATTCCAAAGTATTTCTTCACTATATTTAGTGTTTTCTTCTTTTTACTCATTTCTCTACCTGAGTTTCTGGATTGTGAACTCTGCTTGCATTACACTTTGCTTTCTTATACTTGAGCTCAGTGGCTAAGCCCAGATATTACTTTTGTAAGAGTTCTGTGATGGTCTCATCCTATTATCCAGGCCCAGACTCCCTGGACTCTAGATTGGCCTATATCTGTGTCTCTCATTGTTTCCTACTACTGCTGAAGCCCCTAGGTCACGCCATGCTAATTGCTGCTCTCTTCCTTTCTCCATGGCTGAGAAGGGGCAGACACTTGCCATAACACAAATTTCTAATCCATAAATAATGGTAGCTAGCATTTATATAGTGCTTTAGGGTTTATGAAATTCTTTACAAATATTATCTCATCCTCACAACCACATTGGAAGGTACATGTTATTGTTATCTCCATTTTACACATAAGGAAACTTAGGCAAATAGACTAAGTGACTTGCCCAGAATCATAGAGCCAGTTAGTGTCTAAAACCTGATTTGAAATCAGGTCTATCTCTCTATCCATTGTGCTGCCTTGGAAAGAATAACAAGTTTAAGAAAGTGTTAAATATAATGAAGAAATTCTGGGGACTAAGGGAAACCCAGAAGAAAGAACTTAACTTACAGTTTCAGAGAAAAGAGTGACTTGGCCAAAAAGACCCTTGAGAATTGCTAGAAGGAAAAAAACAAGGTGGTGGTGTTAATGAAATTGGAATTCTTTAAGGAGAGAATAAATGTTACATATAATTTTTATTGCATTATGATCTGAGAAGGATGCATTGATTATCTCTGCCTTTCTGCCCTGGATTGTAAGATTTTTATGTCCTAGTATGTGGTCAATTTTTGTAAATGTTCCATGTACCACTGAGAAAAAGGTATATTCCTTTCAATTCCCATTCAATTTTTTCCAAAGATCTATCATATCTACCTTATCTAGAGTTTTATTTACTTCCTTAACCTCTTTCTTGTTTATTTTGAGGTTAGATTTATTAAGTTCAGAAAGAGGGAGGTTGAGGTCCCCCACTAGTATAGTTTTGCTGTCAATTTCTTCCTTCAACTCCCCCAACCTCTCCTCTAAGAATCTGGATGCTATACCACTCATACATGTTTAGTAATGATATTGCTTCATTGTCTGTGGTGCCTTTTAGCAGGATATAGTTTCCATCCTTA
>CM053773.1:117976070-117992117 GCA_028658325.1 Potorous gilbertii
TAGGGTAGTGGGGATGATGGAAGGGAGGGCAATGGGAGGAGGGAGCAATTTGAAATCAACACTCTTGGGGAGGGACAGGATCAAAAGAGAGAACAGAAGCAATGGGGGGCAGGATAGGATGGAGGGAAATATAGTTAGTCTTACACAACACGACTATTATGGAAGTCATTTGCAAAACTACACAGATATGGCTATATTGAATTGCCTGCCTTCCCAAAGGGAATGGGTGGGAAGGGAGGGAAGGTGAGAAGTTGGAACTCAAAGCTTTAGGAACAACTGTTGAATATTGTTCTTGCTACTAGGAATAAGAAATACAGGTAATGGGGAATGGAAAAGTTATCTGGCCCTACAGGACAAAAGAGAAGATGGGGACAAGGGAAGGGAAGAATGATAGAAGAGAGAGCAGATTGTTGATCGGGGAAATTAGAATGCTTGGTGTGTTGGTGTGGGGGGAGGGGACAAATGGGGAGAAAATTTGGAACCCAAAATTTTGTGAAAATGAATGTAAAAAGTTAAATAATTTAACTAAAAAAAAATTAAAATTAAAAAAAAATTGTGTTCTTGCTGGTCTACCACAATACCTCCCCGAATTCAAGGTTCTGAAGTACACATGGAACTTTGAAGTGAACAAGAATGCATTCCTGAATTGCAAATTTGGCAGTAAATTATTTATCATTATGTTGTTACTAAATTCCAGGAACATCTGTTCAAATTCATAAGTTACAGGGAAGACTTATTACCTAATAATTACTTATTAGTTGTTACAGAGACAACTATTAAAGAAATGGAATACAGCTAAAGGATAACTGAAAATGAATATTTAATAATTATAAGATCTACCTCCCTTACATCTGAATAATTTATATTTTTACTGCTTAAAATTAATAACTAAGTGTATTTTTGAAATTGTTTTGAAATTAAAATTGTTTATGAGGTATACTGTTTACAGAGAACCAAACACAACCTGAATATTCCCAAACCAAAAGAATAACTTAGCAACATATAGATTGGCCTAGCTAAGTGGGGGGGGATTTTGGCCACAACAATTCACTAAGTCCAATTGCTAAGGGATGGAGGGGTTGTGATTTTTATCAAAGAAGAGAGTAACCATACCAAAGGAATATCTAATCCTTTAAAGGACTGCACTAACACAAGTACAAGAAGAAAAAAACTAAATTAGTAAGAATATAGGAATTTATATAAAAAGGAAATATTTCAATTGAAAAAGTTAGACTTAACGAAAATTTACCAATTTTCTCTATTTTTTTCCTGTACTAAATTTATATTTTCTCTCAAAATGATTCTCTCTATACACATGTGATTTAATATTCTTGGGGATAGTTGCTTCTGTTTACTTCCTATATCATCTACTATTCATTCAAGGATCTATTAATTGCCCTACACATAACTTTTTTTTCTTATATCATCTACTATTCATTCATTCAAAGATCTATTAATTGCCCTACACATAACATTTTTTTTGCCACATGGAACTATGCACTTAGAAATGATTTAATTCAAACAATACAAGTATTAAATAACTCCAATATGTGGATGGTTCTATATAAAACTAGCAAGTGGTGAAAATGAAAATTCAACCAATTCTTCACTTTTCCATGGCGCAACATTGTTGTCTAGGAGTAGGTAAAGCACTGTCACATATACTTTTAGTTTTATATATTGCTAGAGCATTATAGGACTCCAAATACAGCAGGAATTCATATATTCTATGGCTTAAATATTTTTTCTTTCAAATAGAGGAATTGTAAAAATATTATTAATTCAGACTTTGTGATAATGCAATCTGGGACAGCCTGAAAGTAGTATTTACCACAAAAAAAAGAAAAAAAAAGTTCAGGAAGTAGCCTAAATGAGGTTTCAGAAGACATATTTAGATCAAAGAAGAAAAGCAAGCTATTTTGAGCACTAAGAGCACGGACTATAAATAAATGGATGTTAATTACATTTGAGATATCTAGTCATTCAATAAGGTCAAGTAGATTTCTGTTTGGAAAGCAAGTATCTATTTAGAGTTATATCTTTAATGTAATGTTAAATTTGGGAGTGATCTCAAAAACCACTGAACATCTTCCTCATTTTCAGATGAGAATAGTGAGGCTTAAAAAAACCTTACATTTCTTTCAAAATATTACATAATTCAGGCTTGTTATTCATTCTTTCTAACCTTCAGTAAGTGGTACTGTAAGTACAATAAAAGCCACATATAAACACACACACGCACACACACATGGCCCTGATCTGCAACATTGGAACAGTCTACTTCTGCATATATGCTCTGAGATGAGGTTTTACTTTGGGCCTTACTCATTATAAGTGCTTGGTCAGATTGACATTTTGGGTAGCTGCTGAAGAGTGCCCCCTCCCTCCTTTGACACATATACAAACAGAGAACGTACAAGCATGGAAATAAAGACAGACAGGGCAGAGAGTTGGAAGCCCTGTCTATCTTTATTTCCATGCTTGTACGTTCTCTGTTTGTATATGTGTTTGATTAAAGTGGTTGTTGCTTTTCTCAAAAGTTGCTTTTCTTTTAGAAAAGCAGATCTAAGAACTTGGACAGTAGGTCCTCCTATGTATGCTGGGTCCTTGCTGCACATTTATACATGTGGCATAGGGGAAAGAATGCTGGACTTGAAGTCAGGAAACTTGGTTTGAACACCACCCCAGACTGTGTTTAGTTATATGATCACATTGAAGGTACTAAGCCTCATTGTGTTCTCCTAAAAAATGGGGATAGTAATGCTTGAACCATCTACCTCATGGGATTATTGTGAGGAAAGAATGTGGCAAAAGTTAGGGAGGATTTAAATGTGAATTATTATTAATGTTATTAACATCCAAAAGTTTCACATATACAACTGCCAATCTTTGGGATATTTCTATTCAAATCATCAGTCAGGTGAGGCACGGGGGGCCTACAAGAGTAGATTTGTCTCTTTCTCCCTTACGTAGAATGGAAAGGAAACTGGCTCAAAGTAAAAAGACTGTTCCATCCAATTACCTTTTGTTACCTGTGGATATCCTCTTCCCCATAACTTGTAGGTTATCAGTGTTTTTATGTTGCCCAAAAGCAATGAATTCTCCCCTTCAACACCAACCCTGAAACTTACACCTCTCCTCAGTACTTCCTGCCCCTGGGATACCTTCCTCCCTCCCTGGATAGGATAAAAAGCAGAGAGCTCCTCCCAGACCCCGCATTCAAGGAGAAGGCAGAGGGCAGTGCTTTCATGTTCACCCAGGATGTACTCCTCTGGATTTCATACCCCAATGCTGGGTACCCTCTTATTCCCCTCATTCCTCTGCACCCTCCACAAGCTTATGCCCCAAATTAAAGCTTCTTTTTACACGCTATCTTTCTAGTAAAAGGAGCTGAGATTGTGAGCAACTTGAGGGGAGGGGCTGTTTTTGCCATTCTTTGTATCCCTGGCACTTAGCACAGTACCTGGCACATGGTAGGCTCTTAATAAATATTTATTGACTAACTTAGTACCCAGTCAAGACTCCTAGTATCCTAATAATGCACATCTCATCCAAGTAACAGGAGGAAATTGGAAAGAATTGTCCTAATTCAATCATTTTTAGGGGATTTTGGGGTCATGTTCCCTCATGCTTAGAACACACTCCCCTCCTCAACTCTTATCTTTGAGAAGAATCTTTAGTTCCCACCAACGTTTGGTTCAAATGCAGCCTTCTACATGAGATCCATTCTGATGCCCTCCCCCCTCCCCCCCTTAAATATCTGGATGGTAATTATAGCCTATTATATATAGGTAACCCAGGAGGTAAACATGCAAGATGTGGAATCAGTTAAAATCTCACCTCAGGAATTTTACTTACAACCTTTCTTGGTATCAGTTTACTCATCTATAAAATGGAGATGACATCACTAACCTCAGTGTTGTGAGGATCAAATGAGAGAAAATATGTAAAGTGTCTGGCAAACTTTATAGCATTAAATACTAAATTATTATTTATTATGTACATATTTCATACACATTTACATATGCACATGTTAGGTAATATACGTATATATGTACCTAATAGAATGTAACGCTAACTTTAACAGTGTTAAAGACATAACTCTAAATAGGCATTTGCTTTCCAAATAAAGGTCTGCTTAACCTAACTTTTGTCTCTGAATCCCCAAAGGATAGTGTGGTATCTAGCATAAACATGGTGCTTAATAAACTGATTAACTAAAACAATCTATAGGAACTTCATGAAATATGTGATATAGATAGGTACAAGATAATCTTTTGTTCACCCTGAGGGGAAGACAAGATCATAGATACAGTGCTGGAAATCATCTAAGAAGGGGACATCTGGTCTAGACGTCCTCACTTTACAAGTGATAAGGGCTACAGATGATAAATGATCTCAAAGACCAACAACTCCAATTCTGACTTCAGATCCAGTGCTGTTTCTCCTGCTCTATTGCATTCAACATAATTACAGATATACTTATGTAATAAAGTCAGTCCGAAGAGAAGCAAAATGCAATTTTCTTTTGGTGATGCTCAGTCCCTTCTCCAAGAAACCTTTCCCAATCGCCTTTAATGCTATGACTTTCCTGTCACCTCTTGGCTTGTTTGTATGCTGTCTCTCCCATTAGACTGTGAGTGCCTCCAGAGCAGGGAATGAGGTTTTTGGACTTTCTTTGTTACCCTTAGCACTCAAGCATGCCTGGTACATAGCAGAAGCTAAATAAATGCTTGCTGACTGAATGACTTTCTTCTAAAGAAGAAAACAGGTCATTGCACTGTTTCTCTTCAACCACGCTCCCTATCTGGAGGTTGAGGCCCTTGTATATTTTTTAGTGAGTACAACTCTCATGAAGAACAGGACTGGTTCCTATTAAACCAACTATTTCCTGAGACTCTGAGTCTGAGATCAGAAGGTATTGTTTACCTCAGTTTCCTCATCTATAAAAATGAGCTGGAGAAGGAAATGGCAAATCACTCTAATATCTTTGACAAGAAAACCCTAAATGGGATCATGCAGAGTCAGAGAAGACTGAAACAACTGAACAAATATATTAGTTCCCCTGTGAATTAAAAGACAATTGCTATGACACAGGGACATTAGATATATTCTGCTACGGAAGTAAGATCTAACTGCCTAGAATCTTCAAAGTATCTTTCTTCCTTCTCTCTTCATTATTCCCTCATCTTTTAAGTTGACCTAGGAATTAATCCTTTCCCCAATTCTGAGTCCTGCAGTTTTTCAATTCACTTCCTACACCCAAGATCTTAAAATCTTAAAATTATCCAGTTGAATCCCCTCCTTCTATGGACCAATCAACCACACAAATATGGCTGTGTTAAGTGCCTACTATCATCAGGCAACAGTGATAAAAATCCAAAGTAAAATAGACTCTGCCTTCAAAAAGTTTACATTCTAACAGATATATGAACACAAGCACATACACAGACATGTACACAGACACATATGTAAAACAAAGACAAAGGAGATAAAAGGTAACCTTGTGGGGGATGGTACTAGCAATTCGGATACCAAGAAAAGTCAATACAGAAAGTGTTGCTTTAGCTGAGAAAAAGGAAATAAGGGATTTCAAGAAGTGGACGTGAAGAGTGAGAGCATTCTTGGCATGGGGGAAAAGTCAGTACAAAGTTATGGAGACAGAATGTTTTGTACATGATGAACAGTAAGATGGGAGAGTTCATACAAAGGAGTAATGTGCAACAATGCTGGAAAGATAGATAGGTTCAGGTTACGAAGAACTTTAGAAATCAAGCAGAGGAATTTACACTTAATCTTAGAGGTAATAGGAAGTTGCTACAGTTTATTGAGTATGGAGATGATGATCATGGTTCAAACCTGTACTGTAGGAAAATCACTTTGGTAGCTGGGGTTGTGGGAAAGATATGAGGAGAGACTAGTTAGGAGGCTACTGCAATAGTTCAGGCAAGAGATAAAGAGAAACTGTGAACATGGCTAGTGGCTGTGTAAGTGAAAAGGACTGATACAAGATGTGAAGAAGTCTTGCCAGAAGTTAACAGAACAAAACAAGTGATAAAAGGGAGTAAGACTGAGTTAATGGCATTTAGTCCAGCCATACTTTTATCAAAATATCTGACATTTCTATAAAGTTTTTAAAAGTTTTATATAAACTTTTTTACATATAATTTTTCAAATGAATCCAACAAAAAGACTGTGAAGTAGGTGCATTAGGAATTATTAATGGTCATTTTACAATGGAAGAACTGAGGCTTTGGATAATTAAAAGTAGCTAATGAGGAAGCATCAGAGATGATTCAAACTCAACTCTTCCTAAATTCCAGCATTTTATTTATTCCATTAAATTGACTCATAAACCATGCTATCTGTGACTCCCTAAATAGTCTTGGTTCCCCAACTCTGTACTTTGCTAGGCCACTAAGTAAAATGAAACCAAGACCTAATCCTAGAAAAACTGCCTCTAGCTCCTGTCCATGTAAGTCCTGTCAGACAGATGTTTATTAGTCTCTAGAATGGATATCAAAGTAACGAAGTTATCAACATGAATGGAAGGAAAAAAAATTTTTCTTAACAGTAAACAAAGTCAAAGATAGCAGGAACCTTATGCAGCTTCATAAAGGTAATGGAGAAAATACAATTTTGGGTTGCTTATCAACCTAGTTATATTGCTGAAAGACTTATCTTAAGATTTTATTCTTTATATGTTTATTTGATGATTTGTCTTTGGTGTTTACTAAGTTTTAAATTCATGCTTCTTTAAAATGTTTTAGATTAACTCTGTTCCTTAATTCATTTCCTGTAGGACCATTTTTCTTTACTTGCTGCTTATGTAATAGGGTCAGCAATTTACACATTAATAATAGAGGAAATTTCTCACACTAATGTAAGTTCCACCGGTTTTTATGCAGTACAACAACAATAATTTTCTAAACAGCATCCTACTGAACCCAGAGTTAACACACCTGTGACAATGCATTACCATTACTAGAAAAAAATGCCCACATGAGGAAATAAAATTATTTTTGTATTGTAAAGGACAGATACAAGATAAAAGAACTTATGTTTACAACAAAGAAATACTCCAAATACCCTTTAGGGACCATAATTTGTTCAAACCAAATAAATATGGCTAGAAAACAAAGGCAGTAAAGGCCACCCACATTTCTAAAGAAGCACTTTTTGTGTATACACCTCTGTCTCTCTCTCTCTCTCTCTCACACACACACACACACGCATTCTCTCTCCCCCCCCCCCCCCAAGAAATTGAAGTGCCTAAAATAAGGATTATTATTCAATTAGTTATCATTCACTAAAAATATCAAACATCTAGCAGGCTTACTGGGGAGAAAACATTACACGGAAGAAAACAAAACACCTGGGAAAATGTTATTTTATAATATTCTAATTACCGAATAGAGGTATCGTTGGTTAAATTGTTGCATAGCTCCTTGAAGCTGGTTACGCTGAGACTTCCACTGTTCAAAGTTTCTGACTGATTCCATTGTAGGTCTCTGCCATGTTGTTGTTCTGGTGTTATGGTCCACATAATAAACTCTTCCACGATCATCAACTCTTCTTTCCCAACTTGCCCCCAAAACAAAACAAAAAAGCCCCAAACCCCCCATAACATGAGAAACAAAATCCTTTATTCTTAAAATTTTTGTGGCTTATGTTGCACTTAAATTCAAGCTAAAGCCTTAAAGAATTAATGAAACACATGATTTCCAAAATTACGTATCCCTCAGACAAACTGGCAAAGATTAACTTGATGTTTGTAAGGAGACCTTGCTTGCCTTGTGCTACCATCATTATTAAAATGGTTTTGCTTATTAAGTTTGTATAAGGATTTTCTAAGACACCACAATCACTAGTTCTGGAGCTACTTTGATTTAATCATTATTTTATTTTCACAAATTAAAAAAGATAATAGGATATCCTGAGCAACTCTTGTGCTATATGTAGAAAGTTCTACCTTACTTAAGGAGATACATTTTTAAAAATAAGCCAACTATCAATTTTTAGTTCAACTATGCTTTGTAAATTTCACATAATTGAAAATCGACAGTCATAAAGAAAATTTTTCCAGGCTAAAAAAAAGGTAGAGAGTTACAGGATAATTTTGTTCAATAATCTTTCAAATGTATTTACTCTAAGCAGGTACTGGGGGCATAAAATGAATAAAATAAAACTGTAAATGACACAATAAAGGTGTCTATAAGAAAAAACTAACCATTATTTCAACAACAAATCAAAATTTAGATTAACTTATGCACGTTATACTGTCAAAGCAACAAGACATTACCAATTTAATCTTTCCTTCTCAAACTGAAGAATAAAATGACTGGCTAAATATATAAATGGTCAAAAAAAAATGTTGTAGAACAGACGTCAAACTCTCAGTCCATAAATCTCACAGGTGGCGCAAACTGGATTAAAAAGTAACTGAGAAATGTTTAACAAAATAAATAAAAATTATATATATATATATATAAATAATGTTAATCTGTGGCATTCTAAGTCAATATGTCAAGTGAGGAACACACCTCTATTTGAGTTTGACACCACTGCTGAAGAAAATTGAAAACATGTCAGACTGAGAGCAGATTCCCAAAAAGAAAGTAAAGTAACCTATTGAGACAAATATCACATCAGGGACTTACTAGGCTCACATTTCAAATCTTTCTTGATGTCATCTCTGTGTGACCTGGGACAATTCATTTTATCTTTCCCGGGCTCAATTTCTTCATCTGCAAAATTGGGGGTTGGACTAGATCCAAGATTCTGAAGTGCCTTCCAACTCTAAATTTATGAACCCTAAGACCATTTTTCTCAATGTGCTAGGCTCTCACAAAACCTAGTAGTGCTCTGCAGTTTAATGACTTCTTGTGACATAATCTCAATAATCAGGGGGACATAGTAATATTCACTAAAGAAGCTAATTTTAAGGGAAAAAAATTAACCTAATAAAGAAAATGGGGAGGTATTCATACATTATTCACCTATATCTCTTTACAATCCCTCAACAATTCTGAGCTCTTAGTCTATGTGATGTTTTGTACTTGCAATTATTTGGAAGTTTAGGCAGTTTTGTTTTAGATAAGAAGGATGCTCAAGAAAGAAAAGATTTAAAGGAACATGCCATCTGAGGTCAAGAAAACAGACCAGCTTTTCTTTCATTAATATTGTAAACAACAACCAATCAAATGACTTCCTTAGAGAATGGGCATTATGTGGTCTAGAAAAAAAGATTGCATGAGATTTTTGGTAATCAGCATGGACAAAAAGCATTGTTTCTACAGGCCATCTGCCAGGGAAATATAATTATTCTTTTAAACAAATATCTGAATGCCTCCCAAGAAAGAAATTTAGCTAGATGCTATGAAAGATACAAAAATGAACTTATCAGGTAAGTGAGGAAGAGGAGAAAGGTGTACAATTAGACAAAATACAGGAGAATATATGATAAATATCAAACATTCAACAGTCTATGAATCCTATAATAGGATTCAGGAAAAAAGAGATGGCATTTTCATTGTGGCAGGGGTTCTTCTTTATGTCATGAAACCTATCTTTGACAGTCTGGTAAAGCTTATGGGAACTTTCTCAGTTTATTTTTAATGCACAAAATTAAATACACAAGATTATAATGGAAACCAATTACTGAAATATAGTTAGCAAAATTTAGACATGGAAGAGACTTCAACCCATCATTTCACCAATGAGGAAACTGGCTCTGAGAAGTCTAACCTCCAACCTCCTCTATATCACAAAAGAACTAAGTGGAAAAGTTAGGATTTGAACCTAAGTATGTTAAATCTAAATCCTATCCTCTTTCATGATAGAGGGAGCAGGTAAGTTGAGTATGAAAAGAATTCTATGTATAAGGCATAGCATGAAAAAACCATGGCAAAGAAGCACAAGGTAACTTTGGAATATGAGCAGACTGTTTGGGTGGAGTAAAGGTACAGTAAAATTAAGGTGGAATTAAGGTGAAAAGGTGTGGATCAGATAGCTGATGGTCTTCAATATCAAAATCAAGGAGTTTGGGCTATTATCAATTTAAAGTAACCAAGAAAGCACTCCTTTAAAATATTTGAAAAATGCTGTTTTAAAAAAAAAGCTGTCCTAATGTTCAATCTCAGAAAAACCTTAGAAATGATTTAGTTTGTCTTGAAACTTAAACCAGTTAATCCTACACATTAGGTTATTAATGTCTTACAGGTAGAGTAAAAAGTTAAAAAAAAATTGACTGTATAAAATGTGAATATTCATGTGATTAAACACCATTAAAAATATAAAAAGGATCTACATTACCCTGGTGGTAAAGGCTGTGGTCTCTCCCATGTTGTAGTTCGTGTGTTATGATCAACATAATAGGTCCTATCATGAGGATCTTTTCTCTGTTCCCACCTTTAAGTAAGAGAAAACAGCTAAGACATTAAGAAAACATCTTCTTGTAATATAATTGACACAAAAAATACTTACATAAAAGAATTAACAGTACAAATGATCTGCCAAAAAACTCTAAATTATGGCTCATTCTTAAATATTTCTTTTCCATTAATAATGTTACCTTTCTTTTTATAGAATTTATATATCATCTCATCTGTGAAGAGGGACTGCAAGTACCATTATCTCCATTTCACAGTAAGGGAAACAGATGCTCAGTTTGATTAAGAAACTTGCCCAAAGGAACACTGGGGTGAGTATTTAAACTCAGAACTTTGACTCAAAATTCAATGCCCCATGCAAAACTGAACATTAAGAGAATTCAAAATGATACAGAAATGATGAGATTTAATCAAATACTTAAGAACCCTCTTGTCAAACCTGGCAGTTGGCTTAATTTCAACCACTAAGCACCAAGAGATTATGCTGTCCTTTAAGCCTGGAGCTGAAAAGTCTGACACTGATTTAAATGCCTTTAAGCAGCAATAATCTAAAATGTCACAAGATGGGGGTGCTGCTCCATGAAAATTCATTCCACTAAATATATAGGAGTGTGGCTATCACTATCACTCTTTTTCAATCTTCCTCTGAATGCCAGAACTTGCATTTTGAATTTTCTCCCATTTCCCTTCCATTGTATCACAAACACATATATGTATTACAGTCAGAAATCATCTTCATGCTGAAGGGTGGAAGAGGCCCACAGAGATGAGGCTTGGCCAAGGTCACCAGAGCCAAGACTTGAATCTGCTTCTTTTACTTTATATTTTGCTATATTACAATGACTCCATCAATTTTTTATGTTGGTAACAGTTAGTAACTAAACATTTATTAAATGTCTACTGTGTGCCAAGCCCTGGAGATACAAAAAAGACGTAAAAACACAGTCTCTGCTCTAAAGGAAATTAAATTTAATGGATTTAGCAACAAAAAAACAAACCAAACAAGTGATTCACAAGATAAAGAAATAATTAACAGCAAAGGCATTAGAATTAAGAGAAGTTGAAGACGGCTTTCAATAAAGATGAGATATTAGATGGGAATTAAAGAATGCCAGGAAGATCAGAAGTGAGTGTGGAGGAACAACATTCCAGGCATGAGGAAAATCCAGAGATTGCCTAGAGCCAATAGGTGATATGTCTTGTTCATGTAACAGCCAGAAAGCCAGTATCACTGAATTAGAGAATGTGTTAGAGAGTAAGTTATAAGACTTACGTAGGAGGAAATGTAGGAGGGGTTAGGTTATGATGGGCTTTGAATGCCAAACAGAGCATTTTGTATTTGATTGTAGAATCAATAGAGAGTCAATGAAGTTTGGGGAGAAATGGGGTGATACTGTCATGACTAGACTTCTGCTTAAAGAAAATCACACAAAAAGCATCCTTTTCCATTATTCTCTCCTACCACACTACACATAAATAAACTGTTCTCTGAACATTTGGATTTTATAAACTGAAAAAGAAGCAAAAGAGATCCAAAGGAGAAAGCTAAAGAATGGCTTATAGAAAATAAGGAGATGGCAGTAATAGATAGTCAAGGCAACAGAGGGAACAAATTCTCTCTCATGTCTAGTATTTCTTGGTGAAGATACTAGAGTGGTTTGCAATTTGCTTCTCCAGCTCATTTTACAGATGAGAAAACTGAGGCAAACTGGCTTAAATGACTTGCCAAAGATCACATAGTGCCTGAGACCACAGTTGAACTCCAGGCACTTCAGCCATTGTGCCACCTAGTTGCCCCTGGTTTAGCCTTAGATTTTTATTCATACTTCACTCCCAATTTGTTTTTGTATTTCTTTAGTTACATATTTTGCTTTGGTTGCATTTTCAAATATATGTGAGTGACTCATTAGGTGAACAGTATCCAATTTCACTTTTTATTGAAAATTAAGCACTCTCTTCTTCTAATCAGTTATATACAGCTTTCTCCTAAATTCTCACCAAGTTAGTCACACTCTTTTGACAAAGGCTTTTAGAATTCAAGATTACCTCCATGTTGTGGTGAGGCACTGAAATAAGATTGTACTGAAGTATATTTTTAAAAATTCTAGTTCTTTCTAATCTTATTTTGTTTATGCTCATAATTTCATTATCCTAGATGTAGAAAAGATTCATGCTTTATTCAGAATGACAGTTTGTGGGACAATATTATAGACATTCCGCCTCATTACTGATTGAAATAAACATTTCCACAGAGATACACTCTTAGGTTGCCACAAGAAAGAGGGGATGGAGGAAGTGAGGAGAAGGTGGGATAAGTATTTAGGCTCTGAAAATCTGAGATAATTGGGAGAAAGATAAAGTTATTAACAGGAGGAACTAGTTATAATGAGATGAGTTTGGAGTGGTTATAGCTATCTAGAAAGAGTTATAAGAAGTAAAATGGAGTTTGTTAACAATATATTAATGGTATTACTGCAAAACAACATTTGCTAGTGAAACATTTTGCAGGATATGCTATTTTTCACTTGGAATGTGATGAAATTCATTATATAAAAAATAATGGTGGAAAATGAAATAGAAGAAAAAATCGCATCTGGTGCCTACATCCTGAGGCACCTACATACTATCCAATAATTTTTAAACTTTTAAGTTGTAAATTAATGCCCAAAAGTGAATCCATTCTTTATAATCTAAAACTCTAGGTAATTTTTATAACAGAAGATATTACCTATTAGTCAAGAAGTATAATGTCTACATCTATTACTTGGGTGGCAAGAGGATCAATTTGGGGGTATATTTAAATGAGGATTTTTGGTGGTGGTGGTGGTGGTGGTGGTGGTGGTACTACTAAATGACCACTGAGGTCTCTTTTAAACTGTCAAACTTTGGGATTCCGTGTAGTAAGTAACAAAAGAAAAACGACTGATAACAAAAGTTAGGGGATCTACATTATAACCTTGAACTAACCAGAGTTGTGGTTTTAGGTAAATCACTTCACCTCTTTAGGTCTAATCTATAAATGAAATGGTTGGACTAGAATCCTAGAACTTCAAAGTAAGAAGGGATATCAGAGAATTTCTATACCCATTTTTACACATAACATAAATCTTATCTATAACACTCTCATTAAGTCAGTCATCTACCCTCACCTTCAAAACCTCCAAAGTCAAAGAACTCACCTTCTAAAACATTCCATTTTTTGATTTCTAATTGTTTGGAACTTTTTCACTTTGGTCAAATGAAATCTGCCTCCCTTATAAGTTGTGTTTTCTAGCCCAAGCAATACATTTTATGCAACTTTTAAAATGTCTCTTCAAATAAACTGATCTGTTGTAACTCTAATATTCTCTAAGAAGCTTTTATAAAAAACGAGAACCTATAATAAAAAATTATATTGCCTGCCTAGTTGTATTAGGATAAAGAATATATATTAGATAAAGAATATACTTAAAATGAGGAAGAAAGTAAAACTTATGAAAGATAAAGGCTTGAAATTTGGAAATATTGCTACTATAGTCACCTAACATAACAGCTCAAAAGGACAACACTTTAGTTTTTCGACAAGTAATTATTAAAAGAAGTCAATGAGGAAGTAGAATTTACTTTGTAGATAAGTATTGG
This sequence comes from Potorous gilbertii, assembly GCA_028658325.1. NCBI lineage: Eukaryota > Metazoa > Chordata > Mammalia > Diprotodontia > Potoroidae > Potorous > Potorous gilbertii. Next base: position 117,990,083 of record CM053773.1, read on the forward strand.
GACATATTCCATACCATTATCCATAAAGCAAGAGATAAAAACTATCTGGTAAAATTTCCAACAATAGTATGTTCTGATTAGCTTAGTCCTAGACTTAATTGAGAGTTAGAGTTTTAATTTCTGATGAAAACAGTATGTTCCTAAAAAGTCTTTTTCAACTATATCTGGTATAGTATAGTAAACATGAATGAATCTTTGTCGATTGAATTTTTTCCCATGGTTCCAGCTCATTTGGAATTTAAATTTTCACTATAAGGGAATGTAGATCTAAAAATTGTACCATAGGTTGACACTTCTCAAATGAATCCTAAGTAATTAATTGTTACTTCTGTTGTGATTTAACTTCAAATATCTAATACAGTTAGAAAGTCTGTTAAAAGTCTAAATTTTTCTTTTCTTCTAAATTGGCAAACTATATTTTGATATTAAATAAACTAGGATTAAAAGAACTACACTAATGTAAAATAGAGGATTTATAAGTAACAAAAACACATCATCTCTAATACTACAGCACTATATTCAAGGCATTAACATATCTAGAATAAATTGCTTCTAGCCATCCTTTTTTAATCACTAACTTATAAAAGTTCTTAAGAGTAATACTCAAGATTCTCTTTTGCCAAAATATTACCCTTAAAACACTTTATCTTTATGAAAAGGCCTACCAAATAAATCTGATTGTAGTGTGTTTAATACCATATATTTCAACTGTACAACTGAGTCTTAGATTTAAAAGTAATTACTCAATTGAATAAAGTCTGGATCAAATTAGTTAGAATCCATGTTTTCAATATATAAAGTAGTATAAATACTTGATACTTACATCAAACATCATCACATACATTACTATCAAAAATATCTGACATACCCGGGTGGCAAAGGTTCTGTGATGGAATTTCCAGGCTGTTGCCTTATAGGTTCTTCAGGTACATTAGAAGATTGTCTAGGTTTGGCAGCTTCAATAGTAGAACTATTTTTTAAGTTGGAGGCAGAGTCTACAGTATTTAAAGCTTCATGTCCCATTTCTGCACTAGCTGAAGCAAAGTAAGCACTATTTTCAGAGCACTCAGGAATTTCTTGAGTTATAGGATCTGTAGAAGTAGTAGTATTAGTGCAATCAGTAGATACGGGAGTTTCTTCAGATCCTATTACAGTCTGAGGAGCAGGTGTGTTATCAACTGCTGCAGTTGAAGATGATTCTCCATTAACTGTAAAACAAAAATGAAAAAATCTCAATCAAGAAATGATAATGCAAAAGTATTTTAAGTCAAATACTACCACTTATCAAATATTCAATTTATGTTATATACCATAGTAAGTAACAAGGAAAAATACATATAAAACAATGATCATCTCTTCAAACATGCACATCTTAGGGAAAAATAATAACTATTGGAATATTTGAGAGTACATTAATTGTCCAGAAATTGAGAAAGCACAATTTTGGACTTAAAAAATTTGACGTTAGTTATCAATTTACAAAAATAGTAACATAAAGGTTTTTCACCTGAGGGAGGGACCAAATATTTTGATTTTGATTATAACCTATGAAGCCTGTTTTTTTCCTTTGTTCCCTTATAGCTGACAGCAAAACATTAAAGGAATGGTATTGCCCTGCCTCCCCAATGTAGTGTCAGAGGAGTTGGGTTTGGTAGCATTATCTAGAGGGATCCTTGATATGACCTCTAGGGAAGAAACCTCGATCTAGAGCATATATCTATTATCTTTCCAGGCTCCTTGACCTCTGATGACAGCATAACTGGCCTTCTTACACATAATGCTTCTTGTGCTGAACCAAGATCTTTTTGTAGCCTGACCCTATTGTTTTCTGGAAGTCCACTAACTTAGGTTGTAAGCCATTTATTCTCCCCTTGAAGGGAGAAAGGATAGCTAAAAGCACAAATGACGGGAAAGAAGATGGAGGGAAATACACAGATTGTAATCATAACTGTGAATGTGAATGGAATGAATTCTCTCATAAAACGGAGACGGATAGCAGAATGGATTAAAAGCCATAATCCAACAATATGCTGCT
>CM053773.1:117992617-118034694 GCA_028658325.1 Potorous gilbertii
CGCAAATCTCCTTCACTGTGTTGCTGCGCGGCCTCCACTGCTCCAGAATTTGTCAGGAGTTCTTTTTACGGGAAATCTATGGGCTGTGGGTTCGGACCTAGCATAGGTGAGTCTTTCTACTCCGCCATCTTGGCTCCGCCCCTAAGCTAGTTATTTTTGAAGGCTGGAAATGATGCCGAAAGTCATCCTGCTTCCTGGCATTCAGACTTAGAACAGCTTCAGCTTTATGATTTGCAAACTCAAAAGCAAGAGAAATTATTCTGATTAAAAAAAAAAGAATAGCTCACAAAGTCCATGTACATAATAAAAGCCTGTTGTGATTTAAGTATTGTGAATACAGCTAACTCATTTAATAGTCTCAGGTTTTCTGATTTCCTCTAGATTTTTTTCAGTTTTTTTTCCTAAGTTTGAAAGTTTAGGGTGGGACTGCTAATAGTAGATTGCAGTAAGAAATTAACAGCTGGCATCAGAGAGTGAAGACAAAAGAAATAATCAGAAAAGTCTAGGAATTTGGGACCATTTAGTATAGAGGCAGACAGTCCTTCATGAATTACAGCACAGTGTAATAATTAAGATTCATAATCAACATTATAGTGTCAGCCTCAGTCATCAAGAAAAGTTTGGAATCATGTTCCATATTATCTGTCTAAAACAGCAAAATGTGTGTAATATGTATTAGAAAATTCTTCAAAGCTTTACTGCTTGAAGGAAGGGGCACTTTATACCCAGGAAAAATTAATTTACCCAGGAAATTCAGTTCACTGCAAGTATTGGTTAAAGTAAATACTACCGTATGAAGTGACATATGTCCAGTTACATTTTTTTGTTGTAATTATGTTCTTTAGGTGAAAAATTGTTAAAACAGTTTCTAGCATTGGTTCTGGTGAATTATTTGGATGTCAGTTAAGTAGTTCCACTTTTTTTTTATTAAACTAGTTCTGACTCTAGTGCCTTTATAATTTAAAAGTTGTAGAAAATTCTGAAGATAATTGGACTAATGTAGTGACCACATTTTTTGGATTGGAAATTAATAAGCAAAGTAACAGACTCTTAAAAATCTGTAGTGATGCATAACAATAAATTGTCTATGTTTTCCATTTTCAATGCTGAACATTCCATTTTTGTGTAAAAATTTTAATAGAACTGATACAGCATAGTTTGAAAGCTAGCCCATTTTCTGGTTCTATTTAGACATTTGAAATTCAGCAGATGTTACTCATCTTGATAGTCAATAGAATTTTATATCTTCCTGTAAGCACCTGAACTTAAAGAATTTTGTATTGTATCAAAGAACTTAGCACATATGTGAAACTTTGATGGACAGACATAAAAAAAAATTTATAAATCATTGTGTCCTAATGGGTTCCAGGATTAAGACATTTTGATTAGATTCTTTTTTAACATTTAATAGTAACTTGGCAGTGTTTTCCAGATTTGTTATCTAGCTTAAGATATTTCTCCATAAAGTTCATATTAGCAACTTGAATTTTTAAAGAATCTCATTTTTCTAAATGAGTGCCTACCCTTTTGGTTGCATAATACTTATAGAAAAGGCTTTTAAATTATTCTAGTAGTCAAAAAGACATCATTTGAATAAAAGATTTAGTACTAATACACTAAGTTGTGTATGTTCCTAAATAATTTTCATGTAAATAAATGTAATATTCTGAGGTGGTAGTAAGGAAAGAACTGTAACAAATTCTCACCTTCACAAAGGAAACAGTACTTTGATTAGAGAGCATAGTATGATATATGCAGTAAGTTTGAAAGAGAAGACTATTTCTGAAGGGTTTCAGAAGAATCATTAACTAGTAGTGCTAAAAGTAACAAATCCCTTCCTTGGCCAAGTGAAACCAAAGCCTCAGTTTGTACTTTTGAGTCCCTCCATTCTGTATCTGAAATTAGTTAGCATAATTCATCGTAGGTCCTCTGAAATAGTGGTTGATCATTGCCTTGACATTTATTCCCAAGGCTTGGAAAGTTGTCTCTATTGTTGTTACTCAAATGAGAGGGCATTTGTAAGGCACTTAGCATAATCTAGCCTGCCACCCTTCTCCCCTATTTAAATTGTGCTGCTTCGGGTCACTTTACTCTGCCTCAGTTCAGAGAGGTTTTCCCAAGTTTCTCTGAACAAACCTCTGTCATTATTTCTTACAGCACAATAATATTCTTTCACATTCTTATACCTTAATTTGTTCAGCTTCACCTTGCGATCACAAAAAATCGTAGTTGCAATTAATGTTTTTATATATATGGATCCTTTTCCTCTTTGTTCTCTTTAGAACTCAGGTGTGGTAATGGTATCACTAGATCAAAAAGTAGGCACAACTGAATATCTTTTTGGGCAGAGTTCCAGATTCCTTTCCAGAGTGTATGAACCAGCTAATTGCTTCGTCAGGAGTAATGTACCTGTTTTTCCACAATCTCTCCATCATTTGCCATTTTCTTTGTTTTTTAAACAACTTTGTCAATTTAATGGATATGACATGTAATCTCAATATTTTAATTGAAACTGCTCTAGTTACTAGTGATTTAGAGCATTTTTTCATATAGGTATTTGTAGTTTGTATTTCTTCCTCTGAAAAGGAGCATTTATCAATTGGGAAATCCAGTTCCATTTTTGTAGTTGAATAGAATTATTTGTAAGTCAAAAGAATTTTGTAAACTATTCATAAGACTTTCTTTCTGAATCCCTATAAAGCATTACTGGCTTTAATGGGAATTTTGCTCTTCATAACCTCTAGTGAAGGGAAACATAAAATTATCTAATTCATATCATTCCATCTTTTCCACAAGAAAAATAAGAGAAGCTTTATCGAATGTTTTTCCTAAAATTTAGATTAGTTATTTAGCTTTCCTCTGGTGTACTTGGCTAGTAACCCTGTCATAAAAGGACAGAAGTCTCATCTGGCATAACCTTTTAAAAAAATTTATTTAGTATTTTATTTTTCTCCAGTTACAGTCAAAAAATAATTTTTAACAGTTGTTTTTAAAATTAAGAGTTCCAAATTCTCTTTCTTTCTTTCTTTCTGTCCACCCGGACCCTATGTCCCATTGAGAAAGCAAGCGGTTCAGTAGAGTTTTATACATGTGTAGTCATACAAAACATATCCATAATAGTCATGTTGTGAAAGAAAACATAGACCAAAAAAACTCAAGAAAAATAAAGTTAAAAAGGTATGCTTCAATCTGTATTCTGTCACCAGCAATTCTTTCTCTGTGGATGGATAGCATTTTTCATCCTAAGTCCATCAGGGTTGTCTTGGATTGTTGTATTCCTAAGAATAGCTAAGTTATTCATATCTTAAAATACTGCTTTTTTACTTTGCACACAATATATTTTACTTTGCATCAGCCCATGGCAAGTCTTTCCAGGTTTTTCTGAGAGCACCCTGCTCATCATTTCTTATAGTACAATAGTATTCTGTCATAATCACATACCACAACTTGTTCAGTCATTCCCTAGTTGATGGGCATCCCCTCAGTTTCTAGTTCTTTGCTCCCAGAAAAGAGCTGCTATAAATATTTTTGTGCATATCGATCTTTTCTTTTTTCTTTTTTATCTCTTTTGGGATACAGACTTGATAGAAGCAATAGCTAGATCAAAGGTATGCATAGTTTATAGCCTTTTGGGCATAGTTCCAAATTGCTCTACAGAATTGTTGAATCAGTTCACAATTCCACCAAGAGTGTTTGTTAATGTCTCATTTTTCTCACATCCCCTCCAACATTTGTCATTTACTTTTGCTCGCCTATTACCCAATCTAATAGGTATGAAGTAATGCCTCAGAATTGTTAATTTGCATTTCTCCAATCAGGATTGAGTTAGAGTACTTTTTCATGTGGCTATAAATAGCTTTGATTACTTCATCTGAAAACTGATCATATCTTTTGATCATTTATCAACTGGGGAATGTCTCTTGTTTTTATAAATTTGACTCAGTTCTCTATGTTTAAGAACTGAGGCTTTTATTAGGAAAACTTGCTTCAAAATTTTTTTAAAAGTTACTATTGCTTAACTCCACCTCATTTCCCTCCCTCCCCCCTACCCCCCGTTTATTGCTTCTGATTGTCCCTTCCCTTCTGTCAAACACCACCACCCCTTTTCTCTTCTCCCTTCCCCGCCAACTTTCCTACAAGGTAAGATAGATTCCTCTGCCCAATTGTGACTCTACCATATTTGAATTATTTCTTCCTGGCTGTTTAACAATCTTTTCTCCTTGACCTGTGAACTCTAGAATTCGACTATAATATTTCTGGCAGTTTTTGTTTTAAGGTCTCTTTCAGGAGGTGATCAGTGGATTCTTCCAGTTTCTATTTTATACTCTGTTTCTAGAATGTCAGGGCATTTTTTCCATGATAATTTCTTGAAAAATGATGTTTAGACTTTTTTTCATCATGGCTTATTTAATATTGTGATGTTTAATGAAGATTGTTAATCTGATGTTAGATAATTAATGCCTTTGGTGCTTTTAACAGTATATATGAATATATAAGTATGTAAATATGTGACATGTAACGTGTGACAGATAGCTTTTTACACATTGAAGGACGTAATTGAGAAATTTAATTGATTAGAGCCATGCTAAAAAGATATTTTAGTATCTTTTGATTTTAAAATATTCTCAATATTCCATGATAAGAAACTGACAAAAACTTAAAGCATTATACATCTTGGTTACTTTGATTTTGTGAGCTTTTTATGGACAAATGAAAAATTTCTAATATATATTAACAATCTATTATAAAATACTACATATAGTAAGTTTAAACATTTTTGAACCAAAAAAAAAACCCCAAAATAAGTTAAATACCAAAGTGTTTAAGTATAAAATATCCTGTAATCAAGAATTAGGTTTTCAAGTAATAATTCTAGATTTGTCTCACTTTTTAAAATTTTGTTTTTATGAATTGAACCTTTTTTCCCCCCAGTGAGGATCCATCCCGTTTGCAGTAATTAATATTTAGAGGTTTTAATTCAATGAAATGCTCATCTGAAGTATAATATCTTAATACTCAATGTGTGTGTGTAGAGGTATGTGTGCTCTAAGATTTGAATTCAGAGCGATGTAATTCGCCCATTTTTCCTCCCAAGTATTATGTTCATTTTAAATATAAAAATATTGAAGAAAAACAATGTGAATTAGCTGAATCCAAATAATCTTATGTTTTTAGTGATCATTAAGGTAGTTATTTTAAATTATTATTTCCTTAATTACAGTGTGATTTAAAGATTTCACTTTTATCTATTTTTAAAACTTTTCTTTTAAACATTACAATGTTTTCTGAGATATCTACCTTTTCTACTTTCTCCCTTTTCCATTTGGTTTTTGCGGAAGGATCTTTTGGTAGTTGTTGTTGCCCACATATTATGTCTTCTATTAGGGAAATAAATATTGTGAAAGCAGTCTCTACAATTGGTCAACCATTCTTACCACAGATAACATGTTTTTATGGGAATCTTTGCTTTCAAATTTATTACTCTGTCCAAATGCATATTTGGACTGAAAAGATCTTAGCTATAAAATTAAATAGTATTTCTAGGTTTTACGATATTTAATTCTTTTTTAAATAAAGAGCACCTTCAAATGCTTGGTCTTTTTTTTTTTCTGTTCTAAATCAGGCTTCAATGTTATCTGCAGAAAATGATCCTCTTGGTCCTTTACCACCAGGTTGGGGTAAGTTAATATACTATTTCTGCAGGTAAATAAAGATACTGTATGCTATAGGAATCTTAAATTAAATTTATTATTCCCCCCCCCTTTTTTTTTTTTAGAAAAAAGAGTAGATTCAAATGACAGGGTTTACTTTGTTAATCATAACACAAAAACAACACAGTGGGAAGACCCAAGAACTCAAGGGTAAGTGAGAGTACAGTGTGTTCAGTTTGTACTACATTCAGCTTGCCTATATATTCGTTGAAAAATACTAAAAGAGCAGATATTTTTGATGTTCAAAAATCATGTTTAACTTATTTTAATAAATTTATCTTATAGTTTATTGCCTGAAAGCCCCCTTCCGGAGGGCTGGGAAATCAGATATACTAGAGAAGGTCTTAAATATTTTGTTGATCATAATACAAAGACAACAACATTTAAGGATCCTCGCACTGGGAAATCCTCTGTGTAAGTAATAAATTAAAGTTCTTTTAAAATATTACTTTTTGTTTTTGGCAAAGCATCTAATTTAGTACCTGGCAATGCTTAAAGTTTATTTATGTTTGTGATATAAAATCTATAGCAATCTAAATATAGAGATTTATATAAACATGTTAATATATTGTACATATTATGAATTAAAAATCTGTAGTTTTGTAAATTTGTTATTGATGGGGAATAAGATATAGATTTTCCAGGTAACTAAAGCTAAATTTATCAATAAATGTTTGACCATCTATAAACAGAGTATTTTATCCAGTGTTATAAAGATTAAATAGAAAAATGAGAGAAACAGTATCTGCCTCCAAGGTCTGAAGAAAAAGAAACATGACTCAAGTCCAGGCACTTTACCCTACTACCATTTTTTTTTTAACATCAGAATATAGGACAAAATAAACACATGCATTTCTCTTACATAGTTATTCTGGGTCCTCTTGGTTCTGACCTTGTGACTTAACTAAAAGATATATAAGATAACAAACAGGGACTACCCAGCTTTTCATAACTGCAGCACCCCATGAATGGTCTGCTTGCCTCCCTCTAATCCTGAGGTTTTATATTCCTTTATAATCCAGAGTAACCAAGCAACTCAGGGACACTTTTAAAATGCTACACTTAAGGGTAAGAAAATGAAATTCACAAAATGAAATTGATTATATTTTAATAGGTAGGAAACAAAAAAATCTCTGGAGTCATTTTGAATCAGCTGTGTGTCCAGGTCGTTCTGTATTCAGGTTAATCATTGAATTATTGGAGCACAAAGACATCTATGCCAAATCATCGGAAGGAATAAATATAGAAGACATACTGTGCAACTCAAGGCTCACCTGACTGATTAAAATAACTACTGATACCAAAAAAATGAACGAGGGGTAAAAGAACAAATGTTGACACAGACTTTCCATTTCCTAACAAGGTGTAATCTGTGTAAATCACCACCACAAGAAAATAAAAAACTTAGAAATTACCTCTTCCAATAAGCACGGGCACTCACAAAGTACAGAGAGATGGCAGCCATGGTTAATGCTAGTATATAATAAAAACTATATAAGGGACTGATTAAAATCATCACCCAATGGAACTGAGAAACAGTGGGCATAAAATAAGTGTATAGAAAGGTGATAAATAGGGCATTCTTAGAGACCCTGTAAAATTATATCGCATTCCTAGAGCATTTAATAACATCAGTAATGATAGCTAGCATTTATATGGTGTTTTTAAGGTTTGCAAAGCAGTGAACTGCTGTTAAGATGATTGATTGACAGATGAAGAGAAGACAAGTTTCCTGCTGTTATTGTTAGTTGTAAAGAAGCATTTCATTTGGGCATGATATTAACACCCTCCTAAGGGCTTTTCCTCCAGAGATTGCATGTATGTCAAAATTATATGATGCCTTGAAAGATATAATGCAGAAATAACTTTCATTCTTTGCAACCATCATGGAGGAAATGCAGAGTAAATTACAAACAGAAGAGGTTTTTCTTCCAGATAGATTGGGAGGTGTTCCAGATGTTCCTGTTTATGCTCATCACATCAAGTTCCTGAATATTTCAGAACCTTTTAAGTGAGGCCTAATTAGCCATGCAGGAAGAAACTAAAAGGATGAAGAGTGCTTATTGTCCATACTGTGATACACAGTTGGATGACAGCCCTTCAGAGCTGGACCATCAGTAAAAATACATATTGGACAGACAATGCAAATAGGCACTGAGGTAGACCCGGAACTGAACAGAAAGAGAAAAGATTGGATTGAATAGAATCACAGAATATGATAGTTTGCCCATAAAGTGTCATTGAAAAAGCAATGGTGAGTAAGTACTGTGATGGGCATGAGCCAAATTAACATAATACTAATGAGAGGTTACATATGAGTAACATAAAAAATATCAGAGAGATAGGGAACTGAAAAAGAAGATGGATCAATGTAAGGAGTCAGACTGTCCTGTCCTAATTATACCATTTGTAGGGTAGCATACCCTGCAAGAGAATACTGAAGTAATCAAAGAGAGAGAGACTTGTTCCAGCTTGATTATTAACAGGATTAATTTTCTTAATTGGATTAAGGGAGTTGACTCACAAGAGGTCAGTTGTCCTGGACAGCAGTAGAACAAAGTAACATTGTGGATCCCTGTACCAACCCCAGGCCAGGTATTATATAGGATGGTGCAGCATCATGTATAAATTTTCCCATGAAGTAATTGAAACTTCTTTTTCTGTTTACCTTTACTCAGGGAAGTTTATGTTCTTTCTTTGGAGTCATAGGTCACCTTCCCATTCTGGTCTACCCTCCTGTAGCCAGACTTAGTGCAAAACTAGAGGAGACAGCCCACTTGCACCCTTGGTGTCCACTCAGTGTCAGTATAAACTTGAGTTGTTACTTTGAATTAGAACTGTGGTACTATAATATGGTAATACCTGCAGATTATATAAAGCTGTTCCCCAATATATTAAATACCTTTGTGCTTTTAGAGTTTTTTCACTATCTTTCCTCTACTGCGATGTTCTCTTCTTAGGCCACTACTAAGTCTTCTCTGAGTCTCCTATATTTTATATATAATCATTGGAGCAATGGTCTGGATAGTTACTCTATTTAAAGAATAAATTTCATGGATGGCGTAACAATCTTGTTGTTTCTCAAAGTTATTTTTCATTTTGGTATTTAGAGTTGTATGGGTTTAAGGAAAGAACTAAAAATCTGACCATAGCATTGTTATTGTGTTTTTTAATAGGGTTTTTTTCCTCCCCTGGTTTAATATTATCCCTTCATTGTATCCAAAACTGCTCACTGTACCTTTAACCAATAATCTGTTCATTACTAAATCCAATTATCTTTTTCAACATTTCATCCTTCCTTTTGTTATTGTTGGACTCCCTGTCTTTTCATTACCTTTCCATGATTTTTCTGATGCTACTCTCCTGGTTCTCTTCCCACCTAAGGTTCCTTCTCAGTCTCAATTTTTAGGTCATTATCCATGTCCCACCCTCCATATGTGAGTCTATACCAAGGCTGTTTGGGGCTATCCTAGGTCATGAATACCTTTGACTATATATTCAGAGCTAAAAGGGATTATGGGGGCCATCTGATCCATGTCTCATTTTATGGATGATAGAATTGAAGCCCAGAGAAGTTAATTTACTTTCTTCAAGTTCACATAGGAACTAAGTGACAGAAATGAGTACTTGATACTCAATTTAGAGAACTTGAAGTTTTTCCAATTTTTTTCTCCTGCCTTTCCTTTTTGCCTTTCTCTAAACTCTTGCTTGGTAATTTCATCACCTTCTATGGATTGAATTAATATAATCAGTACTTAATATCTGACCTGAGTTCTAGTCCTTCCTAATCAGTTGGCTATCTCTTGGACTACTCCACTTGGATGTCTCAGACATCTTAAACTCTGCGTGCCTAAAATGAAACTTAGTGTCTTTGCTCCCAGTCCATTCTTCCTCCTAAGGATCCATATTTTAAGTCTCACCCATTCTCAGAGCCGTATTTGACTGCACTCTCACTCACTCCCTATACCCAATTACTTGCCAAGTCCTACCAGTTCTACACAAGAAATCTCCGCTTCATCTCCTTCTCTGTATTTAACCTAGTCATCACTTTAGTTCAGGCCAACATCATCTTTTGCAAGGAGCCATTGAAATAGCTTACTATTATTTCCACGCCTCCATTATCTTCTCTTTTGCAATAGGTTTTCAGTACAGATGCCAAATTGATATGCCTAATGGGTACATTTAATCTTATTACCTGCTCAAAAAAACATGTAAACTCCTTTGTTCAGCCTTTAAAGCCTTTCACATTCTGGCTCTACCCTATCTTTATATATGTATATATATGTATATGTATATATATTACACATATCTCCCCATACAGTCTAAATTCCAACCAAAAAGTTGAGTGGGGTTGGACTAGATGACCTTTGAGGTTTCTTCTAACTCAGACTTTATATGATTTTACTAATTTATTTTCTATTTCGTTTAGAACTAAAGGGCCACAAATTGCTTATGAGCGCAGCTTTAGGTGGAAACTTGCACACTTCCGTTATTTGTGCCAGGTACTAAAAATATGACATTCATAAAGATATTTGCTTTTGTCTTTACATAAAATATATATGTATATTAAGTGATATTACTTGTATTTCTAGTCTAATGCACTACCCAGCCATGTGAAAATCAATGTGTCCCGGCAGACATTGTTTGAAGACTCTTTCCAACAGGTAAGACTATATTCAATATTGCTAATATTTACAAAAAAAATACAAAAAATGGTACCACCTTATTATATCATAACTTTTATAAATATTGAGGTTTTTTTTCAGCTTATAAATCATATAGCAGACCTTTACTTAAAATTTACATATGGCTTAATGTACAACATTCCCTCTACTCATAGTGATTGAGTACCCATATAGTGAATTTTATTCATCATTCAAACACTTTGAGGTATAGTTTCAGGAACCTCCATGAAAATTTCTGTTCTCCAGATGTAATAAGAAATGTAACTTTATGTTCAGATATAACTGTATTTAAATATTTAATAAGTAATACTTCTCTTTCCCTTTCCCATATAATTTGTTAAAAGCAAGACTGTTGAAGCAGCCTGAAGATTATAATCTTCACCTTTAAATTGGTTGAATTAGGCATAACTACTATGTGCAATTCTTTCCCTGCAATTGGTTTTGTAAATGCTAGGACTTCAGCCAAGAAAAAAAGGAAAATGGTGTAATTTAGCCTAAATTCAGCCTCAGTCTCAGCAAATGTGTTGCTAATTTTATAAGGGAAAAATTTTTTTCTCTTTAAATCATGACAGAATATTCTCAGAATAGCAACTATACTCCTTACTGGAATTTTTGATCATTTGTGGAATCTTGCTTTTGGTGTTTATAGAGATTTTTATGTGTTGGCATTTGCCTGCTCCAACATACTGGGGCTCAGGATCTCCTGCTGGTTACCTGAGGTGGGGCTTGGCTGCTGGTTTGCTGGAATGCTTCTATTGTGAAATGCACTCCTCTTTTACCTGAGTGAGATGGACTTTTCTTGCCAACCGTAGAAGTTTCTTAGGCTAAAAGCTTGTTTCTACCTTAACCTTTTTTGCTTGTTGTGCTGTTGCAGGATTTGTTTGGGGGTGCTGCTTTATGGTTGTTTGGAAGTGAATATGGAAGAGTTACAGCGATTTACTGCTTCCTTTTCCATCTTGGCTCCCAAAAGTGTCCTATCTTGACTTTTTATGACCCTATTTTAGGAGTTTTCTTGGCAAAGATACTGGAGTGATGTTTGCCATTTTCTTCCCCATTACACTCTACAGATGAGGAAACTTGAGACAAATAGTGTTAAGTGACTTGTCCAGGGTCACCTAACAGGTGTCTGCAGTCACATTTGAATTCAGGTCTTCCTGACTCTAGGCTGACACTCCAGTGTTCCATTTAACTGTCCAAAGTGCAGTATACACTTTAAAGGGAAAAAAAAGGGTTTTTTAATTATTATTTTAACAAAGATGGGAATTGATGTTCCAAAAGGAGATATGACACAGACAAAAAATGTAGGTAGATGGTGTCATAGTAAGGAGATTGTCTTGCCCACATTAGCAAAAAGTTCAGTAAATATATATTTATTCTTGACTCTGTACTGCCTGGTATACTTCTCAAGTTTTCTATGTGGATGCATAGTCTTTTGAACTAGCCTAAAAATTCCTCAAAGACACAGGCTGTGTTTCCTATTTCTTTTGTCTCTCCTTAAGGTGTCAAGCATAGTACAAACTGTTACTCTCAGTTTACACAGTAGTTTTAGATACAAGATTTGTATTTAAGAATTTTTTTATTAGAACATTAGATTAATTCTGCTGAGAAAAAAATAGCCCTTTGACTTGATAAATAGTGATTCTCCAGGTATGATTTCTGAATTGCACAACTTTCAGTGCCACTGATTTAAAGAAGGTTTATATAGATTCAGGTGAATTTGATCATCCAGGTCAGTGGTGTCAAACTAAAATAGAATGAAGATCCTTCATGTATTGACTTAGAAAACAACATAGTTACGTTATCTATGTTCTATTGTATTTTTATTTATTTCCCAATTATATTTTAATCTTGTTTGGGCAACATTGCCTACATTTCAAACATTTGATCTTAGTAAACATTAAATATTTTGGTTGCATGGGGAAATGTTTAAGATTGTAGCTTTTTATGTTGCTGAATTTATTTGCATTTTTACCAGATCATGGCTCTAAAACCGTATGACTTGAGGAGGAGATTGTATGTAATATTCAGGGGAGAAGAAGGACTTGATTATGGTGGCTTGGCAAGGTAAAAAGACAAAACAAATGATTTCTTTTCAAATCACGAGGTTACATCATTTGGTGAAATAGATACATTCTTATAAAAGCACAAATGAGTTGAAATAACAACATGAAAGAAATTGTTATTTAACCCTGTAAATGAATTCATTTGTAATTATGTATAGTATTGTAATTTATCTTTCCTATAAGTTCATATATTTTTATTTTAAGTTTTATTAAAGTGAGGCATGCCTATATTTTTCATGAAATTTTTTGAAATTGTAACCTAAATGAAGCCTTCCTTTTCACTCCCATTCAAATTGAGTGACTTATCTCCCAGGTGATCATGTTCATAACTTCCATTCATTTCTCTGGTATCATTTAGTCATTTTGTAATGAAATTATTTTTGAAAATGCCTTATTTCTTCCACTAGGGTCTTCTTTCTTCCCAAACACCTAACACATTTGCATATAATATTGCTGTTTTGACTGATCTGTGATAAAAAGAGTATCTTTGGATACTCCTTCCAACAGTGCACAATCCATTCATATTTAATATCCTGTGTGATATTAAATGCGGTCTTCTAATTCTTCCTCAGAAAGTCCACCCAATATCTTTCCTCTATGTCATGTAGATGCTAGTGAAGTTCACAACCTGTCTGTTGATTAATCCTTACTCTTCATTACCTATCTTTTTTTTTCCAATTTCTTCACCTCTCTGATGATTTACTGCTTTTCAAGTAGAGTTCTTTGTTAATGTTTGATGAACTAATGAAATGAAAATTACTTATTTTGTTAATGATTTTAGTTTTGTGGGTGATACATTGACTACTAAAGTAAAGCTTTTTATGTGTTCATATCATTGCATATATCATCATTAGAAACAAATATTTAATGTGTAGAGCATATGCTAAAACACTTGGAACTTTTTTTCCATCAAAATTTAAATGTATACTAGACAATATTTTTAAAAAGTTTTCATACGCTAATTGTGAAAGTGGTACAATGTGTGTATGATAAGAAAATTCATAGAAAATATGGATTGTGATAAGAAGTATCCAGGGGTGGTTTGTGGAGAAGTTAAAATGTGAACTAGGCCTTGAGAATCCCCTATCCCCACCCCTACCCCAAAAAAGACATTTTTGTCAGAGTCCCTGTGAGCAAAAGACAAAGAGTAGATTTTGTGCAAAGTTTATATTTTTATTTATATACATACACACACACACGCGCGCGCACACACACATATATGATTAGTAAGAAATAAATCTGGAGAGTTAAGAACTTGCATGCTAGGCAGAGGAGTTTATAATTTATCCTGCACCCATTAAAAGGATGTGTGAAGCTTGTACAGTGAGAGGTATGTTTTTTTGATTTGTGCCTGTTGATCATTTTGTTTTATACCCTGTCCATTTAGTAATTGAAGACATGGAATGACTTGATCCTGTTTTCTTTCTTGTAGAGAATGGTTTTTTTTGCTTTCCCATGAAGTGCTGAATCCTATGTATTGTTTGTTTGAGTATGCTGGAAAAAGCAATTACTGCCTTCAGATTAATCCAGCATCAACAATCAATCCAGATCATCTTTCATACTTTTGTTTCATTGGACGCTTTATTGCTATGGTTAGTTCTTGATTTTTTTATATTACCATTTTGTTAACTGAATTTAGAATTTGTTGATAACCAAATATATGACATTTTTGCTTATCTGAAAGCCATTATTTCCTATTTGGAGTACAGTTTAAATTCAGTAGGAGATGTATTTTGTTCCAGAACATTAACAAAACTATATAATCAAGGAAGAAAGTATATACTAAAAAGTTAATTTGACTTTATATGGCTTTTTAAGAAGAGATATTTGCTCCTAATCATTTGACATTGAACCTAGCCAATAAAATGTATGTAGCTGTTGAATTACTTAATTTTCCAGAGAAAGGATTCAAATATTATATTAACTGAGGGCAACCAAATCAGGCAGTACTGGATAGATTTCTGTTTTATTACACAGAGCTACTAAACACTATAGGAATTCAAGAAAAGGTAATAGCCATTGTAGAGTAGAATTAATACTTAGGGAAAGGCAATTTGGTGTAAATGGAATATTGTATTGGGAGTCAGAAGACTCTTAACTTTAGCCTTACTTCATATGTTTATTAGCTCCATGTCCACAAGCAAGTCATTTAAACCCTTTGAACCTCGGTTTCTTCAGCCTTAGTTTTTCTTAGCTTCTTTTCTTGACAATGCTTGTCAGTCAGAGATTCCTAGTGCCTGTCTGTCCCACTTGTGTCACAGAGTTGTGAGGATCAAAAGAGATATACGTAATAAGGCACTTTAAAAACCTTCAGTTACTATTATCATGTATTGATATGTTTGAAACATGAATTGGCAAAAACGTGTGCTTTCTTAGCAAGAAGGACTGAATGACAGCAGTATCCTATATTTCTAAAATGTTTGAGTGACCAGACCCCAAGAGTGGTCACAATGAATCTTTGTCATTGTAGAAAAAGCCCTGTGCTATTGAGATTTATCTTGGACCATGTGCTCGTTAAATTTTCCTCATTGACTTAGTGATGACATATATAACTTGTTTATAAAATCTATAAATTACACAAAGCTGGGAGGGATAGTATCATGGTTAATTCCCTCTCTAACTACCCAGTGTTTATTTCTTTAGAGATGAACATGTCGTTACCACCTATCCCCATAGATTCTAAGCTCTTTAACAGTATTGTCTTAGTATCTCTAGCATGTGGTGTGTTATCTGGAAAACGCAGTAAGAATTTACTAAATACTTACAAATTGATTGAGTCTAGACCTGTTTTCTTCATTACAAAGTATTTTATAAGTTTTTCCAAGTTTCTTTTTAATCCCTATTTATTATTTGTAATAATGTTGTTAACAATTATTGTTCTGAAATAGTAATAGTTATTATTTATTTTTCTGGGCAGGCACTGTTTCATGGAAAGTTTATTGATACTGGTTTTTCTTTGCCATTCTACAAGCGTATGCTAAGTAAGAAGCTAACTATTAAAGATTTGGAATCTATTGATACTGAATTCTATAACTCCCTCATCTGGATAAGGTTTGTAGGTTTTTATTTTAAGTACCTCGTTTACTTGAAATTTGTATTTTTTGTTAATCTTCTTCTTCTTCATCCAGAGACAACAACATCGAAGAATGTGGCCTGGAAATGTACTTTTCAGTTGATATGGAGATTTTGGGAAAAGTAACTTCACACGATCTGAAGTTGGGAGGTTCTAACATTCTGGTGACGGAAGAGAACAAAGAAGAGTATATTGGGTAGGGTGACAGAGTGTGGTGGAGTCAGATTTGATTAAAATTGTCTGGAGGAAAGGAAATACTTGGGTCGCCCCAAATTTTCTTGCAAGATGATTTAGAACTTTTTTTGTGTTGTCACAAAATCCTTTATGTAAAATTTGACACCAAATAAGATTTAGAATGTTAATTACTTATAGTTTTTGCCTACCTTGTCTCTTCAGTCTGAGTTCGTAATTTCTCTTGATCTTCAAGGTTATTTTAATTTATTATTAATGTATCTTTGTATGTCTGAACATAACACTTCATAATGATGTTGGAATCTTGGTTTATATGTACTGCCCTATATGTAAAACTGGTAAGAAAGTAATAATTGAGTTAGACCAACCACTGACAAGGTCCAGACCTTTTGAAATCACTAATTCTCTTGTATTTCTTTTTTTAAATTTAAACAATATCTTTAGCTTTCTACTACATAGGAATGTTTTCATGAATCATTTATGACATAGTTTTGGTATGCTCCTCTATGCGAAAAGCACTGTGATGGGTGCTATAGACATTTAAAAGCATTTTAAACACTATTTACTGCAAAAACATTTAAAACATTATTCCTGCCCTCAAGGAGTTGATACATACAAAGGTAAAAGGGTAACTTAGTATCATAGAATATTTGCCAGGTTATTATTGCGTAGTAATTACATAGTAAATGAATCACTCATACATTTACCAAAGGGAATATAGAAAAGGTAGGGAGAGATTACTGGGGAAAATTTCATGGAGGAGATGGAATTTGAGGAACAGTTACAATTTGGGTAAGGAGAGGAAGAGAAGATGTTCTAGTGAAGGGTCTGTAAAAATATTTTAAGTTTCATGATGAGGTATTGAAATCTTAAAGAAGTAAGAGTATAATGTATTTTGATGCTAAGTTAAACTTTGTTTATTCGCCTTTATTATTATCTTAACTCCTGTACCTCCGCAAATGAAGGAACCAGGCTTTTTTGGCATTATAAAGCCTTTAAATAGATACAATTGTCTCTCTGTCATTGTGGACAGTGATTCTTGTCCTTTCTACCTAGGATGACAGAATTGTGCAATATTGTTCTTAAATTTTTTTCTTCGCTCCAGTTCATCCAGTAGATAATAAGAAGTCTCTTTTGCTCCTGCCTGAATTATATCTTTCGTACTTAAAATTAACCTCTGAAATGTAGAAATTTTTATCATCTTGTGATTTGTTCCTGACCATATATAATCATTTTTGGATCAAAATATTGTCAGCCCCATTTTAAATAGGTCTGATTTTGGACTCACATATACTGCTTTACGTAGCATCTTTGTAGTCAATACACTCATTTAATAGCTAAAAACTTATTATCTATAGTTCATTGAAAAATTGAAGGTTGAAGAAAGGCCTTTATGCATGAAAATGGTAATGCAAGACCACAGAATTTCTAAGCATTTTCTTTAACACAGGGATGTTCATTTTTAAATATCTCCTTTATTTTCAGTTTGATGGCAGAATGGCGTTTTTCTCGAGGAGTACAAGACCAGACCAAAGCTTTCCTTGATGGTTTTAATGAAGTTGTTCCCCTTCAATGGCTTCAGTACTTTGATGAAAAAGAATTGGAGGTCAGATTCTTTTAAAGAAATATTTTAGGAAATAATAAATTTATAGGATTTTTTCTACCTGAGGAGTGCCTACATACATTGTATTAAACAATATAATTTTGAATCCTGCCATTTGCTTACCATCTAAGGCAGGGATTTATTTTACTTGAGTCTCTTTCCTTGCACTAGTTAAAAATAGTTTTTACTTTTTTAAATACAGCTTTATTTTAAAATGTAAAGACTATTCTTAGCTCTCTCATACAAAAGCAGTTTTACCTGATAGCCATACTTTGCTGAAGAAATTTTTCATGGGCAATAGTCTCTGAACTGTTTTTTCCCCCAGTTGGTGGCCTACGTAGAGTAATAATTGGAGAGGATAGAATTCTGGATCACAGCTATATGATCAAGGTATTATTTTGTGTAATCCACTGTGCTATGTAGTTTGTAGGGATGTACAATGTAAGATACGATCCCTGCTCTCATGGAGTATATACGTTCTGCTTGTAGATACAAAATACAGAAGAATTAAAAAAAATAAATAATGAAATGATATAAGAGATAGCCAAGGAAGAAAAGTTTCAGGGAAATATAGAAAATTCAGGAAGATTGGGTTGATAATGGAAAAGTCTCAGAGTTCTCAGTTGACCTCTTCAAAATGTCTGAGATGAAAGAACTGAACTTTTCCCTGTATTTACTTCCTCTACTTACTCTCTTTATAGATGAAGACTGGAGGGAAAAGTCTGAATTTTTCCTTAGATTATTTCTACCACCTTCTTTACTTGCTTGTATGTCTTTGCCCTTGAATCCAGTTATCCCATCTCACCTTGCCATCAGTCAAAACCCTAGGAAGCCTTCCTAGCAGGAGAATTAAGCCATTAGGACAGAGTCAAATCAACGAATGTTTGTTCATCAGTCTGTAAAGCAGTAAAAAAGAAAGTGCATCCGCTTTAAGATATCCCCTGATCTCCCTTCTCACAGGTTCATTTTCTCTTTCTAATTCCGGGACTTTCTTCTCCCATCAAATTACTTTTGTAATGTAATTACTATTACTACAACACTATGAATCTCTATGTTCTTTTTTTAAATCAGTAAAAATAATAGATTAATTTGAAGATCATTCATCAATACATTTAAATTAGCTTTTGCTCAGGTTAAAAATAAAATTTGTTAAAATCAAATGTGCTATCAGTTCCAAATTTGAATATTTGTAAAGAATTAATCTTTAAGTTTTAAATGCGACCATTTTCAAGAGGCAGGCAGTTTGTGAAAATTCAGCCCTCCACAGGGAAGTGGTTTCCAAACTTTTTTTAACCATCATCTCTACAAGGTAAAAGATTTTGAGCCTATATCCCCAAATTATTTTTTATTTTAAGTTATACACATGTACTACCATACTGACATCATGCACATTACAAAAGACAAAATAGAAATAGAAAAGTATGGGTCAAAAGTGACAATAAATTTAAATTTATTAATGATACAAAATGCCTTTTTCTTCACTCAAAATTAGTAAATCAGAGCAATATCACTAAGTAATGTTACTTTAAATAAAATATGGTTAAATACATTGTGGTACATCAGTTCAAAGGTGTGGGTTTGATTTCATTTTGCCATTTGAAATAATGCCTGTCATGAAAGGTACTTCACAAAGATGGAAAAGCAAATGGCAGAAACGTACCTACAGAAATATAAGCTCTGACTCCACCTAGTCATTGTACCAACAATTACGCTCGTTTTTGTTGAAATTTGACTAGTAAAATGTCCATCTTTCTATTGTCAGACAGTTGTTTTTACACACTAGTAAGAAGCTGTTTCATTCATTTCTCTACTTTTAACTCATGAATTCAACAGCACTGAAACTCTTTATTTGGACTATTTTAAAATTGGTTAGAAAATTCTGTTTCCAAGTTTTTCAGGTGAGCAGATAAAAGAATTTTTATAGGTGACACATTTAATGTTTAACAGGACAATTTTAGTTTTTAGTTGTCTTGATAATCATGGCTATACTGTTATTAGTTAATATTTCAAAGCAAGGCTTGTCATTAAGGGTAATGGCTGTAGTGTGATTATTTCATGTCTTTTTGATAATTTCTAATTTATTTTGTCTCACCTCTTGAGGACAGTTTTCATCACATAACATGACTGACAATGGCTTTGTAGTAGAATTGTCAGCTCGGCTATTTTCACATTTAGTTGTGTGTGAACAAGCAAATTTATCTTCAGATTGCGATTTCTTTGCAAGAATATTTTTAAGCCACTTGTCATTTTGTGATGGTTCGTTTAGTTAAAACTAGTCAATATAATCTATAAGTTAATTTAATAGGACACACTTCAACTATACTACTCTTATAGCACACTAAAAATGAACAGACAAGTGAAGGCATTCAACCCTTTTATGTTATGCATCTTAAACTCTTCCTGCAAGATACTTCACTGCATTTGAAATACGATTATCATCATATAGACCGAGTGAGATTGCTTATGTCAGTTTATACATTAAGAGAGTGGCTGGGGTGGGTTGTACTTGGGAAGCTGTTCTTCAGTGATCCCTAACTATTCCCAGAATATACGTGTGTGTGTGTATGTTTGTATGTTAGTATTCATATATGTTATTGTCCATTATAAATTGCTGCAGATTTTGGAGTGCAATAGTTAATTAATTAATCAAAGTTGTATTTGAACTGATGGAGTGAAGAGGGAACAGAAATGAGAACAATATACATAATAGCTAAAATAATGAAAATTAAAGGTGTGGTTAAACACACATACCCTCAAAATAGGAAATTTCTTTCTTGTTTTTAAAAAAATAAGTAGAAGTTATAACATTTCTTCCCATATGGCCAGTTAATCATCTAGTGTTCCCCAGTTTGAAAACCACTATTCCCAGAGCACAGTCCAAAACTTGAAAATAAAAAGGTTTACCTAGTGGTTGAAGTAATAACTGTCACAAACTGTCACTCAACCAATGTAGGTATTTTATTCCTCAACTGTGCTATTTGACATGTGCTAATGAACTTGGTTATTTGGCTGCCCAGCCCACAGCACATTTGAAGTAACCAATAAGAAGTCTAAGAGAGAACTGTTGTTCTTCAATTTAATTTTTTTTTGTTTTTTGTTTTAGCAAGCTTTATTTTTTCTCCCCATCAAGAAAAAAAAGCAAAGAAAAATCCTT
This sequence comes from Potorous gilbertii, assembly GCA_028658325.1. Classification (NCBI taxonomy): domain Eukaryota; kingdom Metazoa; phylum Chordata; class Mammalia; order Diprotodontia; family Potoroidae; genus Potorous; species Potorous gilbertii. The sequence goes on from CM053773.1 coordinate 118,013,099, forward strand.
GTAACAAATAATCAAACAAAATAAAATCCTCATTGACCATATCTTAAAATGTTTGTCTCCTTTTTTATCTTGAACCCATCTTCACTGTCAGGAGGTGGGCAGAATGCTACATCACTTGTCCTTTGAAATCATAGTTGACCACCACATTAATGAGAGATCTTAATCTTTCAAAGTTATTTGTCTTTGCAGTATTTTTGTAACTGTGTATAAATTGTTCTCCTGGTTCTTCTCACTTCACTTGGCATATTTCAAACAAGTGTTCTCACATTTCTGGGAAAGGAAGCATTATTTTGTCTTTATAGTACAGCAATATTTCCTTTTATTCACATACCATAATTTCTTCAGCCCTTCCCTAATTGATGACCACCTACTTAGTTTCTAGTTCTTTGCAACTAAAATAACTTCCATAAATATTTTGTACACATGAGTTCTTTTCACCTTTCTTCTTTGGCATATAGGCCTAGTTGGTAATGATACCTCTGGGTCAAAGAATTTAATAACTTTTTGGGCATACTCCCAAATTGTTTTTGTTTTCAAGCATGGCTAGACCAATTTGCAGCTACACCATCAGTGAATTACTGTGCCTATTTTGTAGAGCCTCTCTCTTGAGCGGTAACTCTTAAAGAAAATACTGTTTCTAGCTTGAAGGAACTTTAACAATCATCTGGCCCAACCTCCTTAATTCATAGCTAAGAAAATTAAGGATTTATGTGATTTACTATGGTTCTTGCAGTTAATAAACAGTGTTCTTTCTATTATACCATATCATCTCTTTAGGTGGCAGCAAAGTTTATAACTGCCTACCATCCAGAGAGGAATAGTACCTTATATTTGCACAAGAGTATCATAGTTTTCAACTCATTAACTCATTTAATCCTCATAACTACACTTAAATATATGTACAAATAATAGTATCTCTGGTTTATTAGTGAAAATATTTTGACCCTATATGATTGTCTGTGTTCATCACTTGATAAGAAACAAAGGGTAGAACTAATATGATGTTTTTTGACTCAGTGCAGTAATGCATGTTATTTTGAATTATCAGAGTTACTTTCTCTACCTTCTGTTTAAAAAGGTAGGATAATATGTAATACATTTTTAAAGTAATTCCCCAAAAAATGTAAAAATAAAAAAAAGTTTGGTGTTTTAAAAGAATAAATGATCTCCCTATTTTCATTTCTTATTTTCTCCCCATTTCCAATGTTACTCAGTTATCTGGAATAGTCACTTATGTGGAACATCTTATTCACTAATAATGTCAGATAAATGAGGAATTACTCATAGTGGACAGAATTCTAGTCTTTGAGTTAGAAAGAATAATGTTCAGATCCTGCCTCAGAGATTAACCTTGTGACCATGGGCAAGTCACTTAAACCCTGAAAGTCTGTTTCTTCATCCATAAAAATGGAGAAAATAATTCCTGTAGTATGTCTCACAGTTATTAAAAGACTTAGATAAGATATTGTATGTAAAACACATTCAGACCTTAAAGTACTTAAAAAACAAGGTTTTTAAAAAATAAATAATATAAATAGCTTACATTTATGTGGAGCTTTAAAGCTTACAAATTACTTTTCTGATAACCTAGCCATCTAGGATTATTTTAGTTTTATAGATGAGGAGACTGAGGTTCATGGTTAGTAGTACATAAAACTAAGATCCATGTCCTTTGATTCCAAGTCCAATACTCAATCCATTGTATTTTTCCCTCCCTACATTTATTCTATCAAATACATTACTGTTATTTTAATAGAGTTTTATATCTATTTTAAGAATATCATCAGGTGTTTCTACTTTAGTCCTCTTTAAGTTTGTACATTTGTACTTACTGTTTTCTATTTTAGTCAGCATAGTCATGTTTTCTTCATTCATGGCTTAATGTACTTCTCTTGGGGAAAATAAGTAGTTTTGGCCTTTTCTGTTTTCATAATCCTTTACAACGTTAATATTATTTGTCAATGAGAAATGTAAAGCACTAAAAAATTATCTATTTCTAAAAGGTTATATACTATAAAGTATATATTGTGATCTTATTTCCCGCTCTTCTCCCACATACCATATAGTTCATAGAATCTTACTCAGAATCTCACAAGGGTGTTTTTAAAAGTTTGTGTACCAAGTCATCATCTTATAGCCATTTAATTCAATTCTTGTGCTTGATTCTCAGGTGATGTTGTGTGGCATGCAAGAAGTCGATTTAGCAGACTGGCAGAGAAATACTGTATACCGACATTACACAAGAAATAGCAAGCAAATCATTTGGTTCTGGCAGGTATTGACTTTTATATTTTTTTTTTAAAAAATGGTAGTTTAAGCAAGTACTTTCAAATCATAGGAGGTGGGGCTGAAAGGGAAATTAGAGTCTAAACCTCATGTAATGTAGTTGAAGAAACTGAGGCCTAAGAGGATCTGTGGCTTTCTCTGCAATTCACCAAGCATATGGTAAGCCTCTGTTATACAAAGTACTGAAGATACAGAAACAAAAATTAGTCTTCCCTCAGAGAGCTTACATTCTGCTTATTTGCTCAAGTTTACACAGGTAGTATATAATAGATCCAAAGTTTAGACTGAAGTTTCCAAGCTTGTATCAAATTCCACTTAAGTGACACAGTTATTGAAGAAGTAGACAATATAGGATCCCATTTTGCTTATTGTTTATTGACTATTAAAAAGCAGATGATTCTGTAGAGCACAATTTTGTCATAAATGGCATTTCTTGGAGGAGCGCCTTTAAAAGTAAAAAATCATAAAATCCTCAGGCTTACAACCTAGGAGTCATCCTCCAATCTGTTACCAAGGCCTGTTCATTTCAGCTGTGCAAGATCTCTCAAATGCCCCCCTTCTCTCATCTGACACTGCTACCACCCTAGTCCAGGCCCTTGTCATTTCACAACTGGCCTATTTTGCAGTAACCTGCTGGTGGATCTGCCTGCCTTACATCTCTTTCCACTCCATTCCATCCTCCATTCAGCCTTAAAGCAATTTTCCTAAAGTGCAGGTGTAGCACTACTGTGGATATGCAGGCATGTTTCTAGGGTAAAATGTATACTCTCTTTCTCAAAGATGAAACCAAGGTATTTTTTCAGATAACAAAAAGCCAGTTCTACCATGGTAACAACAAAGTTTATACACATTACTAATAAAGAGAGGACCACTACCCTTCCCTCCATTAGGCCTCCCACAAACAAGCTCTCTTAGGCAAAATGCTCCTCTCTTACCCGGGCTAGCTACTCTGCCTGCTACCTCACTCCTCCTGCTGTACCCTTCCTGCTCCACCTATTCAGCAAGCTCCTCCCACCATGTTCTTCTTGTACTGAAGCTACGGGCTGGGCCAAAGCTCAGATCAGGTCACATGGGCCTGTTAAGGGGCAGGGAAGATCTTCAAATACCCTTAACATTACCGCAGGTTCAACCATGTTACCCCTTTTTCAATAAACTTCAGTGGCTCCTTATTTCCTCCAGGATCAATTGCAAAATGCTCTGTTTGACATTCAAAGCTCTTTATAACCTAGCCCACTCCTACCTTTCCACTTTTCTTATACCTTGCTCCCTGTCATGTGCTCTTCAGTTCAGCAACACTGGTGTCCTGGTTGTTCTACAAACAATTCACTCCATCTCTCTGCTCTGGGCATTTATTCTTAATACATACCCCCCACCCCCATTTGAAATGCTGTCCCTGAACTCTGCCTAGTGACTTACCCTGGCTTCCTTTCCTTCCTATCCTTTACAGGAAACCCTTCCCAACTGGGCGTGTGCACGTGTGAGCATGTGTGTATCTTGCTTTGTATATATTTGTTTGCATGTTGTTTTCCCCTTTGGATTATAAGTTCCCTGAGGGCAGGGACTGACTTGTGTCTTTCTTTGTATCCCAGGACCTTATTAGCACAAGGACTAGTACATAGCAAGCACTTAGTAAATGTTTATTGATTGATTGAAAAGCATAATTAAAGAAATAGTTTTCTTCCTTGATCATCTTATTAATAATATAAAATGAGGCACAAAATTGCATGCCTACTAGAAATGCTTTTTACCATTATAAAGAAATGCATGCCTACCAGAGATGCTTTTTACCATTATAAAGGAAGCCTATAATAGAATATAAATGAAAGAAGCATTTTTCCGTAGATAAAACCTTCCCTTTTACATATAACATTGTGCCGATTATATCAGGCCCTGGAACACTGCTGAACCTCCTGAGACGCTGATTATTAAATTGAGTTTGGCTTAACTAACTACATTGTACAGTCTTTCAATCATTTACTCATGACCTATTTACTTGTCTGTAGGGTTTTCTTGGCATAGATTTTGAAATAGGTTGCCATTTTCTTCTCCAGTGTGTCCCTATTTTTCAGATTGACACAGCTGGTATCTGAGGACAGAATTTGAAATCAGATCTTTTTGCTCTAGTCCCTGGACTCTATCCATCACACCACCTCGCTGCCTCTAACTAACCACATAGGAAAGGTAAATGGGTGAAGAATGCCAGTTGACTCAATTGTAACATGCACATAATTGACCAGCCCATCAGCTGAGTTTATATTTTGCATAAAACATGAATGGACTGGACTGTGCAAATGGATTGTAAGGTGGTCCAGAGTTAAATAAAAGGACAAGATAAAGCTATAAGTCCTTTGAAAAGTTTCAGTGTTTTTTAATGACTCCAACCTTCATTTGAAACAAAATCCCAAATCTTCAAAGAATTAAATGATAAGAGTCACCCCAAGGATAATTGAAAGGCTTACGATGGATACAGACAGGCTACAATACATCACCATTAAAGAATTATGCAGGAAAACTATTAGTAAAAGATACCATTGGAGCAATACTTGACTAGGGGAAAAAAATAGGGTGAAATAAAGTAGAAAACGTGAAGGATAAGTGATGGTAAGTTTGTAGAATTCGTTGTTACCCTTCATTGTCAGGAGCTCTAGAGAAAAGTTCTCAATACATAAGATGGCCTCTGATGGTGAAGCTATATGGAACAACATAGATGAACAAGACTTGGGCAGGATGGGGTGGAATGGGGAGTTAAAGATCTGCACATAAGCAAGATCATAGCTTCTTAAAAGTATTAAAGTGTATTTTTTTTCTTTTTTTTTCTTTTTTTTTAGGGGCACAGCTAGTATATGTTTGAGGCCTTAAAGTATATTTTCATCATTGCCTGTGACATGAACTTTTTAATAGCTTGTCAAAATTACTCTGATCCCTTGTCTTAGAGACTTAAAGGGCTAATTTTGAAGTTGTAAATTATTTTTAAAATGTTATCCATCAAGGAGGAAGCATTGTGTAATGGATAGAACTTGGAATCAAGACTACCAAGGGTTTTCCTCACTCTTACCAGCCATGTTTTGTTCCACATATCAGCTAACCTATGGGCCTTAGTTTCATCATCTGCATAATGAGTTGGACTCAGTGACCTCTCAACGACCCTTCCAACTCTATATCTGTGATCTTATGAAGTCTTTACTCTGCAATTGATTCATCTTTTATTGTGAGCACATCACCAGTTCATTCATCTCTCTTTTTAAAATTAATTTTTAACTTAAATACAAAAAAAAAATTTCCAGATACACAACACAAAAAAAGATTCAATATGAAACCATTAATGTCTATTTCATACTGTTTGTTTCCTTTTTGGAAAACCATGTAATAGGTACTACACATCATTTTAAAAATTACCCTGCTTTTCTATGCTTTCTTTAGAGTTTTCTTTTGTTCTCTGCTGTGCACTTTTTTTTCTCCCCTCCCTCCTTCCCCACAGCACACTAGAGAAGGCCACCATTTGAGATGGATATTTATATATGTGTAAAAACATACTACACACACTTTTATTTACCAGTTCTCTCTCAAGTGGATAGCATTTTCTTTTGTAGATCCTTTGTAATCGATTTGGGTAATTATAATACTCAAAATAACTTGTTCATAATTGTTCTTCGAACAGTGTTGCTGTTACTGTATGCAGTGTTCTCTTGGTTCTGCTTATTTCACACTTCATTATTTCATGCAAGTCTTCCCATGTTTTTCTAAAATTAACCAGCTCATCATTTTTTATAACACAATAGTATTCCATCACAGTCATGTACTTGCTTAGCCATTTCTCAACTGATGAGCATCCCCTCAATTTCCAGTTCTTTGCCCCACCACAAAGAAAACTGCTAGAAATATTTTAGAACATAGAGATTATTTTCTTTTTTTTCTAATCCCCCTGGGAAAAAGTCCTAATAATACTTACCTATTTAATGGAAGGAATATCATCCTTTAGAGAGTTGAGCTTCTTGAATATGTATTAACTTTGAGACCATCTATTGAAGGCTGCTTTAAAATGCATTGAGTTATAATTATGTGAAGAAGCTATTTGTCTGAGTTTGGAGAAACAACTAGTTCCATCAGTTTTAAAAATCTTGGTAAGAATTTATTCTTTACAAAAATGGCTGCCATACCTAAAAATAGAAATTTTATGAGTAACTTTCTTTGGCATATAATTGAAAATAGCATTAAAATTCATACTGGCATTTTTTTCTGTTCATTATTACATACTGCTGTCTCCAAGCCACATAATTTTCAAGTAGTTTCATTGTTTTATATTAGTATTTTGAATATTTCAGGTCCAAGCACTTTATTACTGATTTTGTGTTGCTTTAAGTTTGAATAATTTTTGTTTCACAGTTTGTGAAAGAGACAGACAATGAAGTTAGAATGCGTCTAATGCAGTTTGTCACTGGAACTTGCCGACTACCCTTAGGAGGATTTGCAGAGCTCATGGGTATGCATATTTCATTACAGTTGCTCTGTAGATTCATTTATAATTATGAATGGGCAGTGTAATCATTAGATTACATTTTGACTAGCAGTGTACCTTAGATTAACTGAATATCTGTTCTTTGAAGCTTAAATGGGGTCACTTGCCAGAGCTAAGTCTTAGAATTGATGCCAGGTAGATGTAAGAGGGTAAAAAACTAGTTGAATTAGTAATAACTTGTGCAAACTCTAGGCTCAGCTATGTTATAGTCATTCTGAAATTTAACTCTTTCCTAAGTATAAACATGTTTAACCAACCATTTAAATCTTATTTCGCTGATTCAGGGAGCAATGGTCCTCAGAAGTTTTGCATTGAAAAAGTTGGCAAAGAAACCTGGTTGCCACGAAGTCATACATGGTAAGTTTAATGATATCTCTTTCTCTCTTTTTTTTTTAATGGAAGGAAGCTTTAAGTATCTCTTGGTTCTGAGATATAGTCTTATGTTTGCAGCATATAAATATGTTTCTGGTATGTCAGGAACTAGTATCAAACATTTCATAATTAGATTCTACCATGAAGCATGCTTATAAATAGTTTAATAGTATTAGAATTCAGTCTTTTAAATTCTTTTTAAAAAATACTATTAGGGCCAAACAAGATGAATTGAAGAGGCAGCAGAACCCACATTTTCTGGTTCCTAGGCTAATGCTATTTTGTTACAGTGTGATGCCTCCTACGTAGACAGACATTCATCTTCCTGAACTTTGGTTAGGATCTGAATTAGTTCACTCTCTTTCGGGGGAATGTTAGCATTTGAGATTTTGTATTCAGTTAAATATTTATTAAAAATCAAGGAGGTAAGTTCCTTGAAAGTATAGAAAGTTATTTTAGGCATAGAGTTTTCAGGGGTGGTAGGAAGGGAGGGCAGAGAAGTGGAATGCTTTGAATGGATCAAGAAATATACGTATGTAAACCAAGACAGAATAGCAGATGTCGTAAGAAATTGGAACATAGGCAAGACAAGTATTTGCATAGTTTTGGAATGAAGGTAATTGAATAATTTGCTTTTAATATGCATGATCTTCATCTGTCCTATGTAACTCTAAAGACACCATTCTTGCTTTACATAAATTCACATTACACATATTCATCTCCCCAATGGCCAGGCAGTAAGTAAGTAATGCACCAGCCCAGGACAACCCCACGCCAGCCTGAGCTCTGGCTCCTGAGAGTGGAAGTGGAGTGGGGTGAGGAGCCAGGGCAGTCCCAGGCCAGAGATCCTCTGCTCTAGACACTGAAAACACTTGTGAGGCAGCAGAGCTATGGAGGAGGCAGGGCTGCCTAAAGGTCAATTTACATTAAGCAAGTACTGACTGTATTTTCAGTTTTCTATGGGAATTATCTGGACAATAAGATTTTAAGAGATTGATGCTACTAATGCTTTATAGTATTATATGATTTGCAAAACAGTTTACAAAAAATTACTTTATCCTCACAACAGTTCTGGGAGGTAAGTGCTATTATGTCCACTTTACAGATGAGAAAATTTAGATAGTGGTCAAATGACCAAAGTCACTAAGCTACTATGTGTCTGCAGCCTGATTTTAATTTGTCTTCCTCACTCTAAGTCCACCGTTTTAGTTGGTGATACACCTTGCTGTCTCTAGATATGTAGCTAATCTAATGACTTTACAACAGTATTAATGATGCTAGTAAATGAATTACCTATTCTCAAAATGCTTTTGGTTAAAACAAATAACAATTTAGCAAATTTCTTATGTACATTTTATCATTGTATTAAACTTGGGTTTAAAAATATAATTCTCTTAAATATAGTTCAGTACAAATTAATATGACTTATTTTATCTCTTCTTATACAGCTTTAATCGTTTGGATCTACCACCATATAAAAGCTACGAACAGCTAAAGGAGAAACTGCTTTTTGCAATAGAAGAGACAGAGGGATTTGGACAAGAATAACTGTGGCTTCTTGTCCAAGAGGAGCTCTTGCATTAAAATACTCAGCCAAGTAAAATTGCACAGATGTTGTACATAAGCTGTTCAGTCACTACTTTCTGAAACTCTAAAAGTGTAAATGTTCTACATTCTTCCACAAAGATATGCAAAACAGTTCAGCCTTTTTTACTTTTATTTATTGTCCCCTTGAGATGACTGACCAGTAAAAATTAAACCACCCTTAAATTTTGAAGCAGACAAGAGACTTTATTTAAAATATATATGTACATATACTTACATACTAGTGGCTCTAGTTTTATAGAGCTCTAAGTATATGAAACATTGTAACCATTGAAAAAGACCTGGATTTGCTTTACCTTGGCTATATTATCCAGAAACAAAAATGTGCAAACTGCTCCATGTTTTACCTTATGCACTATCTCCCAAGGTTGTTTAATTGCATGGCTGTTCAGGATGGTATTAAAGTCTTAGGTCAAAACTTACCTAGAGTACATAGAAAAATTTCTGCTGGCTTTTCTGAAGACAGATGCCTAATTCTGTCGTCTTATTTTTAAAGTAAGTATAATAGTTGAGGTTTACCTCTCTGCTACTTTAATGATGTAGCAAAAATAATGAATGAAACCTTTACCTACATAAAAGTCATGTACAATAAAATGAATGCTATACAACTGATGCCACTTAACAGTTTATTATAGGAACTGGACGCAACTCATTGAGCAGCATAAAGGTTTGTTTACAATATTACCTTGGGGCTAGGTAATTTTCAAATTTTTTAAAAAAAATTCTGTTATTCCTAGGGTTTTTTGTTTTGTTTCGTTTTACTCTTTGATTATACTTCAAATTAGGTTCATGGTAAACTGATATAAGTTGATATTTAGAAATATGTGAAAGGTAATGTGAACTTTCACTACTTTTTTATGTTCCAAACTTTGGTTACATAAATCCAAATCAATCAACAGTCACATAAGCTTTTGAACACTTAAACTATAAAACTAATGATTTTCTATCACTCTTTAAATATTTTCATCCCTCTTTAAGTTCATGTAAAATTCTATATTCCTGAATTAAATAAGCATATATTAAAATCTTGTCTTTTTTTAATGTAGACAAAGTTATTTTCTGTCCTAAGTGAACAACATTTTACAATTATTTTACCAGTATTGAGGGCATTTGCTGAACTGCAAAGATAAGTAACAAATTATAAATCTGATGTGAATTATGTTAAATGCTACTTGTAGCAAACAGTGCTTCCTTATTAATATAAGAAAATTAAAATTACCATTTGTATCATGCTTTCAATGTGCACTGTAAATTCCATTAAATTAACTTATAAAAATTTTATATACCCATGAAACTGATTTCTTAAAATCTTATACTTATATTTCACTGGTAGGTGAGTACAGAAAATACTAGCGTACTACTTATTTTCCCAATATAACAGTTTTTACTTTGCCAAAATTTTATTTTTCTACATATTAACTTAGATTGTGTTCTGCCTTTTTATTCAAAATTCACAATTTATCCTGTACAGGTTAAATAAAAGCAGTGATCCCATTGGCTACATAGACTCTTTTCACATATTCTTGACTCTGACACACCAGAATAATTTTACAACTAAAGGGTTTTTTTAAAATTATGTGTATGAAGGATTATGTAATATGTGGTAATTAAATTGTTCTATTTTTCTAAAAACAGTAGGATGTGTATGTGCTTAAACTACACCAAGAGACATTTATAACAGACATGAAAGATAATATCCACATTATGTGATTTCACGGCTACCAGATGTGACAGTAGTAAGTATATGCTTCTTTGTAGATGTTTAAAAACTGAAAAATACTTTGGCTAGGGTAATTCCTATTTTAATATTGAAAAAAAATTTCATTTTTCAAAAACACATTGAAATCACCTTATTAGAAAACAAGGATTTCTGAAAGAACCAATGAAGTCTATCAAATATGAGAAGATCTGGGATATTCTAACAATTGAGAAGTAGCTACTAACATAGTTTGTAGAAAGGTTTTTTAAAAATCAGTTTCCCGTGTCATGATTCTCAATTGACAGAAAGACATAAACAATAACCCTGAAATGTAAGTGCTATTATTGTCCATCTTTTACATATGAGGAAATTGAGGCTGGCTAAGTGACTTGCCAGGGCCACACAGCTAGGTAGTATCTGAGGCGCTCTTTGAATTCAGATCTTCAGGACTCCAGGTCCAACCCTCCATCTACTGTTCTGTCCGCTGTATCCGAGTAAGTAGATGACACAAATACAAATTGTAGGAAAGGACTAACAATTGGGCCATATCTCTTATAGGAAGCATCATTTGAGCTGAATCTTAAAGGGGTCGTAAGAGTTGAAGAGGTGAAAGTGAGACTGTTTCATGAATAAGAATTTGTGCAAAGGTGTGGAGGTAGGGAAATGGAATGTTGTGTGTGGGGTACAGCAAATAGATCAATGTGCCTGTGTGTGTTCGGGTGAATAATATGAAATCAGTCTGGAAAAATAGGTTAGAAGTTGTGAAATGATAAAACGATTAAAAAGAGGAATTGGTTTTTTATCCTAGACACATAGGGAACTACTGAAGCTTCTTGAGTGTTGGAGATTTGACACCTATGTGGGAAATGAGTTAACACAAAGGCAAGAGACCTGAGGCAGCAGGTATGCCAATCAGGAGACTTTTGCAGTAGTGTATGTAGGAGGTACTAAGGACCTGAAATAACATGATTTCCACATGACTGGAGAGAAGGAGACTTAGAGGTAGAATTGGTGAGACTTGACAACTGATCGGATATGTGGGGTGAGGATGAGGAGAAAGTTGTTGAGGATGTCTCAAAATTTGCAAACCTAGGTGACTAAAAAGTTGTTGGTGCCTCACATGGGAAAGATTGGAAGCAAGGTATGTTTGAGAGAGCAGTATGGATAGTGAGTTCAGTTGGAGATGCCTGTGGGACATCTAGTTAGAAATGTCCAGCAGGCAGTTGCAGAGCTCTAATTGGAGCTTGAAGAGACTTGTGCTGAACATATAGATTTGAGATTATCTCCAGAAGATCATCATTAAGTGGTACCATTAAATGATAGTGTAGGGAGAGAGGAGAACCCATGATAGAGCCTTGGAATTACACAGGAAAGGAGTGTGAAATAGATGATCCAGCCAAGAGAATGAGGAGTATAGACGTAGGAGAGGAATCGAGAGGGCAATGTCATGAAAAACCAGAAAAGAGAAAGGTAGGAAAGAGTAGTCAGCAGTATCAGATGCTACAGAGAGGTCTGGGAAGATGAGAAGAAAGGAAAATTCACCAGATTTGTCAAATGAGAGATCATTGGTAACTTTGAATAATTTCATTTCATACAGTGGGATCGGAAGTCACATTGCAAAGGACTGAGAGGCATGTATGTAAAGAAAATGAGAACAAAAAGCATTAATTGGCCAGAAGAAGAGATACAGGATGGTAGCTTGAATGTGTAGCAAAACGTCAACAGGGGTTTGTTGTTTTGTTTTTTTTAATTTTAAACAATGAGAAATCTGATTATGTCTCTAGTAGATAGAAGTTGAAAAGAAAACAGGAATGGTGGGTTGAGGTGGTACAGTCTGCCAGAGGAAATGGAATTAATAACTCTTGTTTTATCATACTTTAAAATTTGCAAAACACTTTACATTTATTATTTTGCTTTATCTTATACCAAATATGGGAGGTAGGTTCTATTATTTTTTCCATTTTAAATATATGAAAACTAAAGCAAATAGGATTTAAATTATTTACCTACCTGCCTTATCATGGTTCTAAGTAGGTTTGGCCTGGTCTAGCAAAAGCATGACTTCATCAGAGACTAGAGTACAGAAGGAAGAATGGGCAATGATGCTAAGTTCTTTAGAGATATAGAATAGGGAAGAAGAGGAAGGTGGTGGTGAATATGGTGCCTCTGCTGGGAGAGGAGAGAAGAGCCGCTATGGGAAGGATGACAGAAAGTTAATTAAGGCATAATACTTTGCTGCAATGAGGGCCTGGCTATTTGCATTGGACCCAACCAATACATTTTAACAGCATGCCAAGTAGGAGTAAGGAAGTTGAATGATCAGATTTGTGAAGTTAGGAATGGCAATAGGCAAGAGGACACAGATTGTGATAATTGCTAGGCTTAACTAATTAACTAAAGGAGCAAGATTTGGAGAAGAATAAAGTTTGACTAGATCCTGGAAAAGTAGTAAAAAAGTCAGTGAGAATGAAAAACGGTTCAAAGAGAATGAGACATTAAGAGAGACAGAATGATAGAAAATGACTATTGTATAAAGAAATTTCAGAATTTTTGATCATGGAACTCTTGTGTTAAGAGCATAGCTATTGCTTTATATTGGCTAAGGTGCAATGAAGGTGAGGTATAAGTAGGTCTTGTGAATTGAGGAGACTGAGGAGAGGGTGTTTGAGAAAACAGCATATATGTTAAAAATCCCCTACTATGAGGGTGGGGGAAGTCTAGTATTCTTTTATTGAAATATGCCAATTGCAATATGTAAAGCATTTAAATGTGATGGATGTGAGGTAATTCATTAATGGGACAGCAAAAATAAACTGTGAAGATAAGTTTAAGTATGTGAAAATATGCCAACAAAACATGCGGAAAGGAACCATAAACCACTCTCTCTTTTGAACTGAATATCTTTCACATGTATTTAGCAACAATGACAAGTAAAGTAATAATACAAGAAGACAGTAAAATAGCAGTAGTATATTATATTTTGGATCAACAAATCCAAAGATTAACAAAAAAGGGAAAATAGAGAACTGTTGCTGGAGAGTTAAAACAATGAATCTTCTAAATGGATCTGCAAAAAAGAATATATATATTTCTTAGCACCACATAGAACTTTTACAAAAATTTACCATTTCTTATTATGGCACAGAGATTTTGCAAATAAGTGTAAAGAAACAGAAATAATAAATACAACCATAATGCAATAAAAGTAGTAATCAATTCCAGGGTTACAAGGCACAGATCCAAATAGAAACAACAGTGAATACTAAATGAGTGGTTTGGGAGGTGGAGACAAGATGATAGAGTAACACAAAGAAGTGTTAGAAGCTTTCCCCACCAAAAACTTTCAAGCAGTAGTAGAAAACAAATTAGTTTGAATCCCGATTGGTAAACTGAAGGAAAAGAGACAGTCATTTAACATCCCCTGTGACAATGAGGAAGAAGTATGGCCAGGAACAAACTATCTAGGGAACTCCAGTACAAGGAAATCACAATGTACCAGAGCAGGAGCACCACGGTGGCAATAGGTACCAAATAGTTGTTTTGTTTTGCCATCCATTATCTAGTTCAGGGTGACAAATCCAAGATCAATTGTGAAAAGCCTAAGCATGGTATTCTTAGATAAGGAGTGCTTACAGGTTCTAAACCAAAGGTTCCCAAACTTATTTGACCCTTTATTACTCAGTGCCTCCCTGGGCACTTTCTTTCTTTAATCCTTTACCAGTTTTTTTGAAATCTGCATCATTTCAAAAAATAAATAATTTTTTTAAATGACGCATCTTTAGTAATTTATTGTAAATTTTGGGGGGATTTTCCCACATTGAAATTTTGATGACACAGTATTGTATCATGTAACCACATAGTTATATCGTAAACAAGTCATTACATACACTTATTATTGCCAGTGCATTTTAGACTTCCCCACAATGTGCAACAGGCTCGCCTGCCAGTATTTGCTTAAGACAATGATCAATTATAAATTTTGTGTCTTCATTTAGAAAGTAAAGTAGGCACTATAACTTTAACTCTTGTTACACAAGAGAAACATGTACAAGTGGTTTTGCAAAATTTTCTACTTTATGCTTCCACCACCCCCTTATTTTTATTCAGCACTCCCCCGCCAAATTACACCTGAGACTACTGATCTTTAAGTGCCCCCCTAGGGACCATTGTTGCCCACTTTGGGAATCTCTACTCTAAATGTAAAAAAAGAAGCAAGCCTGCAAGCAAACAGTAGCAGTGCGGCTCAGATCCCAGAAACAGAAAGAGGTCTCAGTAAGTGTTTCTAGCCCATTCTGAAGGCTCTAAAAGAAGGGAGGAATCAAGGCAGAAATCACAGACCAAAGAGGAGCCTACAATTCTATCATTCTGAACCAACAGAATTTTCCAATTGACTGATAAGGGCTGAATCCAGCAGTAGTCGGACTTTTCCATGGAATAAACCACATTGGGAACACTTAAAGTTTGCAAATCTAGCCTGAGCTATCACTGAAACCTTGGAATAACCAATCTTTATCTTCCCTCCAAAAATGTGCAGAGCCTAGCCATAACATGAAGTCCAAAGTCAAGAAGTAAGCTGGAACAGTGAGCAAACAAGACAAGAATCTCATAGTAAAAGCTATTATGGTGAAAGGTCCACTCAAGGCAAAAATCCTAAAGAGAATGACTCTAAAATATCTGCCAACCAAACCTCAAAGAAAATACAAGCATAGATTCAACTAGAATTCCTAGAAAAGATGAAGCAAGAGGTTTTTTAAAATGTTTTTATATTTTCTTCAGCATTTTGGGGGGTTCTCCTCTAGCAAGTTGCTGCCCTGAGGCTGGACCACTCCACTCTCCTGCACTGGTCCCACAGACTTTTTCCACTGACCTTCCAATTTATCCTCAGCGTTTTGGGGTCATGAAGTCAGGAAAACACCACAGGAGCAAGAGATCCATTCCCCCCAAAGTCTGCTCAGGTCCCCGTTGTGCACTTGCAGCCCACACTGGACTGTGCTCTGCTCCCAGCTTGGTGCAGTAGACACTTGCCGGTGACCTTCCAGGCTGTCTTGGGGTGGAAATTTGCTTCACTCAATCGTTCTGTGGGTTCTGCAGCTCCGGAATTTGTTTAGAGTAATTTTTTACAGGTATTTGGCTGGGCTTGGGGGCAGCCCTCTAGAAAGTGTGTGCTGTTACTCCACCATCTTGGCTCTGTCCCTCTAATGTTTTTAAAAATGAGTATTAGGGGAGGAAATGGAAAAGAAATGAGAATTGTGGAGAGGAGAATTGCAAAAAGAATTAGCAACTTGGCACAAGAGGCATAGACCCTTGCCCAAGCAACAAAATAACAAATGGGTCAAAGAACAAATCATACAAACAACAACTGTGAGGAAAGATCTGTGATCCGAAACAGAGTGACTATAGTGGCCAACCAAAGCCAGTTGTTTTTTGGGGGTGGCGGTTGGGGGTGGGAGTGGTATACGGGGGAAGGCCAAGACTACAAAGATTACTTGGGCTTGAATGGATCAAGCCCAACTCTTAAGTCTAAGCACATGTTAACCTCTAAGAGATTTAAACATTTTGAACTGGGAGGAAACAAAAGAAAGGGCCAAACTTAATCTTTTATTTTTTTTAAATAACAAAACACTAAAGCTATAATAACATGCCTTGATCTCATAGTTGGTCTTTTGGAAAGGAAAAGGCTTAATTAAGCCTAGTACTATGTGAAACTTTTCTCATGCAGGAAAAGATGTGGCTGAAAGTCTCTTTAATCACATTTAGATATATTTTCTAATCAAACTTAGCTCAAAATCTTGTCATTCAGAATGTTGAACTGGGATTTCTAGAGGACCTTGGCTATTCGTACTCTTGTTAAAAATCCTTTACTGATAGTTTTTTTTTTGGATACTTTTTATTTTTGCCTATTCACAAACTGAAGATAAGGGAATAAGAGATACAATTAAAAGTAGGGACAGCTAACCCTAATGTATAGGCTTTCAGCCAGTCAGTACTGAATTCATCATTTTCAGGGGTTGCCTTATTTCACAAAATCAGTCTTAACAGTGTAGCTTCCTGTGTGTTTTTGAGTTGAGTAATCTTCTGAGAGGAATTAATAATAATTCAAATATCTGGTTATGAAAGGGATCAACTATTACTTGAGAACTGCTGGTGGTGATGGTGTTGGGGGTGTGGAAGAGGTAGCAACAGCTATTTTATGAAAAGATACAATAGTGAAGACTTGAATGGGTGTTAGTGATTTTGATATGGTGTTTTAAAAATTTACAAGCCCTATGACAGTGCAGTATATGATGGCTAAACTTTGTTTTTCCCCAGTACCTAGTACTATAACTTCACACAAAAAGAGCTTGATAAATATTCTTTATTAATAGCTTGACAAAAAAGAGGAACTTCATAAATGATACAAGCAAAGAAAGGAGGGGAAAGAATCATTGGACTGCATGAAAAACTGACCAAAAAAAAAAGTTGCCCTAATCACAGAACACAAAAAGAAAATTGTATATGAAACCATGAGTCTCCATAGTATTTCCTTAAAGTATGTAATAAATTCCACTTTCAAAAATATCCTACTTGTCTGTGCCTGCCTTCTATTTGTGCATTTCTGAAAATATTTCCAGGGGATCCTCTTTTTTTGCATCACCATAGCTAACATCTTCCCAAATAAACACCATCTCCCATTAAAAATATTTAATGGAGTCTAGTAAAACTCTCAAAAAATTTTATTATATATCTTGGTTTTCTTTTTAAGTTGGATTTTTCCTAATACTTTTTGGTATCTCTTAAGAATCATTGATTTCTATTTGGTCTATTCTAATTTTCTGAGAAGCGTTCTGGGTAAGGCATACCACATTTTATTTTAAACTGTTCTCCTAATTATTCCCTCCAGAGTTTTTATTTAGTTTTTATTACCTTTAGCATAATTTCTTTCAGGTACCATATAGTATTTGCGGAAAAGGAATTTTTCCTTTTGAGTATCTACCTACAGTTGTTTTGGCATTATGTACTCCTAAAATGTATATGGGGTCATCTCTATGCCTTCTTATAGCAGTTACTGTCTTCAGTTTACTCATCTTAGTTTCTGAATTGAATCTTTGTTTCAGGATCATGCTTTGAACCCTGCTATGCTGTTGGGTAGGGTGGATGACCCTGTTTGGTCCTGACCTAGTACACGTGGATTCCTGCACAATCTCTACTCCTTGGGTTTATACTAACACTACACATATCCATGAGGTTCAGTGTGCTAGGGAGTTTAGAATTCTGAAATGTCTCATCCATTGTAGTTATTGCACCTTTTGGTGACTTCTAAGGTATGCATGTGTTTCCAACCACCTTCAAAAACATGGTAGCCTTCAACTCTTGATACCTCCTGAAGTGTGTGTGTTCATTCTTCATTGTTGAAGAAGACCATGCCATCAGAGAAAAAATATGACTTGCACTTGACTTGTTTTGAGTGAAGGAGGGCTGTGCAAGTCACCAGCCTCACTTCTCCTCTAGAGCCATCTGAATCCAGTGGCCATACTGATCCATTCATCAGGATGATGAGGTGACCCAATTGGGGTTAAGTGACTTGCCCAAGGTCACACAGCTGGTGAGTATCAAGTGTCTGAGGGGAGATTTGAACTCAAGTCCTCCTGACTCCTGCACTGGTGCTCTATCCACTGCACCACCTAGCTGCCCCACCTCCTGAAATAGAGTCCTGTGGGCTACACATGTCACCCATCTTTGTGATGGGAGGAAGATAGATTATTTACCTGTGCTGGCCCTGGTTGCTATTGGTCCCCTTTTCTGTTGCTCATGAACTTCAGGCTTACTTTTGTGTTGTTCTAAAGTAGAAGTTATTGTAGTTTTTCATCGTATTTTTTGATCACTATTTATCCTGTGCAGTTTTCAGTTTTTTGTGAAGTAGGTGTAGTAGGAGCAATGATCCACCTGTTCAGTCACCTATCTTGGCTAGAAATCTACCTATTGTCTAGAATCAGATAGAAGCTCTTTTGTTTTCGCCCTACTTTTCTAACCTAATCTACATAACTACTTTTCCCAAATACTATGCTTTAGCCAAACTGATTTTCTTGGTATTTCCCACACAAGAAACTCCATCTCCAGTTTCCACACCTTTGTACTGTCCGTCTCCCATTGCTGGAATGCATTATTATTTCAATTCCACTACTTAGAATGCCTTCAAAATGCTATTCAAGCCACACTTTCTATATAAAGCCTTTTCTGATGTCTCTAGCTGTTAATGTCCTACTTACCCTTCCCCCTATAAAATGGAAGTGGATAGAGAGTGAATCAAAAACCAGAATCCTACAACATGTTGTTTACAGGAAACACACTTGAATTCTATAATATGTTATTCACAAGAGACAGAGTAAAGGGAAGGGGCAAGAGCAAAATCTATTATGCTTCACTTGAAGCAAAAAAAAAGCAGGAGTAGCAATCTTGATCTCAGATGTAGTAAAAGCAAAAATAGATTAAAAGATAAGGAAGGAAACTACACCATGCTAAAAGGTACCATGGGTAATGAAGTGATAGCAACATTAGACATTTGCATCAAGTGGTATAGTATCCAGATTTTTAAAGGAGAAGTTAAGAAGAAAGAAACAGTAAAACTACACTAGTGGAGGACCTTAACTGCCTCCTCTCAGAACTCAATACCAACTAAAAAAGAAACAAAGAAACTAAGGAAGTAAGTAGAATATTAGAAAAGTGAGATGTGATAGACCATTGGAGAAAACTGAATGAGAACAGAAAGGATTATATATTTTTCTTAGCAGCACATGGCACCTACACAAAAAGTGACCATGTAATAGGGAATAAAAACTTCAAAAGCAAATGTAGAAAGGCAGAAGTATTAAATGTATTCTTTTTGTATCAATTCAATAAAAACTACATTTAACAAAGTGCAATGTAAAGATAGATTAAAAATTAATTGGAAATGAAATCATTTAATCCTAAAGAATAAGTGAGTCAAAGAACAAATCATAGAAACAGTTTCATTAAAGAGAATGACAACAATGAGATAATACAACAATTTATGAGATGCAGCCAAAGCAGTACTCGGAAAAATTGATTTCTTTAAATTCTTAAGTCAACAAAATGGAACAAGAACAAATCTACAAAATAACAAAGACTCCTAAATGAGCACCAAATTTGAAATCTTGAAAATCAAAGGTGAGATTAATGACTGAAAGTAAAAAAAAAAAAATCAAAGCTATCTATAGGCATATAAAGAAGTGCTCTAAATCACTTTTGATTAATCAAAGTTAAAACAACTTGGTACCACCTCGCACCTATCAGATTGACTAATTGACCAGAAAGGAAAATGATAAATGTTGGAGCTGTGAGGAAAATTGGGACACTAAATGGACCTTTTCTGAACTGATCCAACAATTCTGGAAAGCAGTTTGGAAGTAGGCCCAAAGGGCAACTAAACTGTGCATACCCTCTGATCCAGCAATACTACTACTAGGTCTATATCCCAGAAATCATGAAAAAGGGAAAAGGACCTACATGTGAAAATATATAGCAATTTCA
The DNA here is from genome assembly GCA_028658325.1 of Potorous gilbertii. NCBI lineage: Eukaryota > Metazoa > Chordata > Mammalia > Diprotodontia > Potoroidae > Potorous > Potorous gilbertii. The sequence goes on from CM053773.1 coordinate 118,033,105, forward strand.
TGGTGGCAAAATATTGGAAATTGAGCAGATGCCCATCAATTGGGAAATGACTGGACAAGCTGTGGCATATAAATGTAATAAAATACTATTATGCAACTAGAAATGAAGAACAGGCAGAGAAAAATCTGGAAAGGCTTGTATAAACTGATGCAAAGTGAAATGAGCAGTACCAGGAAAACATTGTAAAGTATCAGCAACATTGTATGATGATCAAGTATGCATGACTTAGCTCTTCTCAGCAACATGGTCCAAGACAAGTACAAAGGACTTGAAAAGAAAAATGCTGTTCACATCCAGATAAAGAAGTGATGGACTCTGAATATAGATGGAAGCATATTTTTTCACTTTATTCTTTTTCATGTTTTTTCTTTTCCTTTTCTGTTTCATAAATTTCACCAATATGGAAATGTTTTACATGATAACACATGTATAACCTATATCAAATTGCCTACCATTTTCAGGAGGAAGAGAGGGAGAAAAATTTAGAACTCATAATCTTGTAAAAGTGAATACTAAAAATTGTCTTGATGTAACTTGGGAGGAAAAATTCTATTAAAAAATAAAAAAGCAAATCCTTTAGGAGAGGATGAATGGAAGAGAGTCTTATTTATCTCAGTTTTGTATAGTGGGAAAACCCTGGCTCTAAAGTCAAAGATCCTCTGATACTTGCTTTCTGTGTGATTTTAGGTAAATTATTTATGTTTACCCTTGACTTACACAACTTCTGATCAATGATCCTTGACTATGACTCATTCCTTTGTATTGCTCTTTTGTCTGCTCTAATGCAGCATAAAACTCTACTCAGATGTTTCGCTGTGGCAAAAAAAAGAGAACCCTGGGTTCTTGAAGGCTATTCAAACAAAAGTACAAGTTTTATTATGCAAGAAAGGCTCCATGTATGGTCCTAGCAGTGGGCTGTGTCTAAATTCTGAAAAGCAGCCTAGCTAGTAAGTAAGGAGCTCACTATTTCTGATCATTTGGTGATGATTCCTTTGGCCATAGCAAACCATAAAACAGAAAAGGGGTGAAACTAAAGGAAAGAAAGAAATAGATGGAAAATGGGAGAAAAATCAATCAAGATTTCTATGTAACAAACTCTTCTCCTGTAAAGAATGAAGCCGTCGAATTGAAGCTCTAACATCTTAGTCCTCAGTGTCCCACATGAGAAACAAAAATGACACTAAATAAATCAATAAAAGCAATTATTAAGCACCTGCTTTGTGCAAGGCCATGTGTTAGATGCTCGGGATGCAAAGACAAAAGTAAAACACTCCTTTTCCTCAAAGAATGTAATATACATTTAAGTTACTGAAATATAATTGTCAAGCTTGACCTTAAAGAGAAAAGAAAATGTGCCCTCCGTTCCTTCTTTGTACAGATAGGAGACTACAGATATGGAACACTGCATATATTGTCAGACTCAGAACAGCTTTGTTCCTTTAAAAAATTTTTTTGTTATTTCAAGGTAAGAGACGAGTAGTTGTTTGGGAAAGGATATAGATACATTTAGAAATTAGGGTGATATAAAAATAAAAGATATCAATAAAATTTTTAAATAAGTAAACAACGTATACGAAGTTTAAAAAAAAA
>CM053773.1:118035194-118062001 GCA_028658325.1 Potorous gilbertii
CACAAATGGAGGGAAAATTTTGGAACCCAAAATCTTGTGAAAATGAATATAAAAAGTTAAATAAATTTATTTTAAAAAAAAGAAATTAATTTAGAAATTAATGATTTGAGAGAGAATAATAATGCATATAATAATTAATTGAAATAATTGTCAATTTATCTATAATTTTTTGCATTTTGCCTCATGGTCAGTGGAATGTGGAATTTATAGCTCAGGTTTAAAAAAGTATTATCTTTCACTTGTGTACTGGTGCTCAGGAAAATAAGGATTACTGAAAACTCTACATGATTAGTAAGTAGCACATCATGTTACATGCACCTCATTTAGCATAATTAATTCCGGTGTTGTTTAACATCAGATAATGAGACTACTCTCTACATCTCTAATGAGACTACTACACCATTATAAAAGGATTTCTGTTCTTAAATCCCAGTCTTTTGAGATTGAATAATTGATGGAGAAACAAATTAAAAATAAACAAGACTCTTCACACTTGTTAAATTAAGTCTGTCACATGATTTTTTAAAATATCATAGAATCTAACAAGATTAAAGAAGGTTATCAGGGTGTATGTATAGGGATGTATATATGTGTATATATTCATCTATGTATATCTGTGTATTTAGATATGTATCTGTATATATGTATTGATACACATATTTACACTTACATAACTTTAAATAGTTAAAGATTGGATTAATTCATTGCAACAGTTCAGTAAACAGTCAGTGCCTGGTATTTGTGAGATACTGCACCAGGTGCTGGTGAGTAAAAAATTGAAATAATGCATACTGTTCTCTAAGGAGTTCTACATTCTGCTAGGAGAGATAGATTCTACTGGATATGTGGATAAAACCCATACGAAAAGAAGTATAATGCAGGGAAGGAAGTGGGGCAGGGAAGAAAAATTTAGATAGGAAAATTTGTGTTCTAGGAAAATTTGAGGTAGGAGAAAATACTTTCAGCTAGAGATAACAGGATGTGACACCTGACCTAGGCCTTGAAGGAAGAGGATTTTGATAGAGGTAAAGAGTAGGAGTTTCAATTCAGCACAGGAGATAAAATGTGCAGATGCATAGAGATGAGAAATTAAATGATAAATTTAGGAAAATGTAATAGTAATTCCATTTGGCTGGAATATAGACTACTTGAATAGGAAATAATAACTCTAAAGTATTTTGGAGTCAGATTATACAAGGCCTTGAATACCAAACTAACTAGTTCTTATATTATTCTAAGGACAGTGACAATCTGCTGAAGATTTTTGAGCAGAGAAGAGGCATAATCTGTTTTAGAAAGATAATTTGGTGATACAGTAAAAAATAGATTGGTGAGGGGAGAAGCTACTACAGTTGTCCAAGTGGGAGGTAATAAATTACCTAAATTGATGATAACTTTTGAATGGAAGGAAGAGGGGATAGTTTTGAGGAATGTGGTGGTAGAATCAACATGACTTGACAAACTGGATTTTAAGGGGTGAGGGGAAAGGAATTGTCTAGATTGACTCCAAAATTACAAGTTCCAGTAACTTGGGCTGGTGCCCTCAACAGAAATAGGAAAATTTGAAGGAGGACTGAATTTAGGGGAGAAATCTGGTAAACTCAGTTTTGGTCATCTTGAGTTTAAGATTTTGGTTAGTATATCTTCTTAGAGAAACAAAGAGCCTTCTTTGTTCATGGTAGAATAATGTTTTACTGCTTTTCAAAAACTATCCTTCCAGTGATAGACACAAAACAATTCACAAAATTTGGGATTTTTGAAATTATATCTGACTTCCTAACATGTTTTATGAGAACACGACTAAAGAAATATTTAATTCCCTATACCGTAGATAATAAGTGTTTGTTGAATTGAATTGGTTTAGTTAGCTTCATTCAGTTACTTGGCCACAGTTTACTTGCTTAATCTTTTTCGATTTAAACAGCTTTAGAACTGTTTCTTTTGGTCATAATGGAAGTAGATAATGTAGTATGGTTGAATTGTTTAGAAATTTTCCATCTTGACTGCTGGAAAAACTTTCAAACATATATTCTAGTAACCATAGGTCAGTATCATTATCTTAGTCTATAAAGGATGATAAAATTGTTCTTAAAAAGTCTATAGGTGAACTTTCCCTTTTCTTGTTTATATGGCTTGTTTTGAGTTTCATTTAGCTTAAATAAAAATGGTAAAGTTTCTATATAAACACTTCCTATGTAATATTAGACAATTAAGGTATAGCTCAAAATTAGATATGTAAGATAAGTAGCCTGAGCTCACTCTGCACTTTTATAGACAGAAATATGATTCCAAATTCTTTATATTCCCATGGTTTTTATATTCAGTTTATTTTGTCACTTCTTTTGCCCTTTTCTAAAACTTCCTTCTTTGGTTTTCTATTTTACATGATGACTTTTTTATTACATAGGTCATTTTATGTTATAGTTCAGGACTGTTTTCATTTCTCAGTTGTTTTCTCCTTATGGATATTAGTCATGCTAACACGATGTTGGAAATCTGGTATTGTTCTGTGTTTTATAACAGTGAGAGTCATCAATAGTGATAGTAATTAGAAGAGATAGAAAAGTTTAGGGCAGCTAGGTGGTGAAGTGGATAGAGTGCTGGGGCTGGAGTCAGGAAGACTTATCTTTCTGAGGTCCAGATCCAGCCCCAGAAACTAGCTGTGTGACCCTGGGGAAATTATTTACCCCTGTTTGCCTCCATTGCTCACCATTTAAAAAAAAAAGGCAATAGAAATAGAAAAGTTTGAAGGTACAACAGGGTGGTTTTCATTATTGGTGCTTACTTTTGTCAGGGTGATTATCGTAATTATTATATTTTTAAAAGTCTTTTATGGTTTATTGTTTGAAAGAATGCAAGTATGTTTTTGTCCTTCAGAATCTGTAATCTCAGCTTTTAGATGACTACCATGTGCAATAATCAAATTTATTAAGTTTTGGAAATGTTTTGTATGTCTCTGTATATCTATATCCACCTATATCTGTATGTATATATATACACACGCACATGTCTATATGGATATAGATATGTGGATATCTGTATATAGATACAGATAAATGGATATCTATGGATATACAGACATATACATATATGTGTATTGTATGTATTCTTATTAGATAGAACTGTTAGTATCTTTAATTTGGCTAAAATTCTATTTATTGTCTCTTTCTTCCCTTACATGCCCTGAAGTTGAAGAAATCCTTGAACAAGCCGACTACCTATATGGCAGTGGAGAAATAGAAAAGCTTTATCACTTGCTAGCCCAGTACAAACAAAGGTATACAATATATAGTAGCCCAAGTTTTTTGACTGACTTGTATTTTTTTCAGCCTCTTGCCTTTTAAAGAAGGAATGTTTTGGGAATTTTCTTAATGATTATTGTATCCTGTATTTCAAATCAGCATGTTTTCTTTTAATATGGTTGGAAGTTAATTCACTGTGTAGTATCTCCTGTCTTACATAGATAGAAAAAGCATGCTAGGTGATGGGAATATAAATATAAGCCAAAAGAAAGCCAGTCCCTGTCCTTATTCTAAGGAGAACATACCTCAACAGGAGAAGAAAAGGAGAGTTTGTTTGGGAAAGTCATTAGGGAGTATTGAACTGTTACAGATTTGAAATAAGCATGGATGGTGAAGAGACCATTGAGGTGAGGATATTGCCATCCTAAGAAGGCGCCTGGACAGAGGTAGAGAGGTCATTTAGGAAGTAACAGGCTAGCCAGAGTTTAACATAAGCATGACTGGTGTGGGCTTTCTCAAACAGACGATATCTTTTAACCAGAATTGCTATATTTACCTGATTATCTCTAGTTTATAAAAGATTGATTTTCTGCTGTCTCTGCTTATAAGTTGAAACATCATTTTTCCTATTCATCCTGCAAGCTAATTTCACAAGCGTAAGGAGTCACAATGTTGCATAGTATATTTAGAAAAGCAAACAGAAGAATATGTTTCTGATTCCTTTTCTTTCAGTATACATCTAATTTGCTTGAAATAAAACTAGTATTCCTTCTTTAAACTTAAGTAATACATATTTGCTTTAAATAAAGTTATTGTTCCTTCAGGAAAATTCCATCATCATCAACAAATAGTAGTATCCTGATTAACTAGATTATTTTTCCCAATAACAAAATGCTTGATCAGTACTATTATAAAAAGTTCATGCCAGAGTCTTTAAATTATTCAAGTACTACAACTGGTATAAAATGTTAAAAATAAAAAGATTAATTTTATAAAGTAGTAAACTAATGAGATAGTTTTCAAGAATCTAAAATTATCCTGCATTTTCTCAAGTTCTTTGATTTGTAGTTTCTAGTTTGTGACCTTATAGTCATTCTGTAGGAAATAGAGTAATCTTTTATTTAATACTGCCCCTAGAAATTAAGTACTAGGTTGTTAAGTCATATATAGACTGTATTTTGTGAATAGGTTTATAGTAAGTCTTATTGTAGACTATTGCAGTAGACTATTTGTAGACTATTGATTGGAATCACAAATTCAGTGAAATGTTTTCCAAAGATCTGAGTGAGTTTAAAGAACAAATTACTTAAGGAAATGCTTTGTGAATGCAGTTCTTACAGCATTCTTCAAAAAAGTTTATAATACTTGTTGCATGGTATTTATATTAATTTAGTCCCTGAGCAGAGAGACAGAATTGATTTATGATAATGAATTCTAACATAGAAGTTAAATGAATACCAATGAGGTTCCGTAATATATTTCAAACCTAGTGAGGATGCAGAGTTGCTATGGCGTCTGGCACGGGCATCCCGAGATATATCTCAACTTAATACTACCTCTGCAGAAGATAAGAAACGACTGGTATATGAAGCTTTTGCATATGCAAAAAAAGCACTTGAAAAAAATGAATCAAATTCGGCAGCTCACAAGGTAAGATACCTAGACTATGTGGCATATGAAAAATTTAAAAGACAATTTCTGGGTGATTAACAATTATTTTATTAATTGTGGCTAGCAAATAGTTAATAAATGGATGGTCATCTGGCTTTCTCTTGTAAACCAAAAACAAATCATGGAGACCTCTCAGGATTTAAGTGCCCTTGGAAGACTATGTGTTCTCAATAGCCAGAAATCAACTCTCATGGGTTAATAATTAATGAGAGAAATGATATTATAATGAGAGGTGGACCTAGTCTAATGAGGGGCTAAATTCTATGAAACCAAAAGATAACTTTATCCAAAGTCTTTTTATGCAGAACAAAATCTACGAAGGTAACTCCTAAGTAAACATAACCAGGAATAGACTGCTGTGGAGTTTCCAAAGCACTTAATTATAGCAGTGACCAGAGAAGAAAGAATTCAATCTAGGAAGGACTGTGTCCTTGAAGCTGAATGTTTTTTGAGGACTATATTTTGAACCATTAACAAAAGTAATATTTCTAAAGCTATACTTAAGCTCATTTTCTTTCTTTTTATATTTGTAGTGGTATGCTATCTGTATCAGTGATGTTGGGGATTATGAAGGTATCAAGGTTAAAATTGGAAATGCCTTCATTATCAAGGAACATTTTGAGGTACTGGTAAATTTAATTTTTAATATGAAATATTCATTGGATTTCTTTTCTTCATTTAATGCAGCTCCAGTCCATATAATGGGTCATATAACTATCAGAGTCCAGTTTGATGCTCCTTCTTAAGCTTTGGAATATGAAGAGATTTTCCACAAAATTGTCAATTTACTTCTGTAGGTGTGACTGGATAGGTACTTCCTGACTTCCCCCACCCCCAGGTTGTTAGTACACTTCCAGATTACTTTATATTTTGCATACTAAACCTCACAGTGCTTGTTAGTTGATGATTTTTTTAAAAGTATTTGTTGTATTGAAGCAAAAATGCTATTTAGAGGCTTTCCTCTAGCAAGGTATATATGGCAGAATCATCTGAGATACCCTAAAAGATGTAATGAGATAAAAATCTACACTGTTAATATCAAGCAAAGCATGAAATAGGATCTACATTCTCTAAATATGTTTGACCTCCATGGATGAGTTCAAGAGACATTTCTGTCATTATTAATACCAGACACTCCTGCTGGTAGATGACAGTGTGTTAATTGCGTTAAGTCCAGGAACATAATAAGAAGTCTTAAAACAGTTTGGGATAACTATCCCCACAGGAAAAACTGAATGGACATAGCATGCCTATTTTCTAGACTTTGATATACAGTTTGATGGACAACCTGTAGAGTTCATTCATCAGTACATGTATCTAGGACAGACTTTACAAATGGACAGCAAGCTGAACTCAGAATTAAATAGATGAGGGAGCAGGCTGGATTACTTCTGGGAAATTGCTCAGTGCTTTTAATGATCTCATACTTCACTTTTATCATTGGTAAATCTTTTTAACACCAGTTTTCTTCTTTGTGTTATTGGATGACTGTAATTCATGGAACACTAGTCTACAAAAAACTGATTTTGTGGATTATCCAGAGAGCAATGATAAGGGTCATGGCAGTAATGACATGGCTGTATGAGCAGGTTTTAAAAACATTATAAATGAAGAATTATGCAGGAGAAGTAATGAGAAAGGTATTATCTGAGAAATGAACAAAAAAATAGGTTAGTTACATTGCAGGAGTGTAGAACAAATACAAATAGCTCATGTTCCCCAGAATGTCAGAGTAGAGAGAAGGAAGACTCACTCCTTATCCCCATTCCAGTTAGAATGGACTGACAACCTTGAGTGAATTTATGGATGAATGAATACAGTGGTCACACAGGATGGTAAGGCATGAATGGATTACACTCTACATCATTGCGGGGGGGGCGGGGAATAACTACATTAGGAAGATCATAGGTGTATTGGGACAAGAAGGCATGTATAAATACCAGTGGTTTGCTTTTAAATATTAAACTGACTTCTATATATTATTTATACATATCTTATTTTCTGTATTAGAGCCAAGGATCTGGGAAAAAGGTCCATGTTTTATTCATTTTCTGTCCCTCCACTGAACCTTGAACAAAACTTTGCATGTAAAAGATAAAAAATTAAGCTTACAAAAGTAAGAAGGAAGCATGGATAGGTTTCAGTATAACTAGAAGATTAAGTGCCCACACTGACAAAAGTATGGCTCTATTAAGGTATCACTGAAGTATGTACGCATGTATGAGTCTTACTTTGGGAAAGAGGAGTACTCACATAATATATACATGCATATATGTGTGTGTATACTTAAGCATATGTACACATACGGGTATGTATGTGTATATGTGTGTATATGTATCTATATATCTCCCACCCCCAAAAGTACTCTCTGCTATTCTCTTTAGAATATATTTTCTTCAGCTTTCAGTTTCCTAATCCATAAAATGAGGGAAAATAATAATAGCACCTCCTTCACAGGCTTGGCTATGAGGATCTAATGAGGTCATTTATGAAGGGCTTCACAAACCTTAAGTGCTGTACTAGTCACTCAACAAGCATTTATTAAGCCTCTGTGACATTTCCCAAACATCTCTACTTGGGCCCTACTCCCTAATCATCTCTGCCATACCTGAAATTCAGAGTCTACCCCTGGATCACCCAACTCTTGATAGATAAACTTTTACCTTAGCTTGCTGGAACCTAAGCCTCCATGATTCCTCCTTGTGGTCTTCTTAGCCAGGTCTTCCTTCACCCTACTCCTGTCTTTTCCACGATGGATTAGGATAGGAAGAGGTATGAGACAGAAACCAGTTGGGAGCTTATTAAAGTCAAAGAGAAAAGGTGATTAGGCCCATAACTAGGGCTATGGCTAAATTTGGTCTTTTAAAAGTGGTCTTGAGCAAATGAATTGTATATAGAAGATTATGAAGAGAATATTTACCTACCTAATAGAATAGACATACAATATGTATTTTAGAAATAAACAGGAATTGTAAATAGTGTAATTAGCAGTTATTTAGACTAAGTTTTCAGTATGCTAATCTTTCTTGACCACTTATTAAAGCAGGTCTTCTAATAAATATTGATTTAGCTTAGTTTTTGAAGTAAGGTGTGTTGATAAAAGTACTGAGTTTGGATTTAAAGGATCTGGCATCAGATTATGATTCTATAACTAGTGTGCTTTGTGGCCTTGGCCAAATCATTTCATCCTTCTGGACCTCTTTCCTCATCTATAAAACAAGAGGCTTGGACTAAATAATATCTAAAAGGCATTTTAACTTTAAATTGGATGATCCTAGTTACCCTATTGAAAGGAAAGCAAATGCTTACTAAATTGAAGCAAACTTGATAAATAAAAATATATTTGTAATAATAAACTGGTGTGTTTACTAAATTTACAACATGATTCTTTGCTTTGCAAATGGATTCTCTGATTCAGAGTTTCTTCTTCCTTTAAGACACACTCAAATACCATCTAATAAATGAAGCTTTTTCTGATCCCTCCCAACTACTAGTGCCCTCTCCCAAACTTCCTTTTTATATGTATATCTTTATGTAAATATGCATGTATAGACATATATATGTATTTATTGACTTTATATTTCTCATTATGTATGCTATATAGGTCTATATTAGTATATCTGCACACACATATATTATGTATGGTATAATACATGCTATATATTAGGTGTGTGTACATACATACATTTTATATATATGTGTGTGTGTGTGTGCGTGTGTGTGCGCACATATATATATTATATACATTGGGGCTGTTAGGTGGTGCAGTAGATAGAGCCCTGGGTCTGGAGTCAGGAAGACTCATCTTTCTGAGTTCAAATATGGCCTCAGCCACTTACTTGCTGTGTGACCTAGGCAACTCCATTGACCCTGCTTGCCTCAGTTTGCTCATCTGTAAAATGAACTGGAGAAGGAAATGGCAACCTACTGCAGTGTCATTGCCAAGAAAACCCCAAAGGGGGTCACAAAATCAGACACAACTGAAAAATGACTGAGCAGCAGCATATTATATGTTATATACTATGTATGTCATAATGTAAAATATGTTTGAGTGTACTTGTTGGCTCCTCTCTTAGAACATAAACTCCTTGCAGGTATGAATTGTTTCATCTTTGTCTTTGTAACCCCATCACCCATCAGTGTGTGGCAGGGATAAATACTTGTTTATTGTTTCATCTTTTTCTTTGTAGCTCTAGCACCTAGCACAGTTCCTTGCACGTGAACAGATGCTTAGTAAATGTTTGTTGATTGGATTTGAATTTAGGATTCAGAGTGGCAGAAATGTTATTCAAGCATAGTTCTGACTCTTTCCAGTCTGCTCTTTAATGCTATAGCATACTGCCTGGTATCTTTATAAATTAATCTATGAATGGAAAAGAGTACTTTGCAACTTCAAAAGATTTTCTTGTGTTCTTACATTCTAACAGCAGAAAAGGTGATGACAGGCAAAGAGTGACAGCTAAAGACATAGAAGCATCATCTGCTAGACTGCTTGTGTTTATTATTTTATCTGACTAGCTTCAACCATCAGTTTCTGAGCTTCAAGCATGAAGGCTTCCTCGCCTGGTAGTTGTAGTCACTATTTCAGGTATACATTTAAATGGATTTTGTCAATTCATTTTGAATTATGAATAGTATGAGGGAAAGTTTCAGTTCTCAAAGAGGAACTGAATTTTGAGGTTTTTGTCTTTTGCTAGTTTTTAATTATGTACTTTTTATGATTTACTAGGCAAAATTTATAAATAAAAATAGCACGTGTTCATAAATTTTCATTGATACTATTCTTGTTTCTTCCTAGAAAGCAATTGAACTGAATCCTAAAGATGCCACCTCAATTCACCTTATTGGTGTTTGGTAAGCATTTTTATATTTTATTTTTTGAAGTTTCTTCAAATTTTTTTTCTCTTTTTTAGCTTTTATTTAGTATTTTATTTTTTCCTAGTTATATGTAAAGACAGTTTTTAAAATTTGTTCCAAATTATCCCCTCATCCCTCCTCATTAGGAAGGCAAGCAGTTAAATATAGATTATACATATGTAGTCATGCAAAACATATTCCATAATAGTCATGTTGTGAAAGAAAACGGACCAAAAAAAATCAAGAAAAATAAAGTGGAAAAAAAGTATGCTTCATTCTGCATTGTCACCATCAATTCTTTCTCTGTGGATGGATAGCATTTTTCATTCTAAGTCTGTCAGAGTTGTCTTGGACCACTGTATTGCTGAGAATAGCTAAGTCATTCATAGCTGATCATCTTACAATATTGCTATTATTTTGTACATAGTACATTTCACTTTGCATCAGTTCATGTAAGTCTTTCTAGGTTTTACTTTAGAGCATCTTGCTCATCATTTCCTATAGTACAATAATATGCCATCATAATCACACACCACAACTTGTTCAGCCATTCCCCAATTGATGGGCATCCCCTCAGTTTCTAATTTGATACCCAGAAAAGAGTTGTTACAAATATTTTGGTATATATGGGTTCTTTTCCTTACTGGGATATAGACCTAGCAGTGGTATTGCTAGGTCAAAGGATATGCATAATTTTATAGCCTTTTCAGCATAGTTACAGATTCCTCTATAGAATGGTTGAGTCAGTTCACAACTCCACCAACAGTGCATTAATGTCTCATTTTTCCCACCTCCCCTCTAACATTTGTCATTGACCTTTTCTGTCCTATTAGCCAATCTAATAGGTATGAGATAATACCTCAGAATTGTTTTAATTTGCATTTCTCCAGTCAATAGTGAGAGTATTTTCTTCATATGACTATAGATACCTTTGATTACTTCATCTGAAAACTCATCATATCTTTTGATCATTTATCAGTTGGGGAATGTCTTATTTTTGTAAATTTGACTCAGTTCTCTTTATATTTGAGAAATGAGGCCGTTATCAGAGAAACTCAGTTCAAATATATTTTTTTACAGTTATTAATGTTAATTGTGTTTCCCCCCATCCTATCCCTACTCTGTTATTCTATTATCTCTTTTCTTTTACCTTGTCCCTCCTCCAAAGTGTTTTGCTTCTGACTACCCCCTTCTCCAAAGCTTTTTTATATAAAGAAACTTTCTTTGGTGTATTTTGTGAGCAAATTACGTATTCTGAAGTATATCAAAAGCACAATTTGAAACTGCTTTTTAAAAATGATTCAGTATGTGTAGGTTGGTTCCTAAAGAAATGCTAAACTTGGTTATAAAATCATGTGGTTTCTTCCCATGTTTTCCAGCAAATTGCCTCCACAACCATTCTCCCTCCTCTCTAATCTTAGGTTTCTTCCTTTCCTTTCCTGTTCCTGTTCCATTCCTGTAAGCAAGCCTTAATCTTCCCTGTCCTTAAGAAACCTCACTATAACCTGCCATTCCCTTTAAGCAATTGTCTTATATCTCTCATCTTTTTCACAGCCATCCTCCAGAAATACTTGTCTTCATTTGTTGCCTTCATTGGGTCTCTTCCTCACTTCTCAAACCTTTGCAGTCTGTTTTCTAATCTCATTCAGTTCTTCATTGTCAGATCTGATGACCTTTTTCTCAGTTCTCATACTTATTGACCTCTTTTCCTGGATACCATCTCCTTTGGGTTTTTGTGACACTGCTTTCTTTGGTTCTTCTATCTAGTTGACCACTATTCCTCAGTCTCTTTTGCTGACTCATCATCTATATCATGCTCCTTTACTGTGAATGTATTCCCAAAGTACAGTTATGAGCCTCCTTTATACTCTGCATTTTCACTTGGTGTCCTCTTTGGTTTCCGTGGGTTTACTTATCTCTGTGCAAATCCTTCTCATATTTATATATCCAGCCTTCATATCTTTCCTGAACTCTACCCCTGTATTGTCAATTGCCTTCTGAACATTTATGTTAAGGATTCTATCATCCTTCCAGTCCCTCAGGCTTATAACCTCCATGTTACCTTGAATCCTTACTTTCATTCACCCAGCATATTCAGTGATTTGTTATATATCAATCTTGTTGACAAGGTTATTATTTATATTATCTATTTCCTTGAAAAAATGGGTTTCTACAAAATTGTTTCCAACTTGACCACTTGGTTTAATTTTTAGTATTTTCTCTCAAAAATTTCATGTCCTTTTACCGCAATTCACAACAATGGTAAAGACTGCATACTATAATTTAGTTTCTTATGGTGAAAGATAGGAAAAAAAACCTTATGGTTTTGGTCCATTGCTGGATTTGTTATTTACTTTCACCATCAGCACCAATGTTAACTTAGTAGGAGGGTGTGAAGAATAACAAAGCACTTGAGGGAAAAGAATTTGAGTTTATACTATGTAATCTTTAAGATGCTAAAGTAGTTTGGTTACTTTTTTTTTTCCCCTCTAGGTGTTACTCATTTGCTGAATTGCCTTGGTACCAAAGAAACATTGCTAAAGTGTTGTTTGCAACTCCTCCCACTTCCACATACGAGGAGGTAATATAATATCTTCTGTTCAGTTCATTTATTGTGGAATTCTTACCTATATCTTCATTCTAGAGGATACAGAGATCACAGAATCACAAAGTCCCAGAATTGGAAGGGGCTTCAGAGATGACCTCGTCACAGCCCTATTGTGTGAGAAAAGTATTCTCACCACACCATACTCAGATACAGACAGAGGCAGCTGCAGGATCAAGCACTATTTGGCAATTCCATTGCCCATGACATAATTCTGGGTTGCAGTTCCAGGGTGGAGAGGAATGGTTGTAGTTAAAGGAGCAAGAGTCCTACCTGGGTACATGTCACATTTCAAAGGCAGAAAGGAGAAGCTGTGATCATGAGGGAGAAGGGGTCCCTACCTGGTTAAGGGCCAGAGCACAGACTAGAAAGGTAGTGACCAGAACTCTCCCCAGATGACACTGCCTTGGAAGCACTGAAAGCTTTACAGACCCTCAGACCTAATTGTGAAAGTAGCTGGACATAAAAGTCAGACGATCAGGTCAGATATTCTTTCATCCCAAGGTGAATAGAACCTAATTCTAACATAAAGTCCAAAGTTAAGAAATAGGCTTGAGAAATGAGCAAATGACCAAAAAAAGAACTTGATCATAAAAAGCAACAGGGAAATTCAAAACACAAACTTGGAAGAAGACAATGACTTGAAAACATTTGCGAGCAAATTCTCCAAGAAAAATGAAGATTGGACATAAGCCCCAAAAGAATTCCTAGATGAGCTTGAGAGTTGGGTTTTTTTTCAAAGAATAAAATAAAATTTAAATCAAGTAAGAGTGATAAAGGAGAAATTGGCAAAAGAATGAGAACAATGTAAGAAAATGATGAAGAGAGAATAGCTTGGTAAAGGCACAAAACTCAGAATTGGCCAAATGGTATGAGAGCTGCAGGAATATTGAAGAAAATGTGAGATCACATAGGAATAATTGATCCTACCTCAAAGCCATGCATATTTCAAGAAGTTATGTAGGAAAACTGCAGGTATCTTAGAACCAGAGAGAGAAATAGAGATTGAAAGAATCCTCTGTCCACCTCCTGAGACAGATTCATAGTAAAAACTCAGAATGTTATAGCTATATTTCAGAGCTCCCAGGTCAAAGAATAAATACTGCAAGCAACCAGAAAAAAAAAAACAATTCAGTCCCTGTGGAGTCACAATTGGAATCACACAAGATTTAGCAGCTGCTGTTATGAAGGAGGAAAGGGCTCAACAATATGATGTTCCATAAGATGAAGCCAGGATTATAATTAAGAATAACATACCCAGCAAAAGTGAGTATGATCCTATTGGGGAAAAATAGATATTTAATGAAATAGAGGACTTTCAAGCATTTGTGATGGAAAGACAAAAGCTGAATAGAAAGTTTGATAAGAATCAAGAGAAGCATAGAAAGGAAAATATGAAAGAGAAATCAAGGGCCTCAATAAGCTTAAACTGTTTACATGCCTATATGGATAAATGATATGTTTAATCCCTAAAACTAACAGAGGGTGTGGGTGTGAATCTGTTATGCTAGGATGGTTTCAAAAGAAAAATGGAAGGGTGAAAAAAAAAAAAGATGCACAGGGAGAATGGGGTAGGGAAAAGAATGGGGAAAATTATCTCACATAAAAGAGTCATGCAAGGAGGAAAAATTGGGGAGTGAGGAGCAGGCAGTACTTGAAACTTACACTCATGTAAACTGGTTCAAAGAAGGAAAGAAAACACTCACATACATGTATTCCTACCTACATACATGCACATACATACACAGAATATAGAAATTCGTCTTACTCATCAGGGAAGTAGGAGAGGAAGGGACTAAGAGAAAAGAAAGTGGGATGATAACAGGAGGGTAGAATAAGGGAGGCAGTGGTCAGAAGCAAAACAGACTTTTGAGGAGGTGACAGTACAAAAAGAGGAATAAATAGAAGAGAATAGGATGGAGGGAAATAAACAGTAATCCTCACTGAATGTGAGTGGGATGAACTCATCTATAAAACACAAGAGGATAACAGAATGGATCAGAAACCAGAATCCAACTGTATGTTGTTTGAAAGAGACACATTTGAAACAAAAAGACACATGTCAAGTTAAAGTAAGAGGCTGAAGCAGAATTAATTATACTTTAGCTGAAGTAGAAAAGACAGGAATGATCATGATCTCAGACAAAGCAAAAGCAAAAATAGACCTAATTAAAAAGGATAATCAAAGAAACCATATTTTGCTGAAAGTACCATAGACAATAAATTAGTATCAGTACTGAACATATGTGCACCAATGGCATGGGATCCACATTCTTGAAGGAAAGTTAAATTTTGAGTATAGGAAAATTAGATAGCAAAACTATACTAGTGGGGGACCTCAGCTCACCCCTCTCAGACCTAGATAAATAGAACCATAAGATAAGAAAGAAGTTAAGGAGATGAATAGAATTTTAGAAAAGTTGTCTATGATGGACTTCTGGAGAATATTGAATGGGAAATAGAAAGAAATGTAACTTTTTCTCATCTGTATATGGTACTTTCACACACACACACACAAAAACCTGAACATGTCATAGGGCATAAAAATCTCACAAACAAATATAGAAAAGCAGAAATATTAAACATTCTCTTTTCAAACCTTGATGCAATAAAATTACATTCAGTAAAGGGCATTTGAAATATAGATTAAAAATTAATTGAAAACTAAATCTAATTCTAAAGAATCAGAGAACATATCATAGAAACAGTAATTTCATTTAAGATGACAACTATGATATTGCATACCAAAATCTGTGGCATAGAGCCAAAGTGGGAAAAATTTATATCTACAATTGCTCATATTAGTAAAAGAGAGAAAGAATAGAAGAATGGGTTGGGCATGCAACTAAAAAATGAACTAGCAAAAGAAATTTTAAAATCCCTAATTAAATACTAGAATAGAAATCCTAAAAAATCAAAGGAGAGATTAATAAAATTGGAAGTAAAAGACAAAGAAACAAAAAAAATTAATAAATAAAAGTGGGAGCTGGTTTTATAAAAAGACAAGTAAAATAGATGAATCATTGACTAATTTGATTTTTAAAAAATTACCAGTATCAAAGATGAAAAGGGTGAATGCACAACTAATGAAGATGAAATTAAAGCAATTATTAGGAGCCTTTTTTGCACAATTATATACCAGTAAAACTGAAATGCATGAGTCTTTACAAAAATATGAATTGCCCAGATTAAAAGAAGAGGAAATAGGATATTTAAATAACCCCATATTAGGGGGGAAAATTGAACAAGCAATAAATGAAATAAATAAAAAACAACCCTTAGTAGCATATGAATTTACAAATGAATTCTACTAAACATTAACAGTTAATTCCAATATAATATATACTGTTTGAAAAAATAAGTAAAGATACAGTTGTACCAAATTTCTTCTATGACATATGATTTTGACAACTTAATCAACACAGAGAAAGAACACTATAGACCAATTTCTCTAATGAATATTGTTGCAAAAATTTTAAATAAAATATTGTCAAGGAGACTAACAATATATCTTAAATATACATACTGAACAGTCTAGATTTATAGCAGGGATTCTGGGCTGATTCAATATTAAGAAAACTAGAAGCATAATTCATCATATCTGTAACAAAAACAACAAAAGTCTTATGATTATGTCAGTAGATGCAGGAAAAGCTTTTGACAAAATATAGCACCCAGTCTTGTTAATAGAAATGCTAGAAAATACAGGAATAAATGGAGCTTTCAAAAAAATAAGTAATATCTAAAATCAACAGCAAGCATTATCTGTAATGAGGATACACTAGAGAAGCCTTTATAATGTGATCAAGCAGTAAAGCAAGCATTTCTGTTAGCACCATTGTTACTTAACATTGAATGAGAAATGCTAGCTATAGCTGTAAGAAAAGATAAATAAAGGAATAAGTATAGCAATGAGAAAGTAAAAAGTATCACTTTTTGCAGATTATGTGATAATGTACTTAGAGAGCCTTATAAAGTCAACTGAAAAATTAGTTGAAAGAGTTAAATTGAACTTTAGCAAAGTTGAAGGATATAAAATAAACCCTTACAAGTCATCAACTTTTCTATATAGTTTCAACAAAATTCAGCAGGAAGAGATAGAAAAATTCCATTTAAAATAACTACAGATATTATAAAATACTTTGCCAAGATACACAGCAGCTATATGAACCTAATTATAAAACATTTCACACGAAGACATAACTAAATAATTGGAGAAATGTTCATTGCTTGTGGGTAGGCCAAGCCAATATAATAAAAATGACAATACTTGTGCAGGTTAATTTACTTAGCAGTGAATTACCTGTAGAACTAGAAAAAATAACAGTTCTTGTGGAAGAACAAAAGGTCAAGACTTTCAAGAGAATCAATGAAAAAATAATGTGAAAGAAGGGGACCAGATCCTAAATTATGTTACAAAGAGGTAATAAAAATAATTTGGTTCTAGTAAGAAATAGAGTGGTTGATTAATGGAATAGGTTATGTCACACTATACAAAAGCAAATGAGCGCAGAAGCCTAGTATTTGATAAACCCAAAGATCCCAACTACTGGGGCAAGAACTTCATTTTGACAAAAATTACTAGGAAAACTATTACATTTTGTGGCAGAAACTAGGTGTAGACTGGTATTTCACATCATATTCCAAGATAAGCTCAAAACAGGTAAAGGATTTAGATATAAAGGGTGATATAAACAAATTAGGGGAGCATGGAAGAAATTACTTGTGAGTTCTATGGATAGGGGAAGAGTTACGATCAATTCAGATAAGTTCAGGGGAGGTAAAATTGAATGATTTTGATTACATAAAATTAAAATATTGTTGCACAAACAAAACCAATGCAACCAAAAACTTAGAAGATTAGCAGGAAACAGGAGGGTGATAGGGTGGTGGTGGAGAATTTTATAGTAAATTTCTCCAATAAAGGTCTCATTTCTCAAATATGTAAAGAACTGAGCTAAATTTATAAAACAAAACAAAACAAAACAGCTATTCCTCAAATCATAGTCAAAGACAAACAATCAGTTTTTAGAAGAAGAAATCAAAGCTACCCATAGTCATGAAAAACAATTTCTCCAATTCACTAATTAACAAATGAAAATTAAAACAACTCCAAGGTACATCTCACACCCTTCACATTGGCTCTGATGACAGAAAATGACAAATGCTGGAAGCATTGTGGGAAAAGTGGTACATGCATGGTTGATAGAGCTGTGAATTTGTCTGACCATTCTAGAGAACAATTTGTTACTAAGTCGAAATACTATATGTAAAACTGTGTATAACTTTTGACTAAACAATGGCACTATTGGGTCTGTACCCCGAAGAAATCAAAGAAAAGGAAAAGGATCCAAATGTACAAAGTTATTTGTAGTAGCTCTTTTTGTGGTGGCAAAGAATTGGAAACTTAGAGGTGCCCGTCATTTAATGAATGACTGAACAGTTTATGGTATGTGAATGTGATGAAATACTCTTAAGAAATGATAAAGTGGGTGGTTTCAGAAAAACTTGGGAAGACTTATACAAACTGTTGCAAAGTAAAATAAACAGAACCAGGAAAACAGTGTCACCAGTAGACAGCAATATTATAAAGATTGTTGTGAATCTTTACTGTGATGTGAAACAGTATCATGAAAG
This sequence comes from Potorous gilbertii, assembly GCA_028658325.1. Lineage (NCBI taxonomy): Eukaryota > Metazoa > Chordata > Mammalia > Diprotodontia > Potoroidae > Potorous > Potorous gilbertii. Next base: position 118,053,207 of record CM053773.1, read on the forward strand.
ACGTAGTAACTGATCAATGCAGTGATCTACTGCAGTAACACAGGATTCATGATGTAAAATGCTATCTACCCTCCAGGTAGAGAACTGATGGATCCAGAGTGAAAATTAAAGAAGGTTTTCCTGCATTTTTCTTGCTTTCTCTCCCTACTCCCCCCCCGAACATGACTGTTGCAGAAATATATTTTGTGTAACTTCATATTATAATTTTATTATAATTACATTATCTTCTTAATGTGTGAGGGAGGAGGTAGGAGAGAGGGAGAAAAGAGAATTTGGAACTGAAAATAAAAATACGGAGAACAATGCATTCTAAGAAGAGAAGTTGGAATATAAGATTATTTCATTGTTGTAAGAAAGGAGACAAAAATTTTTAATGAAGAATGTCTTTAAAACAACTTTAAAAATAACATTTAAAATGTTTTTCTCCTTAAACTTTTTTTTCCCCTTTAATAGGCCCTAAAATACTTTCAAATGGCAGAACAAGGTAACATTTTTGGTCAGATATATGTGTGTGTGTGTGTGTGTGTGTGTGTGTGTGTGTGTGTGTGTGTGTGTGTGTATGTGTGTATGTGTACATACACACACATATGTACATCTAAATATGTTACAGATTTAAATATAATTCATGTTTAAAATTATGGGAATATGTAAAAATATATGTGATGATTTCTTTGAAAATTCATTCACCACATTTGATGCATTTCAATAATTTGCTTTTTGTTCAAAATTTTTTGTGGCTTTAAAGTTAAACTTAGAGAAAAATCTGAGTGGAAAATATGCTTCTATTGAATGAAGAATCAGGAATTTTGAAGTTGGAAGGTACTTAAACATCAGCACTTCCAGCATCTTATTGTACAAATGAGGAAGCAAAGGTGCAAATGTCCTTACTTAAGTAAGTCACTAGATGCAAAGTTGATACCAGGTCTTTCAGCATCCGGGCCAGTGCTTTTCCCACTTAAACAATGCCAATTTCTTTTTTAAAGAAAAGTATTTTAAAAAAACTTTATTTCAAAAATAATTAAGCGTTTATTAAAAACCTACTGTCATCAAGACATTGTGTTATGTTCTAGAGATGTAAAGACAAAAACCAGTCTCTGACCTCAAAGAGATTGTGTTGTTCTGTAAAAAGAATGAAGAAAAATTAGCTGTAAAATTATAACGTACAAAAATTATCCTTATGATAGTAACATTCTGCCACAGTAGTATGTACAACACAGCTATAAATTAAAGAATCTTTGCATGGAAACCTATAGATAACTTCAGATGACAAGCACAGGTGTAGCTCCAGATCACTTACAGAGGACAGCAAATGGTCTCAGTCATAGATTTACTTCTGGAAGGACTCATTGTTAAGAAGGTTATGTAGCAGCACAGAGGTGGAAATCAGTAAGTTGTACATGTGATAAAGAATTCAGGGTTACAGTGAGTAGGCTTAGAACCTTGAGTATAAATTTCAAATCAAGAACTATTAAAGTTAGCTAGAATGGGCAGATATATCTCCTCATGACTGATAGTCTCAATAAGAGAAAAACTGTGTTATACCCATCTTGTTTCCTATCACTTAGTATAAGGTGCTGACATACCACAGCCAGTGTTAAGTACTAGGAAGGATGATGGACCAGGAACCAGTAAATTATGTTTTGGCTTCAGCTTTGTCCTAAACTGGCCATCTGTATCCTTAAACCAATCACTTAACCTCCTCAAGCTTTTTGTTACCTCATTTGAATTTCTTTGAACTTAGATAATCTTTCCTTTCTAACTACTTGAAATTATGTCTGTAATAGTCACCCTGAAAAAGGAATATTCAGTTCAGAACAGAGAGATGAGAGAGCATGAATAAAACTCCTGTCTGGTCACACTCAAAACCACTTTGGTCTCAGTGATGGTCATCTGAGAAGGACTAGGAGGAGCTTACAGTTTGGTTTGATTTGGTTTGTTAAACATACTATGTTGTCTCATTTGGTCACAACATTTCTAACATACCTACATGGATGTTTTAGCCTAAACTGTAATTTTCCCAGAAATGCATTTGATGTGAACAAGTTGAATAAAAAAGAAGTACAACAGTATGCTCCTTGCGCATGAAGTCATTAACCTGTTCATGAAATTTAGACAGAAAACTCAGTCTTTATCAATCAAAACAGTGTAACTGGTACCAAACTAAGGTGAATGTATTCTTTCTTCTGTGTTCAGTGCATCCAAACTTCTACAGCAAAAATTTGCTTTTCTTGGGAAAGTCTTATCTGAAGTTAAACAACAAAAAGCTTGCTGCCTTCTGGTTATTGAAAGCCAAGGACTACCCAGCTCACACAGAGGAGGACAAGCAGGTAAAAAGCTAAAGAGGTAGCTTTGGAAGGAGAAAATGGAGAATATGACTAAAAGTTGAGAGCTAATTATACATCAAGTATTAATAAACTTGAATGAATTAGAACTGAGCCTTAAAATCATGAATCTGATTGAGTAGAAGTGGTAGTCATTTCACAAATTATATTTAATGGCCTTTTACACTCTTGTTTCTATATGAAAAATCCTTAGTTGTTGTGACTGAACATATTTTAACCGAAAAGAATTACTTGATATAGTATGGGATAGTTTCACTATTTAGCATATTACTTTACTAAATTAAAGGAACAACTAGTCATAGTATGAATAAGATGGCATAGCCATGTACCACCATAGAAAGCAGAAAGTTTTTTGAAGGACTTGTATTTATTCATTGCCAAGAGACAGATTAAAATAATAGATTTTGTTGGTATGGGGACTCTTGGAATATACCTGAATATTAATTAATTTTCACCAATTACTTGTGAAAGAGTTAAAAGAGTAGGCAGGACATAGTAGAGTGGGTAGACTATTGCATTTGAAATGAAGAAGATTGAGGTTCACATGTCAGTTGTAGGACTGTGGACAAGTTACTCAATCTTTCTGAGCTTAAGGAAGTTCTATGAATCTATTAGTTACATGTACAAGCCAGTTGTAATCTGTGTTGGTATAAGAGCTTCCCTAGAAAGGAACCATCGGTACTTTTAATGTATAGATATATTTATGAAAGAATAGTTTTGGCTCAGAATGTTGACTTGTAATTCTATTCCTCATTTTAGGTACAAAAAGAAGCTGCTCAGCTGCTCAAATCTGTTGGTGACAAGAATTGAGACCTTTACTTGGAATAAAGTAGCACATGAAAGATTTCTAATAAATGTCTTTTCATTGAGTTAATCATGTCACAGCCAACCCAACTGCTATCACTAGCTGATGAGAAAGGCAAGTAATAGGCGTTCTAGCTTCTGGTCTTGACAGGAAGGTCAGTCCTTGGTGATGGACTGTATGGAAAGATACTGAGACAGAATGGAAGTGTTCCCTGTCCAAGTAATGGTTTTTCAGTGGAAACTCCATCCATAATCATTTAGGGGAGGGGACATATGTGAGAGGTGCCATAGAAGAAGCTACTTGGGATATAAGCAGTTAACTAAAGTAAGGTCTTGAAAACAATAATCAATAGTCAGTAAACATTTATTAAGGACCAACTGTGCGCCCGCCAGACACTGTGCTAAGTGCTGATTTCAGCTAATACGGTGATTTTGGTGCTCAGTACTTTGGTTAACAAGTATCAGTTATCCCAGTTGTCTGCCATTTTAAATATATAACCTTAATTGTGTAACCATTTAACAGATTAACATTTAACAGTCCATTACAGAAGAAATGAAAAGAATTTAGTAACTCCCCAACAAGGAGAAAATGGAAAGATTATCAAACTTGGTACAGACATGAACTGCTTTATCAAATTCTAAACAGGTTGCTGTCCAAATGCACACCATCTTAATTAGTTTTCATTTAATATTTTCAGAATATAGTTGCCACTTGATTTTATGAAATTGAACCACCAGTAATTATGACTAGAAACCATAACTCTTAATTCTCCAGTAGTTTAGTGATTTTTTTAATCACTTCAACAGTTACTACTGTGAGCACACTACTGATTAGTACTAGGTTAAATACAAAGTTAAGCTATGGTACCTATTGTCTCATATAGTTATCCTTTCCACATTGTGACTTTCCCCATTGCAGTTTCAGTACATTGCAGGGTCAGTATAAGAAATTAAATGGGAATTTTGGGGGAGTTTTGCAAAAGTGATGAAGGCCAGGAAATAATGCGCAAAAAGTTTAGAAACTCAAAAATGCATAAAATATATGTATCGTATTATATAATAACATTTTATCTTTTAATACCATAAATATACAGTTTGTTTTTTAAAGTCAAAATAAGTAAAAAGTTAAAAGTTTGTGAAAAGGATGAAAGCCAACAGATGACACCAAAAGGCCAGTATTGTTACTTAACATTGACCCACATATAGCCTATGACAGGGGTGGGAGACCTGCAACCTTGAGGTCACATGTGGTCCCTAGGTCCTCAAGTGCAGCCTTTAACTGAATCCAATGGGGATTTGCTCTGTGCGTGACTACATGCATCCATTTGTTGTGCAGTCATTTTCAGTTGTGTTCAATTCTTTGTGACCCCATTTGAGGTATTGGCAAAAATACAGAAGTGGTTTGCCATTTCCTTCTCTAGTCTATTTTACAGATGAGGAAACTGAGGCAAATAGGGTTAAGTGACTGGCCCAGGGTCACACAGCCAGTAAGGGTCTGAGGTGAGATTTAAACTCAGGAAGAGGAGTCTTCCTGACTCAGGCCCAGCACCCTACCCACTGTGCCACCCAGTCGCTTTAGAGAAGCAGGAAACAATTTTATATGAGATTCAAAGGGAAAAAAGATTATAACCATGGGATTTTAAAGGAGAGATAGAGACAAAGAAGGCAAAAATAGTGTTTTCTAGCCCTGGGAGGAGCATAAGCAAAGGCATGGAGATAGAAATACATTTATTCAACAAGAACTATTGCATGCAAAGGATTGTGTTCAGGACTAGGGGAAACACAAAGAGGTTCCCCTCATAGTAGAGTTGAGTGGAAAGATAAGCACTAAACCCAATATAATACCTGCTACGTAAGTGTACTGGAGAACTATAGAGAAATGTGAGGGCCAACAGGGACAGCTCTTCGTAAATGGGGGAATCACTGAAGGCAGTGGGAAGGTGGGTTTATTTTCCCCCTCAGCTAAAGGATAGGTAAGAAAACAGAAGACAAGGAGAACATCCTTGACGTGGATCAACGTTTACATGAAACAACAGACAAGATAATGGGACAGTGTTATAGTTTGGCTAGAGCACAGAGTGTAAGATAGGAATAAAACAGAAGGCTGGAAATTTGGAGGGAAAACAGATTGTGAAGGGTCAGTGTGAAAGGAATCGTACCTTTTTTTTTTTGTCAGTTCATAGTGTCTGACTCTGTGATCCCATCTGGGACTTTCTTGGCAAAGATACTGGAATGGTTGGCATTTCCTTTCTTTACAGATGGGGAAACTGAGGCAAACAGGGTTCACTAACTTGCCCAGTCACAAAGCTAATAAGTGACTGGGGCTGCCTTTGAATCCTGGTGCTGACTCTTGGGCCAGCACTCTTATCTACAGCACCACCTAGCTGCCCCTGTCAACTTTAGAGGCAGTAAAGAGTCATGACTTGAACACGTACAGAGATCAATCTGTCAGCTGTAAAAAGGAAAGGTTGACGGGGTAGGAATGTGGAGGCAAGGAGCTCTCACAATAGTCCAGACCAATTGTGACAGTGGTTATAGGAATTAAAGAGGATTGTGTGTGTGATTGTGGATAGGGAAACAGCTGGATGTGCAGACCCATTCTATGTGAGAGGTAAGGGAAAGGGAAGGCTCAGAAGGTAAGACCATGGCTGTGAATCCCTGGGTGAAGGGATGTGAAAGATTCTAACTTAAAAGTATGTCTAAAAAGGTTTTGTCAGGTAAATCATTTTTACAGTGCTTTCATTTATTTCAATAAATAATAGTGTAAAAACTTGATAGTATAAAAAATTTTAACCCACATATAGTCATTAAAGTACATTTTGCTAAAAAAGTTATCAACTTCATGGTGTCTTTACTTCCTATTTTCACTTTTCCAAAATTGCTGTTTTTGAAGCACCCAAGAGGAGCCTAGAATGCTTTGTTTACATTTCACTCTTAGAGCTTAAAGCAATGTTTTGGCAGGAACTAGATTTGGAGCAAGAGGACATAGAATCCCAGATCTCCCATTCACTACTTGTGTGACTTTTGAAGCATCTTAATTTCCTCAGTTTTGTTTCCTCATCTGTAAAATAAGGAGGTTGTCTGAATTAATTCTGAGTCCCCTTTCAGCTCTACATCTGTGATTATATAATTTAGTTCAACCCTTTCGTATTAGGTCCATGAAAACAGACCCAGAGAGGTTGAGACTTGTCCAAAATCATAGAATTCAGTGCCAAATCAATTCAAGTGTCCTTTTCTTTCAATCATCATGGTGTCTCCTGATAGAAAATGTCAGTGTTAGGACTTTTTAAAATTCTCAAGTCCTGTCCTAAATTGTGAACACCTCAGAATTCCTTGCATTCAGAGATTTTTCATCTTCTCCGATTCCAACCACTACAGGAAGCCAAGCCCTTCTGGAACAAGTATGAAATTACCACTACCTAGCCTGAGATTTACTGGGATATACACAGGTACTGAAAAAGCCAGGCAGGTATCCTAAAAAGTCCTAAGTTTATAAGAGTCACTGTCTATACAGACAACCCTTCCAAATTCTACTGGTCACGAAAAATCTAATAACAGGCCCCCAACAGTCCTGTAAACATTGTTATTTCTTTTGGCTACAACTTGCCTTGAGAGTCACATGTTAAATCTGTGAGAAAATCAGGGCAATAAGATATTTAAGTTTGTATAGATTAGAGCTTAGAAAATGTTTTATAGTGAAGAACTTTGTCTTTGATTTTTCCTACCTGGGTTCTTCCTCCCATCCCATTATCTCATAGGGCTAATTTCTAGTGCTTAACTGCTGGGTTCTTTTAGTGGATCTGTATTATAGATATCTTATCAGAGGAGAGCATAAACCATCCATACCACCTCATCCTGTGTAATTCTTGTCCATTCTTAAATTTTCCAAAAGGGGTCCACCCAATACATGATCTCCTGAGATCTCTTGCCATTGCAGATGCCAGTGGAACACATAGGTTCTCCATTGCTTTTCCCTTGTTCTTGCCCCATGAATGGACCCCCTTTTTTTCGGGGAAGGTACTTGGGGTTACTTACCCAGGGTCATATAGCTAGTAAGTGTATGAGGCTGGGTTTAAACTCAGGTCCTCCTGATTCCAGGACTGGTGCTCTATCCACTGAACCATCTAGCTGCCCCAATGACCGCCTGTTCTGATAACACATTTTTGATGGCATCATATACAGCAAAAGTGTCAAACTGTACATCCACTAAGGAATACAGCAGAACCATAAAATGTGTTGTGAAATGCTTAACAAAAATACAACATAGATAATAGTAATGTGTGGTTTTCTAATTACATGGGAACAGGAATTCATTTCTCATTTCTGTGCCACAAAGTTTATACCACTTCTTCTTTGTTAATAATATATTCCAGCCTTCTCAAGCCCATCATGTGCTTCTTTTGGGTTAAATGCAATTTGAAGTCCTTGAAGATCACCATATTTCATGACTCCTAGTCTTACGGTGTCACTGGAAAAACATTGGTATTTAAAGGGTAGATCTTTGTTTCAGTGAGCTTAAGCTTAAAAAGCTTAAAAATGCTGTTCGGTTCTGAGACTGTGTCATTGTCCATTTGGGCTTTGTCCAAGATACTTTCACTAATGGACCAGCACTGTTCTGAACAAAGAACGAATTTAAAACAAAACATTATGTGCTTACTATGAGGGAGAGATGACAAGGCCTAGAGGTCCTTAGGTTACATAGGTAGGTCAGAGGACAATTGCAGGGACTGCAAGGCAGCTAGTAAGATGGAAAGGACTTTAGAATGCAATGACAGCGTGATAGAAAGGTCTGGTGGTCCTCCACTGTATCAGAAACAATAGAGTTGTTGACTCCCAGTTCATCTAAGCCCTGTGAACAGCTAAGTGATCTGTGCTAAATGGGGAAGGCACCAACTGACATTCAACCTTCCTCATCAGCCTGGTTGTTTTTTTTTTAAAGAAATCTCATTTGATGAATATGTCATACACAAATAGGAACATTTGGAGGAACTCAAAATCTAAAAAAGAATCTCTCTTTGATTTGAACTCTGCACTGGGAATGCTCCATTATAGTGGTGCACCTTTGTTTTATGGCCGCCTTGGAGTCAGGAAGATTTGAATTCAAATGCTTCCTAAGTCACTCACTCCTGGGCAAGTAACAACCTCTTCCTGCTTCAGTTTCCTCATTCATAAAATTGGTACCTTGCTCCCAGGGTTATCATGAGAATGTAATGATCTGAGATTTTGTCCCAAGCTATCACGGTCCTCCACTTTCAGACGATACCTTAAAAATTGATCCCCAAATATCTTCACAGTTGCACTGTCTCTAACATGAATTTCCCACAAGGCGTACTTGGGTCCAGTCCACATGCTCTTCCTGTCTGTTAAAAGTGATATTCCTGAAATACCTGGCTAACCATGTGAGTCCACCGTGGTTCTCTTGACTTTAGGATAAAATGCAAATGTTTGTTTGGTATTTAATGCCCTTCACAATTTGATACCGTATCTTTTCAGTCTTAGTTTACACGATTCTCCTGTGATATATTCCACATTCCAGCAAAACTGGCCTCATTTCTTATACTTGGTGCACCATGCCCTATCTTCAAATCTTTGTACAGACTGTCTCCCCACAGGAATGTCCTCCCTGTCTCTACCTCTTACTGAAAAGTT
>CM053773.1:118062501-118080748 GCA_028658325.1 Potorous gilbertii
GCGGAGCCCCTGCCCGCCCCAGGAGTCTCTGGCGGAGCTGCCTCCGCCTCGCCTCTGCCACGGCCGCCAGGGGTCCGAGTCCCAGAGGTCCCCGGCTCCCCTCTCAGCCCGTCTCTCTCACTGACCTGTGCGTCTGTGGGTGGAGGGACCTTCGCAGCTGCTGGAGATTCAGGTCCTGGACGCCTGCTTGGGTCTGCTCGCTCTTCTCAGTGCCGCCTGGCCGGGGCGGGGGAGGGGAGGACTCCGCTCCTGTCCAGGGTACCTTTGCGGTAGGTTTTTCAGGGCTCTCTGCAACGGAAATCTCCTTCACTGTGTTTCTGCGCAGCTTCCACTGTTCCAGAATTTGTCAGGAGTTCTTTTTAGAGGGAATCTATGGGCTGTGGATTCGGACCTAGCATAGGTGAGTCTTTCTACTCCGCCATCTTGGCTCCGCCCCCCTGTAAATTAATTTCTTAAATAATTCAGTATCATGACCTAAATGCTATGGTGGGAACATATGCACCATTCCACATTATCTGCAAATCAGGTGTTTTGTTGTTTTAAACTTGCTTAATGTTCTGTGCTTTTCTTGAAAATATTTTTAAAATAAGCTTACATTATTGACATAAAGAAGCCATGCTCTAAGAAAGGGACCAAACTTCATATAAATTCATTTTAAGATCTAAGATGAATAGAACTTGAGATGTAATTTTACCTATTATCATACAGTGAAATTCTATAGTTACTAACCTAAAAGTTGTTTAAGAGATACTCTTGAATATTTCCTCAAACGTTTGAAAGAACAAGCCATACTCTTTCCACATATATGCAAGCAAGTAAACTGTGGGAGTCTCATTTGAGGGGGTAACTGCATTCTTTCTGCCAAACAATAGCTTTTCCTCCTGAATGCTAAATACTCCTTTGTGTACAACTGGCATAGCTCTATGACCACATTTCTGGGGCTTCTACCTAGGTAATAGTGCTTGAACTTGTAGTCGCTAAGTGGCTATTAAAGAAGCAGGGTCTAGTTACCCTAATAACAATGAATAATGACCTAACAAAGTGGGTATAAGCAACAAGTAGCACTGCCTCATGAAGAGAGAGAACTCCTTAAGAAATACAGTTTTTAAATGAATGAAAGAAGGCTGACCTACAGAAATGAACAGCTCCTCTACTCTTCTTTTAAGCTTTGTGCATGCAACTGGTTTGTTCTTGGTACAGCAGAAAAGTACTGGACTAGGAATACAGTTATATGAACTGTAGCCCACCACTAGCTCAATGTGTTACCTGTTCAAGGTGATTCTAGCGCTAACAGCATATAATTCTACTTTATTCACACCAGGAGAGGTTACTTTCCCACATTTTAATTATACGATGAAAGTGCCTCATATAGTATTGTATTTGTTCCTGAGCACTAAATATTAAGAGATGTTGATAAAACTGGAATATTTGAGAGGATGATGTCCAAAATAATGTAGTATCTTGAAATCATATCAATTGGGAAACAGCTGAAGAAATGAGGGATGTCATAGCTTGGAGAATAAATAGTGATAATATAGTTGCTTTCAAATATTTAAAAAATTGTAAGGTAGAAGAGTAACTAGGCATATTCTATAATGGAAGCAGACTTTCATTTTAAGAACTGAATAACAGTTTTGTTTAAAAACTAAAAGCAAAGTATTAAGTGTCCTGTCACTATAAATGTTTCAGTAGTAGCTACATGACTTGGTAGGGCTGCTGTGCAAATTCCTGTTGAGGGTGGAAGGTGGTAAGAATCAGTTAATTGCTAGCACCACCTAGTGGTAAAAATCACTCAGTGACTGATTTAAATTGAATTTCATTTCTATAAAATTGGATTCACATTAAAACTATCTTAAATCTTAAATAAAACTTAATCTTTAATTCATCTCTAAACCTCCTGGCCAAAAGAAGTATGAATTAATCCTAGCAAACAGACAAAACACTTTAAATTGACGTGACCAACCATTAAAAAAGAGAAAGAAATCATTTTTTACTAAGGAATTGCTTGCAGATTATTATGAAATTAGATACTAATTCCCAAAAGACAGTAAGAATAGAAACTGCAAACAAACTAGAATAAATTAGTTTAGAATGACCATAGGGAAGAAAGTAAAATTCGTAAATATTAATAATGTGAAACTTCATAGTATTCTGTTTTGAAAGGTAATTAAGATAATCTACAATTACCTATTTTAGTTTCTATCTTTAACAATTAAAATTGATGGTTAAGATTATCTAATAGAAAATTAGATATGAGTCATCCAACTTTTAGTTTAATTAGGATAATTAAATAATTAATATCCTAAACTCTCAGAATAATTTTTAAAACATTCAAGATAAACTTAGACTGCAATAAAGTATCAAAAGTGATTTTCAAAACACACTGGAGAATGTATAAAATCAAAATCTATAAACAAATGATATGGAATAACAAAAATGTTTAGAAATATTACAACAAAATCTAAAGATATAAAAATCTTTAATTATACATTAGGGAAGTTTCTTTTTTAAAAAAATATCAGTCATATTCATTTAAAACATATTAATTTTCAAAATGATTTATTTAGTTATCTAGTCATTCATTTTGCTAATACAACTATTTCTAGGCTGGGAGGAAGACTGGAGTCACAAAGACAAAAAGTTAACGTAGTTATAGTGAAAAGAGTTCTATTAACCAGATAAAGAACTGGCTGAACTGTTTAACCTCCTTAGGTTTCAATTTCCTCTTCGGTAAAATGAACATAAAATCCTTGTCTCAGCTATTTCCCAGGATCACTATGTGAAAGATAAAAAGATAATGTGATAGAGTGGAAAAGGATCTGAGTTCAAATCCCAAACTCTGATATTAACTTACATGTGTGCCCTCAGGCAAGTCATTTAATTTCTCTGACCTCTAATTTCCTCATTTAAAAAAATTAAGGGATTTAATAATCTGTAAATGATACTCTTGATGAGTCTTCCTTTCCAATTTTATTATTGAATGCTTACTGTCTCCTAAACAAATTTCTCTCTCACCTGACATACCAACTCTATCCCCATGTCCTTGTACTGCTTTCCCTCCTCACTTCCAACTTAGAATCTCTAGCTTCTTTTAAAGTTTGACTTGTGACCGTTTACATCAATGGTGTCTAACTCAAACAGAAATGAGGCCATTAATCCACACATAAGGATCCCTGGGGAACATACAATGACTTAGTTTCAAAGCATATTATCTGTATTTTGTTCTATTTTTATTTTGTTAAATGTTTCCCAATTTCATTTCAATCTGGTGTTGGCCTCATTCAGGAATGTGGTGGGCCACATGTGGCTCATGGACCATGTGTCTGACACTTCTTTTCCATGTGAAGTTTTGATTTATCCTCTCTGATGTTACTGCTTTCCCTCTCAAGTCACTTTGTATTTGTTACATGCATATGTTAAGTGCTTGCATGCATTCATGTATGTGTACATTGTCTCCTTAAAAGAATTTAAGTTCCTCAAGGGCAGGGACTTGCATTTTTGTCTTTCTAGCCCCAGCTCTTCACACAATACCTAACAAAAAATAGATATTTAGTAAATAAATGCTTATTGGTTGTCTGATTGACCTCTAAGGACCCTTACAACTTTAATGCCTATATCTTAATGACAGTATTGTATACTATTTAAAAAGCATCAAGTTCTATAGAAATATAATGTATAAGATTTCAGATTGAGTTCATGTTTTGATCAAGACTGGTCTGGTGCTTCAGTGGCACTCTGTACTAGAAGCAACAGTGAATCACTTAAACTTATTTAAAAAATGAAATAGCACAATCAGATCTGTGCTTTAGGTACTATCAGCTACTCAATAATCATCTATTAAGCACCAACTTCATGCTAGACACTGTGCAAAATATCACTATCAGTTGTGTAGAAGATGAATTAAAAAGGGGAGAGACTGAACAGAGGAAGACCAACGTGGGGTGGGGGGAGAAGGGAAGCTTATGCAGCAGTCCAGCCAAGAGCTAAGGAGCACCTCGCTTAGAGTGGCTGGCTGTGCAAGCAGAGAGGGAGATGGGTGTGAGGAGACAATACAGAGAAACGGGCATGAGTTCTGAATCAGAGGAATTAGGTTCAAATTCCTGTGATGCATGTTCTACTTGTGTGGCCTTGGTCAAATCCCTTTACCTCTAAACCTCAGTTTCCTTAATTGTAAAATGGGGGAATTTGGTTACGTGATCTCTCTTATAGCTCTGAATCTATCTCCCTATGATCCAAGTTTTCCCACTGATAAGTCCTGGCAACTGAACGGCTAAAAAAGAAGGAAAAGATGAGGATGACTGAGTTGTAAACCTAGGTGACTAAAAGGGTGGTGGTAGTAGCCTAAAAAGAAAGAAGCAGGTCAGGTGAAGAAATGAGTTTGGGGGGAACTATAAGTTCTGCTTTGGATAGTGAATTTGACATGTTCATGGGACAACCAGATGGAGATGTACAGCAGGTTCCTGGGAATGAAACTTGACCTCAGGAGAAAAAAGTTATCTTCATTGGAGATGAGAGTTGAACCCAGGGGAGCTAAGGGGTCTCCAAGGAAGAGGATAGAGAGAAGAGGGTCCAAGGTAGAGTCCTAAGTTACATTCATACATGCGGAGAGGTCAAAGATGGTAATCCGGCAAAGGAGACTCAGAAATCCAAAGATAATCATTTTGGCTAATAGCCTCAAATTTCTTAACTACTACAACTTTTAAAAGATTAGGCTGCAAAACTAAAGGATTGGAGGAAAATTGTTTCTTCCTTTACCCATCTACCCTGTGATGGTAAGTTTCATGAATGACAGAAAACAAGGGGCATGGATAATTCATCAATTAAAAAGATAAACATTCAAAATTTTACTATGGCTATGTCTAAATACATATTGGCTCTGATTTGTTTATACATTGGCTATTTTGGATCAAAACATGAAAATCTATTGATTTTTTTAAGTTTTTTAGTTGTTTGTTATAATTCAATAAATATTTATATAGGCTGACTGTAATTGTTATCCTCTGTTCAAAGCCTATGTTGCTATACTTCTTTTTCTTCTTTCTTGAGTAGATTAAAAAGAGACCAAGATATAATGCTGGTAATATGAATGCTTTATATCACTGTAGGCAGTAACACTGATTTATTATTAAAATGCAGGACAAATTGTGACAGAAAAAAACACGTCACCATATCAGATCACTTAAATTCGTAAGAGCAGAAAATGTTTGTTCCAATGCCTACTATAGTATTTTTACTATATATTATTTGGGCAAACAAAACAAAACACACATACACACAAAAACAACCCAAATACTGTTTTAAAAACCAAAATAAGTTTTTAAGACACTGAAATAACACTTACCATTGACTTCAGCATGAACCACAGCAGACTGAGAAATCAGTTGGTAAGTTTCAAAGCCCAAATAAGACAATGCTGTGATTATAAGGCCCCTTTTGAAAACTACAGCATTTCCAAGAATCTAAGGAAGCAAATGGTGTCAGTTACCAAACTGCTGCAAAATGTGGCTTGATATCCTTGACAAAAATTACATAAGTTTTTTTCCTGTCTGCTTCCTTCCCCCTATAATACAGCTTAAGGATAATTGATAGTCAAGAATGTAGTTACTTATTTTGATAAATTCTTTAGTAAGACAAATTTCATACCAATACAACATTTATAATCAAGGTTTTCTTCACTTCTTAGAGACAGCAAGACTTAACACAGGCTAGTGAATAAGGCTAGTTGCTGTGGGGTAATCTTGTTCACACAAGATCTTGGGCTGCAACAACTCATAAAGTTATTTTTTAAGCTGGACTGAAATTATGCTTTGTTTGTGGAAGATACCTCAGAGATCACCTAGTTCATTTTATGGATGGCCTACAGGGCATTATATAGAGGAGAGAATGCGATCAAGGGAAAAATGACTTGCCCATGGTCATACAAGTAAGTAAACTTGAGAGACAGGATTGAAACCCAGGTTCTTTGACCCCAGTCACTTAGCTTTCCGCTACCCCATAATGTAAATACTTAAAGTATAAGACTATACATATATACACACCCAAATGTATAAATTATAATATAAATAATAAGTACTGTGCTCACACACTTAGGGGTAGCCAGCTATCTAAACATTTTTGGTTTTAACAAATCCAACATTTAGTTTAAAACATTGTTTAAATTAAAACATTTAGTTTTAAAAAGTTATAAAATATTACCTGCCCTGATTCAAAATAAATGACAGGGCAAAGGAATCTGAACAGTTATAGGCTGTTAAACACTTCTAATCTGGAATTTTTCAAACTGGTGCTTTCTCCAAAAAAGCAAAATAGCATTCAAATTAGTGTTTGTATTTTGTCTTCTACTGTATATGGGTCCAAGTCCAGTTTTCCATGTTGAGGCTATGGGTTATAGCAGTGCTCCCCAATACACTCACATGCCCAGAATTTAAATATCTTCCTCCTAACACAGAGCTATTAAATGTCAGAATATTAAAATTCACATTCTTAGCTCCCAAGTCCAGTACTTTCTCCATTACTGCGTGTGTGTGTGCGCGCACACGCATGCTCAAATATGGCCTCAGACGTTAGCTCTGTGACCCTGGGCAAGACACTTAACTGTTTCCTCTTCCATAAAATGAGCTGCAGAAGAAATGGTAAACCCCTCCAGTACCTTTGTCAACCCGTCCCCAAGAGTCGGATATGACTGAAACTGAACAGTAACAGATAATAGTTATCCCTTCTACATCATTGAGCTTAGAGGTGCAGCACCCCCTACAATCTGAAAAATCTATGTAGAATTTTCTGGCCCTGCCTTCATATTAGATAAATCTGAATTTTTTCTTTTCCTTTTACGGGGTGTTCATAGTATTGTAAAATTTGGGTTGATATTATATAATACTATACACATATTTTATGCATTTCTGAATTTCTAACTTTTTCTGTCATTTGTTGGCCTTCATGTGTCATCAGTAGCTTCTGCAAAACTCCCCAAAAATTTCCATTTAATTTTTTTATGCCAAACCATGATATATCAAAATCGCGATAAAGTTGCAATGTAGAAGGGATAACTATATTATATAAGTTGTATTCATATTACAGAAACACATTTATTACAATTACATGATATATACAACATACTATATATCTATGTTATATAGCTGATCTGTAGTGGAAAGAATACTGGACTTGGGAGCTAGAAAATTAATTTTAATCCTTACTCTGACATTTAATAGTTTTATTCCATGGGAAAGTCATTTATGTTCTCTTAAGTCTTTGTTCTCATCTGCAAAAAAGAGATTAATACTGGCACTCCCTAGCTTATATCAGGTTGAGCCTTTAAGTCATAGAAAATGGGAAGACACCACTTGAAAGTGCAATATAAATGTGAGTTTGTAGAAACAGCAGTTATATATATTCTCCATTTAAGATTTAATCAATAGATGTTTACTAACTGCCTACTATGTGCCAGGCACTATACTAAGCACTGGGAATACAGACATAAAAGACAGTTCTTTTCCTCAAAGAGTTGACACTCTAATGAATGTGGCCCTGGTTTCTGTAAAGCTATGCTAGCAGAAAGCAAGGTGTGGAAGGTCCTACTATTCTAAAAATTAAGAGTACAGATCTCAGACTTGCCTCAATAAGTTCAGACTAATCATGAAAAGGTTAGCCAACAAGAGATCAATTTTTCTTCATCACAACAATTCCTGAAGACCATTTACTAAAAGTATAAAGGAAGTGTAATTTATATTACTGGATAAAAGTCACACCAATCAAAACCATGGATCTTAAAGTACCCTAGTAAACATAAATATCCATATATAAATATACATACACTTACAACTTAACATTTCATTTATTTTCATAATGATTTACAAGTAAGAAATAAATACTTGGTGCAACATGAGAAAATTTCACTTATCAGTCATGAAAAACAGCTATAGTACAAGAAGTATACCACCAGAGAGTCACGTAAGTTCCCTAGACTTTAGATAACTGTATAAAGAGTTGTTCATAATTGCAATGTTTAGCAGCAGTACGAAAATCATCTTGAACTTAAATAATGAAAATAATTCAAGCCAATTTATTTATAAGCATTTATTTATAAGCATTTAAAGATTTATATAATTTATATTTATATAATATATAAAATGTAACATGTTTTATATATATAAACACATAAACATTTACTAGCATTAAACACAGTGGTTTTGATAGTGATTACCATAACTTGAGTGACAATGCCAAGTTAGTAAAGAAAATCTTATTCCATAGCAAATACACACATATTGCTAGTGAAAGTATGAAAATACAAATAAATGGGCTCAGAAAGTTCAAGATATCATCCCTAATGCTTTCTAGTACTACTCATGATGATGGGAAAGTTCCTGTCTACTGCTTTAGACTCTTTATCATAGATATAATTTAGAATGTAAGATATAAATAAATAATTCTATTAGATGTCCAGGAAAAAAGTGTGTAAGAAACCTGAGGAGGGGAGAGCATACTTTCAACTGGAAGGGTCAAAGAAAGATTCATGGAGACACCAAGCATTTTGATAAACTTCCAAGTGGGGTACACATTACAGACATGGAGTGGGAGGGAGATGATATGACATGAACAAAAGCAATGAGAGAGACTAAGACAAGATGACAACAGGTGACAATGAGTAAGTGGCAGAAGGGGAATAATATGAGACAGGATGGAAAGGAAGATTTGTGCCAGATGATAGAGGGCCTTGAATACCAGGATATGGAACTTATATTTATATGGAAAGTCACTGAAAGTTTTTGAGAGGGGAACCAAACTGTGTGTTAGGAATATTACTTGGGCAGTAGTGTGAAGGATGGATTGGAGGATGGATAGACCAGGAGACAGCAAGACTAATGAGGAAGCTATTATATTATTTTATACTATATTTTTTATTTACTACATTTTTTATGTATTAATTGTTCATATATGTGTATTATATTACTGATAACTGAATATATCATCTATATTATTTCTGTATAAATATATTATATTTATATGAATGTTTTATATTTATTATATTATAATAGTTTGCAGGAAAAGATGGAAGATGGCTGTAAGAGTAAACAGTAAGACTTGGTAAAAGAACCAACAAGATTTGGTCAGTATTTGGATAAATGGTGGAGGTCGCTGGTGTTTACAAACACTTAACAAGTATACATAGTAGGCATTTTAATAAATGCTTGCTGACAATGAAAATAACTACCATCTCACACCATCAGATTGCTAATGTGACAAAAAAAGAAAATGAAAAATGTTGGAGAAGATGTGGAGAAATTGGAACACTAATGTATCGTTGGTGGAACTGTGAACTGATCCTGCCATTCTGGAGATCAATTTGGATCTATGCCCAAAGGGCTATAAAACTGCATGCCCTTTGGTCCAGCAATAACTCTTAGATCTGTATTCCAAAGAGATCATAAAAAAGGGAAAAGGACCCACACTTATAAAAATATTTATAGCAGCTCTTTCTGTGGTAGCAAAGAGCTGGAAATTGAAGAATACCTATCAACAGGAATGGCTGCACAAGTTGTGGCATATGAATATAAAGGAATACTATTTGTGATACAAGAAAATACAGGCAGGATGATTTCAGAAAAAACTGGAAAGACCAACATAAAACTGGTGCTGAATGAAGTGAGCACAACCAAGAGAATATTGTATAGAGAAACAGCAACATGGTGAGATAATCAGCTATAACTGACTTAGCTCTTCAGAATAATACAATCAACTAAAACAATTCCAAGACTCATGATGGAAAATATCTAGAGAAAAGCTATGGAGTCTCCATGTAGATTGAAACATATTATTTTCACTTTCTTTTTTTCTTGTTTTTTTCTTTTTGTAGATTCTTTCACAACATGGCTAAATGTGGAAATGTTTTACGTCACTGCATAGGTATAATCTGTATCAGACTGCTTACTGTCTTGGGGAGTGTGGAGGGAAAAAAGAAAGGGAGAAAAATTTGGAACTCAAAATATATCCAAAAATGAATTCTGAAAATTATCTTTACATATAATTGGAAAAAATAAAATATTATTACATAATTTTTTTTAAAGCTAATAAATAAATAAATGTCTGCTGAATGAATAGAGTAACACTGGGACCTAGCACAAAAAGGGATTTCAAAGGGAAGTATATAAAATGAAACAGATTGCTGAGAACTATATGCATTTGATAAAGTTTTGATAAAGTTGATAAAGTTGATAAAGTTTGATCTCACTTACAGAGAGGAGATGAATCTGGACCAAAACCAACTGGAAAAAGTGAAAAAGAGGGGAAAGTAACTGTATAAGGACAACAGGAGAGGAATGGGGGAGGGGGCAGAAAATGTAAGATGAACCTTCTACCCGTGGAATTTTTGTGTCAAAGGTGAACAAATACATGCATATACAATTACGCAAGGAGAGAGAAATGTTATGTAATTTTAAAATGAGGGTAATAATTAGTCCCTTCCAGTCAGTCAGAAAACAAGCCTTTTTAGAACCTACTATGTGTCAGGCACTGTGCTAAGCACTAGGTACACAAACAAAGGTAAAGAAGAGTCCCTGCTTTCCTCTCAGTCTAACGGGGGAGACAACATTCTTAGGACTACATACAAACAAGACAGATACCTGATAAACTGGCACTACAATTAGGGGGATTCAGAAAAGGTTTCCTGTAGAAGGCAGGACTTTAGCCAAGAGGCAGAGATGAAGAGGGAGAGAATTTCAGGCAAGGAGGACTAAAATACATGAAGTCAGGAAATGGACTGTCTTGGGGAGGGACAGGAGGCCAGTGTCACTAGATCAGAGAGTGCGAGGAGGGGAGTAAAGTACAAGGCTTGAAAGGTAGAGGGAGATTAGATTATTAACGACTCTGAATGCCAAAGGATTTTTATATTTGATCTTGGAGATGATAGGCAGTTTTTGAGTAGTTGAGGTGACACAGTCAAACCTGCACTAGGATCCCTCTGACAGCCAAGTGGAAGATAAATTGGCATGGAGAGATTTGTTGCAGGAGATTCACCAGTGACAGTCCAGGTATAACGCGATAAGGACTGGACCAGGGTGGGAGCACTCTCAAAGGAAATAAAGGAGTGTATCAAGAGAATTTTTGAAGGCCACGGCAACAAATTGGATATGAGGAGGGGAGAGAGTGAGGGCTATTGCCTTCAAGTCTCAGTGACTGGGAGGATAGAGGTGCCCTAAATAGTAAAAGGAAAGTCAGGAAGAAGAGGTTTAGTGGGAAAGATTCAGTTTGAGATGTTCAACAGGCAGTTGGTTATGTGAGACTACAAGTAAGCAGAAAGGGTAAATTGATTTGAGAATCATCAGCATAAATGAACCATGGTAATTGAATCCATGGGAACTAATGAGATCAGGCAAGTGATAGTACCATGGGAGAAGAGAACTGAGCCCAAGACAGAAGCTACATGACTTAACTGCATGGATATTGCAGTGGTGAGATTAAAGTATAGTTGAGAATGACCAGAAGAGCTGAACTAGGTTTGCAGGGAATACTAGGGCATTCCCTCCTTAGCTGTATTGACCAATGAGCAAAAGTGGCATTAAATACTTAAATCATGGAGTATTTATTCTTTTGTCTAGGAGACTAAAACTCCACATGTACATCCAGGTAGAATAATCCAGTAGGCAGCTGGAATTGCATTATTAGCACTCTGGGGAGATAGGAGGGGGAAAACTGATTTGGGAGCCATGGGAAAAGACGCTGTAACTGAAGCCAGCCATAGGAACAGGTGAGATTGTCAAGAGCAAAACTGTGGAGAAAGAAATGAACAGTTCAAGGACAGAACCCTGGGGTACACTCATGTTTAAGACGTCAAAGTATGAGGACTCAACCAGTAAAGTAGAAAAAGAAATGGTCTGAGAGTTAAATAGGAATTAAGAAGCCCAGTGAGGAAAAATAAAAAAAAAGAGAGGTTGGCCAATAGTGTCAAAGTCTGCCAAGGGAACACTGGATTTGGTGATAATATCATTAGTGACTTTAGAAATAACAGCAGCATAAAAGAAGGGAGTAATAGAAGCCAGATGACAAGGGGTCAGAAAATGAGTAGCCAGTAAGAAAGATAATATGTAATATAATAAAAGCATTACATATAAATTACAATATATACAACAGAGAGGTGACATATAATATACAACTGAGGATCACAGAATGGCAGAATTGAATGCCATGGAAGATTATCTTAGTCAACCCCTCCCTTCCCCTTTCCAAAGACTGTAACAGCTTGAATGTCATTAGTGCCCAAGACACGGAAATGTGACATGGTAGAAAAGTACAAGACTGGAGTCAGAGGACCTAGGCTGGAAACTTAGTTCGGATAATGCGACCTTGGGCAAATCACTGAAACTCTCTAGGTCTCAGTTTCCTCATCTGTCAAATAAGAGGTTTGGACCAAGTGGAATACTACTCTTCTTCAGAAGTTTGGCAATTAAAAGGGACCAAGCTAAGATTTTTTAGTTTATTTAAGAAAACGGGAGACTGAGACACTTCATGTCGGAGGTGATGTCACCTCAGCCGCGGGTGCTTACGTGACTTGCCCAAAGTCACACGGACGTAAGTGGCAGGGGCAGAACTCAAACCCAGGTCCTCCGACTCACTGTCCAGGGCGGCAGACCCGCAAGTCCTACCGGAAGTCGTCCTTCAGTCCCTCGGGCAAGTTCCGGAGGGGCAGCTGGGCTAGGAATAGCAGCCACGGCCCAGCCCAGGCCCCGGCTCCTCGAACCCCCCAGAGCCGACGGCGCACGCAGAGTCTACAAGATGTGGTTTGGGATCTTCCGACAAACCCCGCTTAAAGCGTCGGGGGGAAGGCGCAGGGGAGCCGGCGGTAGAGAGGGCACCGCCTTCGGTCCTCACTTCGGCCCTCGGGAGGATCCCCATCTTACAGATGAGGAAACTGAGGCCCGCGGAGATGAAGTGACGGGCCCCCCGGTCACCGAGGAGGGGCGGAATTTAAAGGCGGGTTTTCCAGACCGTCCTCCCCCTCGGCCCCACCCTTTGGCCCATCCACCCGGGGAAGGCGGAGGAAATACCTCGCTGCCACCTAGCCAAAGGCTGGGCCTGCCCCGCCGCCCGCAGCCCGCCGCCCCGGCCCCCGCCGTAGCCCGGAGCCGCGTGCGGAGGGACGGGAGAAGCCTGCGCAGCCGCACCACTAACGCCATCGCCGGGACTGAGCGGCGACCGCGAACAGCGAAGGCCGGATGTGTCCTCGGCCCCGCCCCTCAAGGGGCAAAGGTCGGGAAACGGGACGGGGCTGCCGCCGGAAGTCCCGGGAAGGGAAACAGCGCCGCGGCTCCGGACGTTCCGCCCGAACCACGGAGAGGAGTCGGCCAAGACCTTCCTGGAAAGAGCGCGCCTCCGAGCATGCGCAAAGGGGCGCCGCCCTGGTCTGGCTCGGGGCTTCAGCTTGTGATTTCTGTGCTTAAGTTTGGCTTTGTTTTTGGTTTTCTCTGGCCTTTCTCTCCATCCCCAGCGCTCAGCACGGAGCCTGGAACGTGCAGACGTGCAGTAAATGCCCATTGACTTGCGGCCTGCGGGCTGCAGGTGGGTCGTGCCGGCCAGGTGCACCACGTGCCGCACGGGACGCCAGAATCGAACCAGCCACTCCAAAGAAGAGTGTCTTTTTAAATATATAAAGTGCAGTTCATATGATCGCACAAGAAACCAGTTATATGGAAATAAAGGTGTATTTTTTTGTCTTCCGAGATAAGAGGTACCTGAAATCTATCCAGTGTGAAAAACGAGTATTTCTTTTTCATTTTTAATAACGTATTATTTTATCAGGGCCAAAGTTTTTTCCCTTTTTCTATTTCCTTATCCAGAAACCAAGAGAAATCTATCTTAAAGTTATCCCCAGGCCAAGATCTAATCAGACAGTAAAAGAAATTCTAAGCTTGGCCGTATTCCTGTTCATTGTGTTTCCTCTGATAGTTCCAGGGAAAGGTTGATTGTCCTATTATTAAGATAGGTGATATGGAAATTGATATCTCCTTGACCAAGTCACTAACCCAATACCTTTACTTTAATATAGTCCACACCTCCTATTGCGTTAACCAATCCAAGTTGATTGCCATCCCTTAAGAACACCTGCTCTTAAAAGGGCATGTAAACTGTGACCTCCACCCCATTAAAGGTCTTTGGTATAGATGGCCAAATGACCATCCTTTTATTAATAACAGGTTGTCCTTATTAATAAAATGGTTAAGCTACCCTGAAGCTATGTTTCTCAAATCTTGTAATGTTAATTATGTTAATAAGAGTTAAAGATCTTCCCCACCCACTAATGGACCTACCCATTAAGGGAGCCTTGATTAGGGGAGATTTGTAGGAAGGCCCACACCTTTTGTTAATTTCTAATAAGGCACTGGTTCTCAAGGGTTGTGAAGCCCTCTGGCTCTGAAAAGTGTAGATATACTCTGAGGTGAGCTTTTGTTTTGGGGCTTACTCACTGGAAGTGTTTCTGCGGCCAGATGAGACTTTGAGTAGCTGCTAAGGAGCCTCCTGGCTTTGAAAACTCAGATGTTGGTGCTTCTGTCTCTGGTAATGGTCAGACAGTTGGATCTGTCTGTTGATTTATGATGTATGTCTTGCTTATGGTCAGACAGTTGGCAGCCCTGTCTGTTGGTGTTTATTTCTTTCTATTTTCTCTTAAGTTCAGGGTGCTGACTTTTTCCCTTGAACTAAATGAATGGTATGTGTGATTAAAGTAGATTGTTGATCCCTCAAAAGTTGCTTTCCTTTTAGAAAAGCAGGTCTAAGAACCTGTGCAGCAGGCCCTCTTGTGTATGTTGGGGTCCTTGCTGTTACAGAGCTCTAGTCTTAGAGGATAGGAGCTGGACCTGTGATTGTTATAAAGAACTCTTGGGTAGGAAAATGTCTTCTACTAATTCAGGTTAGCACCTTGTAATTTATAATCTTAAAGAGTTTCCTAGGGTCCTGGAAGGTGAAGTACCTTTCACAAGGTCACTAAGACTTTTTGTGTTAGAGAAGGGACTTGAACTCAAGTCTTCCTAATTCTGAGGCCAGCTCTCCTTCTTCTGACCTGGTGACTCATATAATTATCTCTTTTAAACTTCACAAAAATGCTGTGAGGTAGCTCTGACAAGGGTTATTATCTTCATTTACAAATAAGGAAATTGAAGCTCAAACTCTACCAGGGTCCCATTAGCTAGTCTTAGAAGTAGTATTTGAGCTCAGATCTTTCTTGGTTGCAAGTACAAATGGAATAATGTTTGTAAAGCACTTAGCACAGTGCCTGGTACAGAGTAGATGCTATATAATTATATAATATTAGTTGTTATTATTGTTTTTATTATACTCTGTGTTAATGATGTTACAAGTTATAAAATTGAAAATTGATTTTAATTCTATTTTTAAGACAGTTAAGCTGCCATAGGGTAATACTTTCATATGCTCTGTGAATCTAAACTCCTTACCCTTGTAACTTCTCCCTTCAGGGAAAAACATGTCTTAGTTTGCCTCAGCTTCATTTTACTCATCACATAACTGATTGATACTTGACTAACTTGAGATTTCTTACTGATATGTCCTGCTTTAGCAGGTTTTGTTTTTTATTTTGGTATAGCAGATAGAAAGCTGGTCTGGGAGTCAGGACAATCTGGGTTCATTCACTACCTCTCACATTTAGTAGTTGTGATCTTAGACAATTCATTTAATCTGTCTAAGACTATAAATTTCATAGGTACTCATTTACATCTTAAAGGGAATTTCTTCAACCCAAGTTCCTACCCACCGTCAGTGAAATCATAGTTCTTACAAAAAATAATCTTTCATATGAACAGATTCTGTAGCAGTACAGGGAGCTCAACAGAAGCACCATAGTGTAGTCAAAAGCATGTTGAATTTGAAATCACAAATCCTGAGTTGACATCTTGGTTCCATTACTTACTATCTGTGGCACCTTGGGTCACTTCTATGAGAATTATTTTCAGCCTCCAGTCCTATGATCCAATAATTTTTTGGCTGATATAATAAAAAAAAGGCCTAGGAGAGGAGGTCACATTTAATCTAGGTCTTAGAGGATTTCCGTAGGCAAAGAGATGAGACTGGAGGGAATGAAGGACATCCTAGTTTGGCAGAACAGGTAAAGAGAAGGAGGAGAATGAAAAAAATTCTGTCTTTGTTAAGGGTGTGAAAAGTGTTTTGCTGGAATCAGCACCTTTTCAAATATGTACAAGGGTCTCTTTTTTTAATATAGAAAAAAATGACAGAATTTCAAACTTGGAAGGGACCTCCTCTCCCCATTACTCCAACCCATAACCCCCAAAAGAATCCTTCTGAAAACACACCCAACATATGATCATCCAAATTTTGCTTGAAAATCTCTTATGAGAGAAAACTCCAGTACCTCTTAAGGCAAATTATTCCATTTCTTAATAACTCCGCAGAGAGGATAGAGCATCTCCAGGATAGCTGGAGCTGTCTACATGAGGCAGTTAAGAGACATAGTAGGTAACTGTTAGGGGCACTCTGGATCTAGGCCCCCTGGAGCGGATAATGAGACGCTGGTGGGTTTGGACCTATTGATGTGGAATGCCACATCAGCAGGGGAACTCCTGCCTTGCCGAGCTGGGCTCTGCCCTCTGGGAGGTACTGGGGAGGAGTGACCACCCCTAGAGGAGGGCAAAGGAGAAGTTTGCCCAATCAGGAGGAAGGCTCCACCCTTGGGGAGGAACTGGGGAGGAGCAAGGCTGCCCTTGGGGGGAGCACAGAGGGGGATAAAAGGGCAGGTATTGAGCTGTTCAGGGCTTTTGCTTCAGGGAATCAATAAAGTGTAGCAACTTCACCGCCCCTCGGGTGTCCTGTCTGGTCATTGCCCCCTCCCCCACCCCAAGGAGGGGCCGGAGACGTCCGAAGACCCAGGAAGGGTGAGTAGAAGGCGAAGGCTTGGGAGCTGGGAGCCCCGAGCAGATTAGTCCCGGACTGGCTGATAGTCCGCTGCCCCGAGTCCGTAGCCCCGAACAACTGGCACCACGAACCGGGACCGGGTAGACGGGACTGGGTAGACGGGACCGGGTAGGCGGGATTGAGTAGTTGGATAGAATAGGTCAGTTACGGGACTGGTAGGGTCGGTTGTGGGACCCTTAGGATAAGTCGGGAAAAAGAAACTGACTGAGGTGGAGTGTCCGCCTTTCCCCGCAAGCTGGACTTCGCGGGAAGGACCAGACAGCCTCAGAGTCCTGTAGGAGAGGACGCTGAGAAGGCGTGGTGAGACGCAGTAACATGGGGCAAGGGGGTAGCGTGCCGGTGCTCCGACCCGAGGATAAGAGCACACTAGCCTGCCAGCTGTACAAGCTGTGCAAGACCTATGGAGTGAAGCCACACATAAAACAGTGCAGAGGATTCGTAGGATTTGGGAGGTGTCGCCTTGGTTAGAATACACAGGAATAGACCCAGAGAAATGGAAAGTAGTTGGGCAGCAGATGACTGCCTACGAGGCAGAGAACCCTGGTTCTCTAACCGACCGGGACTTCACATTTTATGGGGTTGTTCAGGCAATCCTCTGCCCGCCACGCCCAAGGGCTTCCGATAATCAGAGTGCCCAGGTTGGGAGCTTGTTAGATGATTCTTCGTCAGAGGAGAAAGAGACCCTCCCTATGGGCTTAAAACGCTCCCCCGAAGGTCTAGGCAGTTGATCCCACCATCCGTATACCCGTGGGACGAGTTGAGAGCGAGCGGACAATACGGGGCCAATACCCAAAGAGATGGCGCCAACCCGGACTGGGGGGTGGGGAAGTTGGAAAGAACAAAGAGAAAGGCGCCGAACCGCGAAAAAAGAGGGAACCGTAAAGGGTCTTGGGAAATGTAGTCCCTATGAAAAAGAGGAAGTCAGAAAGAAGGAAGTCGCAAAGGCTCCTGGGGAATGTAGTTCTTGCATGACTGAGAGAAAGGAAGTAACAAAAGAGGAAGTCACAAAGACTCATGGGCATTGTAGTCCTTGCCTGGTTGCTGGGGATAATGAAAGCGAACCCACCGCTGTTATGGCTGCGTTGAGCCTCCGTAGAGGAACATTTTCTTATGGGGCCGTTAATGGATCCCAACCTAAAGGAGTGCTCTCGGAGAGCCTAGCAGCGGCCCTCGCGGTGGGGA
Organism: Potorous gilbertii; assembly: GCA_028658325.1. Classification (NCBI taxonomy): domain Eukaryota; kingdom Metazoa; phylum Chordata; class Mammalia; order Diprotodontia; family Potoroidae; genus Potorous; species Potorous gilbertii. Next base: position 118,080,622 of record CM053773.1, read on the forward strand.
TCTGGCCCGAGGATAAGGTAGTGCTAAAGAAGGGGATGCAGCCTCATATAAAGACTTGCCGCTGGTGGGCCAGGGAGCTCAGGAGACAATCATGACCAGATAAGACAGAAAGGAAAGAGGGATGCGG
>CM053773.1:118081248-118112229 GCA_028658325.1 Potorous gilbertii
TATTAATAGCTATTGTGTTGTCTTGTTTTTTTGTGTAAGTCTAACACCTCTATCCCGTGCATCTTCTAGAGAATAAAATTTTACTTTCACTTTTAACCGAACTTGTTCGAGAGCGTTATTTATAGGAGCGAATCCGAACTTTTATAAAAAATCACAAAACAAGAGGCAACCTGGAAAAGCTAAAGACTTTTCTCTTAAACTGGGTGCTTATCTCCTTTTGATGTATGGTCAACCTATATAATCAATTTCACTGATTGCTCTTGACTAATGATTCTGGATAGGGGGTCACTGATATCCTGCTTCTGGGCTAGAAATATTGTAAACTTTAGCTTGCTTTCATAATCTGAGGTTAGTTAACGGCAGGCCTGACCAGAATAGAACTACTCGAAGCTTCAAGGCAGAGGCAGATCTGCAAGTAGGTAATAGGAATAATGCTTGAGTTTTTCAGACCCCCTTTGTGATTGGAGGGGCGGAGTTATAGTTAGCATATCAGTGATGTCTGTGGGTTGTATTATGAAGGCTTTAGGTTCATAGATTTCTTAAATAATCAAAAGCTAACCTTTAACCAATGATGAAGCACCAGGAGTAGCCATGGTACACAAAGTGCTCAGAGAGAAACAGTAATGCAAACCAAATTACTTTAATTGCCTTCTCAGGCGTTGGCGTGATGAGAGAGACACACAGAAACATACCTTTATTGGGAAAGGTATTTTAGAATCCCAGTAATGGAGTCATGCCCTTCTTTGAATCCCAGATGATCATTTGAGTCTGAATTGCTCCCTCTGATAGCAACTGATCAGTCTATTACAACCAGGTAAGATGTGCTTTTTCTCCTCATAAAACCTCCCACTTCATACCATCCCTAAGTACTCATAAGGGCAGGATAATGCACCATACCTAGGAGAGACTCAACAAGGTCCCCTTGTCATAGTGTTGATTCAACTCACTGCTCTCAACTTTGATAATATTTCTGGCCCTAGACCCTCTACCACTATATCCTTCTCTTCCTTAGGGAAAATAGTCATATCCATCATGTATTTTCAGTATTATTAACAAACAATCTTTGAGTACAGCCATGAAACTGGTTCTGAGCCTGTCAGAACTGATGTTTCTGTATTACTGTATTCCTACTTTAGTGGTTCTCAGATTTTCTGGTCTCTAATCTCTTTTACTTCCTTAAAAATTATCAAAGACTCTCCCTCCAAAGAGTTTTTGCTTATGTTGGTTATAACTAATGATATTTACTATATTAGAAGTGCAAACATGTTGTAAAAATAGTTTTTACCACAAGGACCCCTTTTGTGTGTTTGTTTGTGGGGGGTGGGGGGAGGCATTATCTTGGACCACACTTCCAGAACAGCTGATCTCTTTAATCCACATCTCTTTCTTCTCTACAAGACTATACTATGAAATACTTGATCAAAAGCTTGGCTAAATCTAGGCAAACTATAGTCACATCATTTCCCTCATTTACTAATTTAGTAATCCTGTTAAAAACTAAAACTAAATATAAGATTACTCTGGCATGACCTTTTTTAAAATTTTAATTTATTTTTAGCTTTCATCTTTTAAAAATTTTGAGTTCCAAATTCTCTCCCTCTCTGGAAGTCCTCCCACACTCACTGAGAAGGTATACTATGTATCAATTCCATGCTAGCTATGTTTAAAAAAAAAACCAAGAAAAATTAAGAAAGTGAAAAAACTGTATTTCAATTTTCATTCAGAGTTTATCAGTTCTCTCTCTGGAGGTATATAGCATTTTTCATCATGAGTCCTTCCAGATTGTCTTTGATCATTGCATTGATCAGAGTAGCTAAGCCTTTTACCATTGATCACAGTTACAATAGTATTGTTACTATATACAATATTTTTTGAATGCCGTTCATTTAATTTTGCATCAGTCCATATACGTCTCCATAGGTTTTTCTGAAACCATTCTTCTAGCCATTTCTTATATAAAAATACGATTCTATCACATTTTTTATCCCATAACTTATTAAGCCATTCCCCAGTTGATGGTTGTCTTCTCAATTTCCAATTCTTTGCCACCACAAAAAAAGAGGCTATAAATATTTTTGTACATATAGGGATGACCTATTCTTAATGAAGCTATGTAGGCTCTTGGAAGTTACTCTTTGTTAGTCAATTGTCTATTTAATGGTTCATTCTAGGTTCTTCCCCATGTTAGAGATGCATTTGACACAAAAAACTATCAAGGAAAATTTATTTAAAATAGAGTTCAGAGGAGGGAGGGCCTTTTACATTCATTCCTTTGAATGAACGGGTGGTCTCCAGCATGGGTACCAGAGACTACAACAAGGTCAGAATAAGGCAAGTTTCTTATAGTATTTCGAACTTTGAATCTTGCGGGCCTCTGTCCTCTGGCCATGGGACTTCATGTTGTCCTCTCAGATAGGCTTTCCCTCAAACAGCTCATCAAGCTTGTGCAGTGGTTTCTGACCTTCACCTGATTGTACTAGGTCACAACTCGATCACCTGGAACTGTGGAACAGAACTTCCTTGTTTCCCACATCAGGAATTGACGTCAGGCTCATTGGCCTAGAGTTTACAGACTGTTCTCTATTTTGAAAATCAGGACATTTGCCCTTCTCTAATCTTCTGGTACCTTCCCCATTTCCCGTGATCTTTTAGATATCTTTGGTAGTGGCTCAGCAATCGCAGATGCCAGTCCTATCAGTATCTGATCATTTCATTTATTAGGTTGCTGCTGTTTGTCCATTCTCCAAGAGGACCATGACATCAGGGAGGTGATGCCATGACTAGCAAATAAATTGGATTATAGTGAAGGAGGGCTGTGCAAAATTATCAGCCTCACTTTCTCCTCCAGAGCCATCTGGATCCAGTGTGGCCAGATATAGTGCCCAGGATGCACTGGGGAAACTTGGCAATATGGAGAGTGCCCAGGATGCATTAGGGGACCTTGACCTTTCAAGGTAATGTCTTTAAGGAGTCTAAGTTTGAATGAGGCACCAGATATTTAGTGATTAAAGCTTAATAAGAAATGAGGCAAAGGATAGCCTCTTTTTTAAAAAAATAGATCTGGGGAAGAAGACCCTCAAGGTTTCTGACTAAAACAGAAAAAATTGCTATTTACATTCATTCTAAGCTAATCAGGGTCCATATAATGACGAAGTAGGGCTTTTTATTGGCCAATTATGACATCCAGAGTGCATTTATAAGGTCCAGGTTACTTGAATTCATCAAGGGCAGCTATGAATTCCCCATTAGCTTTTTTTTATTCTGTCCTTTCTTGTCCCAAGATTGTTTTCTCATCCTAATCTGTTTGATTTTTTATGCATTAAATTTGTTACTTAATAGTTATAATGTTTATGTTTCATTATCCCCTCCCTATTAGATTTAAATCTCTTAAGGGTAGGAACTGCGTCATTTTTTTATATCTGTATCCTTATTCTTAGCTTAATATTTTAAAAATGCTTAAATACTTCAATAGATTTATGATCAATCAATGTGAATACCTTCAATACTAGTTCAGGGTACAACTCATCAGAGCCCTCTTACTCAGTGTAATTCTTGTCTATGTCCTTGTGTAAATCTTCCATAGCTGATTTACTTAATTCTTTGGAACATTACTCAAAGTATTTTAATATTTTGTGGGTACAAATGCAGCACTCTGTCCATCTGTTATTTTTACTCTTGCTATATAACCATCCTATCTTTAGATATATCCTTAAATATACATATATGTACAAATATAATCAAATATGTGCCATATATATCTATTTAGACATATCACTAAGCCCATAATTTTATTGGTATAGGGAACTCCACATAAAATATACAGATCAGCACTAGTTTTGTAGCTTTTCTTTTTATAAAGTTGCCTAAGAGCACTGAGAGCTTAAGGGACTTGCTGAAAATTGTGTTAAAGTGGGGTGCATGTGGTTTGTCCTTCATTCTTGAAGGGGACTATGACTTCAGGAAGTTGATGCCATGACTAGCCGGTGAATTGGATTACAGTGAGAGAGAGCTGTGCAAAGTCACCAGCCTCACTTTCTCCTCCAGAGTCATCTGGGTCCAGTGGTCAGATATATTCATCAGATCCATTGGAGATGGCCCAGAATGCAGTAAGAGACCTTGGCCTTTTTAAGGTAAAGTCTTTCTGAGTTCTCACTTTGAGTGATATAAAGCCCATTCAGTGATTAGGGTTGTTTAGGAAGTGAACTAAGGGATAACCTTTTAACTAAAAAAAAAAAATCAGGTTGTTGTATTTGTCCTTAGTTCTGGAAGAGGACCATGACATCAGGGAATGATGACATGACTTGCAGTTGACTTTGGTTTGAGTGAAGGAAATCTGTGCAAGGTCACCAGCCTTACTTTCTCCTCTAGAGCCATTTGGGTCCAGTGGCCTGATATTCATCAGGATGACTAGAGATGGCCCAGGATGCAATGAGAGACTCTATTTCTTTTATGCTGTGGTCTTTTCAGAATCTCACTTTGAGTGAGGTAACGCCCATTCAACGAATAGTAAAAAAAAAAAAAAATCAAAACAGGAGGAGTAGACCTTCAGGGTTGTTTCTGGTGAAAAGCAAAACAGTATTTACATTCACTCTGAGCCATTTGGGCCCCTAAAATAAAGATTAAGCGATGCTTGGGCAGGGACCTATTGTTGGGCAACGCTGGATAGCTGGAGTGAATTGAGTTTTAGACATTGTCTTTAAGAAAGAAATCCAGTCAGTAAACCCCATGATATCACAGTAGACTTCAACCATCAAAATTTACCTTCTTTTGTTAGAGGCAGACCTTGCATCTAGGCCTTTGTGACTTGAAGGCTAGCTCTCTATTCACTATATGCTGGCTACTTCTCCTGAAGTTTTTTTCTGTCATACATGTCTTTGATATCTTTTCTGTCACTTCTTGCATGTAAATCATGATTCGGGATTAAATTGCAGAGAACTATTGATGAGAAGGCCATCCCCCAAAACAAACCCCAATGTGAATTGTAACAAAAGTAAAATAAGGTGTGATCCCTTGTGATGTGTCTAAAGTAAGGAGAGTGGAAGAGTGGGGTTGCCTGTTACCTTCATGAGCATAAAAATAGGTTGACATGTGAACTAAATAACTGCATGGGGGGAGGAATTCTTATGATCCAGAGAAAGCCAAGCTTTTCTCCTTTATCAGTTTATTTTCCTAATTCTTCGCCACCACTTTCCTTTCCCAGATTTTAAAGTTAGTTTTCTGTTCTGTCTATAGTGTCCATTAAGTAATATCTAGCATTTATATAGTACTTTTAGATTTGCAAAGAACTATACAAATGTGATTTCACTTTATCCTGAAGCAATCTTGGGAGGTGGGTGCTATTATCATTTGCATTTTATAGATAAAGAAACTGAGGCAAAGTTTTTTTTTTAAGTGACTTGTCCGGAGTCAAAAAGTCTGAAGTTGGATTTCTAAGGTCTGTCATGACTCCAGGATTAGATCTCCTTTATTCGTTGGATTACAGAGATGTAAATAAAATCTATTCGGAATTACTTTTCTTCAGCCAAGGACCTATTGAATTCAATCCTAGGAAGGAAGTTTGTAAGTAAAATGCTAAGTTCACTTTTATGGTAAGTATTCCTTTTTCAGTTTTTTCTTCATTCATCTGTTCATTCACCAAACATTGCCCAGTAACAAAAATAAAAAGTATCTGCTTACCTCTGAAGTGTTTACATTGTAGTTTGGGGGAAATTAATTAGTAGGCACTAAATACATGCTTGTTGAATTGAAATTAATCCAATAACACATCGTGAGGTACAGTCTAAAACCACAAAAATCCCTTCGTCGTCCTAAGGATCTCTTCTCTCTTCTGACATGGCTGAGGCAGACATCTCTAAAACCGTGGTAGTCCCTCCCCGTCCGTCTTGACATTTGCAATTTAGTTACCGCCGTCTGTGATCTGGCATAAAATGCACAAAGACCAAAATTAAATGTACATTTAAAAGCGCATGGACTCAGCCGGACTCGTGCAGAAACACTTTAGTACATCTGCGTTCTCCGCACTCCAGGTCACTAGGGAATTCGAAGAAAAGTGGCAGGATGGAATCTACTAAGGGCGAGGAAGCTGGGGGTGGACAGAGGATCCAAGCCTGACCCGCGGCAGCTTCGATGGCTTCGTAGACCGCAGTGCAGGGGCCCACGAGTCCAGGACCCGCACACTCCAGCGGAGACAGCTATCCCACCTCGGTCCCGAGCCTGGAGCAGCAGCGCCTTAGGGGTTCGATAGGAGAGGGGCGGAGGTCTGGGGGCGGGGCGGGGGAGAGCTTCAGAGACCAAACGAGGGCGGAGCGCGGCCACAGCTCCGCCTCTGCTGGTTGGGCTTTTGGTTCCTGTAAACCCTGGGCCTGGGCCGAGGCTCCTACTGGAAGGCTTGTTCTGCCGACTTCCACCTCTCCCCCCCGGCAGGTCCCGGACTTCGGGAGGTGAGTGCGGTGTGGTGGCACAAGGGAGCCCCATATTCCTCCTGCGGGAGGGAGAGGAGGAAGAGAGTGAGTGAATGAGGGCCGGACGAAAGAAACCAGGACTCCAGGGCTCCCTTAGCTCGAGCTCCTTTCCGGGAAGGGAAGGGCCCGCCGTGCCAGCCTTCCCCGTCCGGGGTGGTACCTCTCCTAAGGCCTTCTCTCCCAGTCCTGGTAACTCCTCAGTGCCTCGCAGGACTGGGTGCTTCTGGAGGGTTTGGGGGCAGCTCGGGAATGCCCGTGTGGGGTGGCGGCCGCAAACTCGACCCTGGGTTGGCTGCCTTTTGTGGCTACTCTGCAATTGCCGGGGGAGCTGGAGCGCGCTACTGGGGCTGCAAAAGCCTTTGAAGGCTGAGGTGCCTTAGGGCCCCTCACCTGGGGAGAAATCTGCTGTTGATAGCTCTGAAGTCGGGGAGGCGGGAGGCGGAGGGACGAGGTTGCTTCTGATGCTGATGGGCATCGTAGCAGATGGGATGGCTGTTTATGCCTGGCCTTGGTGAAGGTGAAGTACTTTAAATTCTTTAATTCTTTAATTTAATTTAAAATACTTTAAAAAACTTGAGCGCTCATGAAAGCCGTGTGAATATCTGAGTTTTAATGTATTCAATTCATGTAAGTGAAAAACTGCCCTTTTTAAAAATGAAGTTGATTTCAGAGCGTTTACAGAGTTCAGGATTTGTACTGAGTCCTTTTACCGCCACAGAAATTTTTCACCTGCTTTGAGTTGGCTTATCTATTTCTCTGGCTTGACCCAAAGTTTCATTCATTCATTTCTTTTGGTCCTGTTGTTGCTCACCAGAAACAGGCAGGGCTGGAGAAGAGATAGAGTGGGGTCAGTTTTGCAGTTGTAGGCATTGTAGAGAATGAGATCGAAATTATTTATTAAATTGAATATTAGACATGAATTTAGGAAATCCGTAATTCAGATCCAGCCTCAGATACTTAATAGTTGTGTGATCCTGGACAAGTCACTTAAAAGCTGTATCTGACCTAGACTTCTCTTTCATAAAATGAGAGTGATATAATAGTATCTACCTCCCACAGTTGTGGGGGTAAAAAGAGATAGTACTTGCGGAGCACTTTGTAAATAGGTGCACGCCCTGTTAACATTATTATTTTAATGGGAGTTTTCACATATCCCTTACTACGGATAATCAAGAGCAGATTGTAGTTCTTTTCAAACCTACTATAGTAACATTAGATTCAATATCAGTTCCTTTTTTTAATCTTACACCTGAGATCAGCAGTCTCATTAACTGTCAGAAACTACTGCAAATCTAAGCAATATGCCAGTTGTGGCAGGCAGACCAAAAGCATAGGGAGGAGGAGGAAAGAGAGGAACAAAGCATATAAATATTCCTCTATAATTGACAGAAGACAAAGAAAAAAAAAAGCTGCATATGATGTGGAATGATATTGACACGTTTTAGCAGTTTTCAGTGGCAACTAGAACCAGATTATCTGATTTTTAAAGTATAAATGGATACAGAAAGTCAATGAAGGAACTGAGAAAGGAAAAATGATAATTTTTGCCTTGAAACCTGTCTTTGGACTGAGAATAACATAGAAACCTTTTTCTAACCTCTTGAACTGATGATAAAGTGAGAAATTTTATATAAAATAAATGTTGCCCATCTTCCACATAAATTGATGGAAACTGTAAAACATTTAAACCAAATTTATCTTTAATTTCTTAGCAACCTGTCATATTCTTTGGGATTCCTGTGCCTGTGAACTACTTTTCCTCAATTCCTTTCTGTTCTCATTTGTGATAGATGTTGGGAAGTACCATTTCCACTTCTTGTTTCTTCTCACTTAGTATTGCCTTACTGCCCCCACCCTCACTCACCACCATTTAAAAATGATCTCTTTGACCATTATGCTAGAAAACATTCATAGAAGGTTTTGCTTTGGACCTTTGAGTGCATCCACATAAGGAACTCTCTTTGTGGAAGCCTTCCAACAGTGCAGATGTAAGATTCTGACTGTTGGGTTAAACTGCTTCTCTGTGAGGTTAGTCTTAACAAAAAGGCCAATAACAACCAATGTCTGTTGTTATTGTTGTTCAGTCATTTCAGTCATATATGACTCTTTGTGACCCCATTGAAGGTTTTCTTGGCAAAGATACTGGAGTGGTTTGCCATTTCCTTTATTTTACAGATGAGGAAACTGAGGCAAACAGGGTTAAGTAAGTAGTTTGCTTACACAAGTGTCTTGAGGCAAGATTTCAACTAAGGAAGATGAGTCTTCCTCAGCTACAGACCTGGCACTCTACTGTGCCACCCAACTTCCCTAAACAACATCTATCTAGTACTCATAAGAACCCCCTCAGGTAGGTAGTATAGTTATTATTATTCTAATTTTACAGATGATGAAACAGGATCTGGGAGGATAAGTGATTTTCTGAGGCACAAATAATAAGTATTGAGACAAGAATTAAACTCAGATGTCCTGACCTCAAGTCGAGAATTTTATTTTTCTACTGTACTTCTTAGTCTTAGTTGGAAAACTGATTAAATGATATTTAATTTTCTTATTTATATAAAGAGCCATCACTATTGAAGAAAAGAACTCATTTTCAGATAAGGGACTGAAATGTAGGTCAATAACAGTCTGATGATAATTACATATGTGTTGGATAAGATCATTAACCACTTTGGGAAATTCAAACTTTGGCATCCCATTTAATTGTTCTCATATTTCATCCTTGGTCATTTATTTTTCCCCCTTTAGCCTATTTCTCTGCCCTTTAAGCTTGTCCTGTCTTTTGTTACTAAAAAGGGTTATCTAGTTGATGTCCAAATTAATCAGTTTTGCTGTTTGATAGATTTTTTTTAACATTTATTTTTTATATTCCACAGAATTTGGTAACTATTGGGAGGGAAGTTTAGACTGTTGACTAAAATGCAATATTTTATAGATTTTATTTATCCAGATTATGTTCACTGACTCAATTTATTTACAGAGCTTGGAGACATTCTGTTGGTATTAACTGACATTTTGTAATAGGTTATTACAATTCCCTAAAAATTTGAAGAGAATTATAAAAGCCCTGGAATATTTTCTTTGATGTTATCTTACTGTAGCAATTCAAATTCCACAAATTTAGCATTTAGAAAAAGACAGATCTGAGATGGTCACAGTTTTGTTTAATTCTATCACTGCCGATTAAAGATGAATGCCAGTTTTAATTCAACTTCTGCAATTAAAAAATTGAGAAAAGTACTTGAAGTCATGGTCCTATGTTTATTTTGCAATGTCCTATTGCCCAAAGGGGGAGAGGGAAGCAATATCCTTTCTAGTAAATGAAAATCAAATTACAACAGGTAAATAATTGTCTTTACATAATAGTCTTCCTAACAACTTGTTTACTACTTTGTTACTTTTGTTTGGTGTACCACTGTATTTTACTTATTTATTAAAAATCTACAGCAATAAAAACATAAGAAATAGTTGACCATAAACATTTCTAAACTTCCATATTTTGTTGTTTAGTAACAAGAATGTTTAGGAAGAAGTATAAATCAGAATAAAACTATCATTTCCATACTCCTTCATATTAATACCAATTGCTTACATTTATATGGCACTTTATAGTAACAAATCACTTTGCATACCCTTTTTATTTAATCCTCACACCAACTCTATAAAGTTGATATTAGAAATATTTTCTCAATTTTGTATGTGGCACTCCCTTTGGGAGCTACTATGTCAGCTCATCCTTACACTATACGCGCTTCTGACACCATAGCTCACAAGCCTCTACTAATGAACTTATTTTAAATGTCAATCCAGCAGCCACAGTTAGCTCAAAACAAAAGCATTTACTAAGATGGCATAGAAAGCACTATAAAATGCTCCCCTCATAAACCTGACTTTCAGTCTCATATACATACATAATAAAGCATCAGTGGGAAGAGAAGGAACAGGCTTGGAGTTTGTGGTGAAGCACAGATGATAGGAGCAGATGTTGCCCTGGCAATGCATCCCTCTGATATCATAGTTTCTTAACTGATGGAATTCTCCACCTATTAATGGGCCTACCCATTAAGGGGAGTTTGATTAGGGGAGATTTGTAGGAAGGCCCACACTTTTTGTTAATTTTCTAATGAGGCACTGATTCTCAAGGAATGTGATGCCCTCTGACTCTGAAATGTGTATATATACTCTGAGGTATACTGAGGTTTTACTTTGGGGGTTTTCTCATTGAAAGTGTTTCTTTGGTCAGATGAGACTCTGGGCAGCCCCTAAGGAGCCCCTTGACTTTGAAAACTCAAATGTTGGTGCTTCTCTGATAACTGTATATGATCAAACAGGTGGATCTGTCTGTTGATCTATGATGTATGTATTGTTTACTGTCAGACAATTGGAAGCCCTGTCTGTGATTTTGATTTCTCTGAAGTTCAGCATGCTGACTTTTTCCCTGGAACTAAGTGAATGATACATGTGCTTGATTAAAGTGATTGTTGACCCCTCGGAAGTTGCTTTTCTTTTTAGAAAAGCAGATCTAAGAACCTGTACAGTAGGCCCTCCTGTGTGTGTCAGGGTGCTTGCTTTTACACACACATATACATATACATGTATGTGTATATACATATATGTACATATACTATAAATGCAAATCTATACATATTTACATACACATATATGTATATGTGTCTGAGATATGTATGTTTTTCTCCTATTTGGATAACCTTAAATGTACCTCTCTAAATAGGAGAAATAGCAGTGCTGCCAAGTGCCATCACTAGGGGCTGGGAGTGAGAGCAGAGAAGGAGATCTCTTCCCCTCTCAGGTGAAGAGCTGTTCCATCCCAGGATCTGCTTTTTCTTGACTGCTGGCTCCTGTCTGGACTGCCTCCACAGCTGGAGAGCTCAGCCTTTTTTTTTTTATTGTTTTATTTATTTTTAGTTTTCAGCATTCAGTTCCATAAGATTTTGAGTTCTAAATTTTCTCTCCCTCCCTCTTCTACCCCTTCCCCAAGATGGTGTGCAATCTGATGTAGGCTGTACATATTCATTCATATTAAAAAAAGTTTCACATTAGTGGTGTTGTAAAGCAGAATTAGAACCAATGGGAGGAACTATGAGAAATAAGAAACCAAAAAGAGAGAGAGAAAGAGAGAGAGAGAGAGAGAGCGCAAATAGTATGCTTCAATCTGCATTCAGACTTCATAGTCCTTTTTCTGGATATGGATAGCGTTTTCCATAATGAGTCTTCTTGTTCAGCCATTTCTCAACTGATGGCCATCCTTTCAATTTCTAATTCTTGGCCATCACAAAAAGAAGCTCACTCTTTTTAGATGATGCCAGGCCAAGGTATCACATGGTTAGGGCACATCTTTACACTTGTATTAACACCTCTATCTACTCCTCATTTTTGGTGTTTATTTCTTTTAACTTGTAGAGAGGGCACCAAATCTCCACCTTTAGATCTAGGTCAGGTAACTAAGAAAATTTATTGATTCAAACAAAATTAAAGGGCCTTTCATTATGCCAGACTATTGTCCTAAATGGTGTTGACAAAATGATCCTAAATATCCCATGAAACAATAGTACTTCCAAGCTGTTTTAATGAAGTGCTGGAGGGAATTTCAGCTAAAATTGAAGATCATGTGTTGGCAGAAAATTGTAAAAATGCAAAGTTTCCACATGGAAAGATTCTTTTAATGTATAATCCTTATGTTTAGGTACTCCTTGTTCTCAATATAATCACTGTTGGGCTAAGACCTATGATTTTGTTTTGGAAATTCCCATGTAAGGAAGCTCCCTCTACTAATACAGGTGAACACCTTCCCTTAACTTCATGTTAGATAGTAGCTTAGAACCCTCATTCAGCAATGCAAAACCAGTGTGTGTCACAAGTGGGACTAGAACCCAGAGCTTCCTGTCTCTAGAGTCCATTTCTCTATCTACCACTCCACTCGGCCTCTCCATAGGTCAAATTTGATTTAAAGTACAGATAATTTAAAGAAAAGCAGCTAGGTGCAACTGGTACATAGAGTGCTGGGCCTGGAGTCAGGAAGACTCCTTTTCTTGAATTCAAATCCCTTTCAGCTCTAAAGTTATAATCCTAAAGCATCCATGAAAAGTTTTCCTTCCAGAGTTTGGGATCATAAGGTTACAGTTCAGTTGCAGACCAACTAAATTAAATACTACAACTGCCCAGATAAAAGAAGAGCCAATTTGACCAACATTAAATTTAACAAACTTTTATTAAGTGCCTGTCAAACATTCAACAAATATTTATTAAGTGCCTACTATGGGCCAGGTACTATCCTGAGTGCTGGGGATATAAATAAGCACCCTGCCCTCAGGGAGCTCACAGCCCGGGGGTGCTTGCAACCCATAGAAAGAAGCTGGAAAGAGAGTAGGCACACAACATGGAATTGAATCTGCTTTGGAGCTGCAGATGGAAAGTGGAATGAGTTGGAAAGTCCAAATCCTGCCCTTTGTCACAAATAAATACTTCTGCCCTCTTTGTTCCATGCTCTGAAAAGGTAACCCTTCTCTTCAAAGTCAATCCCTCTGCGTGGGCCTTTGATCTCCTTCAGGAGCATGCCCCTTTGGCCATCTCCTTTCCCCCAGCATTCATAACTTCATTATCTTCTTATCTTATCTTCTCCCTCCATCCGTGGGGGCCACAAATGTGCCCAGGTCTTCTCCATCCTTAAAAAACCATTATTTTTTCCTACTATTCCTTCAGACTTTGTCCTCTATCTCTTTTCCTTTTCACAGTCAGACTCCTAGAAAAAAATACTCTTTGAATCCACTTTCTCTTCCATTTCTAAATACATTGTAGTCTTGTTTTTAACTTTACTTTGCAATTGAAATTGCTTTCTCCAGGTTATTTTTTTATGTGTATAAGCTAAAAAAAAAAGTTTTATTTAAGATCTTTTTCCTTACATCACAATCCTGTCTGAAGGAAAATAGTGGAATCCTCTCTTATAATGAAGAAAAATAGAAACTAGCCGTGTGAATCTGGTCAAATTACTTAACTTCTGTTTATTTCTGCTTCCTCATCTGTAAAATGGGGGTAATACTAGCACCTATCTCACAGTGTTGTAGGGAAACTAGGTGATGCAGTGTATAAGAGCAGTGTATAAGGTCATGGAACCAGGAAGACCTGAGTTTAAATCTGGCCTCAGATTCTTACTAGCTGTGTGACCCTGGGCAAATCATTTAACCTTATTTGCCTCTATTTCCTCATCTGTAAAATTAACCAGAGAAGGAAGTGGCAAACCACTCCAGTATCTTTGCCAAGAAAATTCCAAATGGGGCCACAAAGAATCCTTCATGATTGAAATGATAGAGTAACATAGGGTTGTTGTGAAATATTTGTAATGCATTTAGTATAGGGTTTGGCACATATTAGACACTATATAACTGTTATATATTGTTATTGCTACTAATTATTGTTATTGACTATAGGTTTTAGTTTGTAGGTCAGGAAGTGTCAATGGGGAGCAAGGAACATACCAGCTCTTCCTGGGTGTGTGTGTGTGTGTGTGTGTGTGTGTGTGTGTGTGTGTGTGTGTGTGAGAGAGAGAGAGAGAGAGAGAGAGAGAGAGAGAGAGAGAGAGAGAGAAGAAGTAGAAGGAGGAGGAGAAGGAGGAATAGAGAAAGAGGAGAGAGAAAAGGAGAATGAGAGCAGAGGGCAGAAAGAGGAAGAGGGTTGGCGTGAAAGGAGCAGTCCATGTTGGAGATGTTGGCAAAGGATCTTAGGAAAATGACAGGTTTCAGTAAACACCAGAAGATGGTAGGATATTGAAAGGAAGAATAGATCTAGGATGATTTATTATGAAAAGAGTGCTAATTCCATAACACTTAGTGGGATAGGAGGACAGAAAAGTGTTAGGGATTAGGGAGGTCTAGGTCTGTGCTAGATGAGGATAAGAGAGAGGTAGCAGGGAAAAGTTAATATTCAATCCAAGGCAAATTAGTGAGCAAGTATAATCTAAATTACAGGGTTAATATTTAGACAGCTACCTTAAAAATATAAACATGAATATTACTAAGCATTAGAAAAATAGTATATAGCTAGAGTTTACCATGTTAAAGTATTTACAAATACATTGTCTTTTTTCTTCTCAAATTGCTTAAATAGCTATTAATAAGAACAACTCCCAATATAATTCAACCATATAGTTTTCAAGATTTGTGGTTGTTGGAAAGTTCATAGGTTGACTTTACTTTCAGCTCCCAGTATAACTGACTGGGAGGACAATTCCTTGTTAGAGCCTGTTCTCCTTAGCATGCCAGGACAGGTTCAGAGGAATTACATACTATACTTAATTCTTTCTCACCCTCAACTCCAAAATTGCAATGTAACCGGATTCTTCGTTCTATAAATTACAACCTACACACATGCATGTTCTCTAGAGTCTCCAGTTAGTGAGCCTTTTTTTTTTTTAAAGTTATTCGTGTTTTTGTCATTATGCTAAAATCCAAACATGAAAATGTTACTGAATGCTCCACATTTACCGTTTTGGCCAATTGTATTCATTTTAACAACTTTGTTTCTGTGTTAATGATCATTAAATAACCTTGAAATGTGGAAGTACTTAAATCAGACCGGAGAGGAAAACTCTCTGATCTAACTTGGAACAATGTCATTGTCAAGCAGCGAGGTATCATAGTAAGGCTGTTAGATGCTGCAGTGGAGAGAGTGCTGGCCCTGGAATCAGGAGGACTTGAGTTCAAATGTGATCTCAGACTCTTTCTAGGTGTGTGACCCTGGGCAAGTCACTTAACCCTGTTTGCTTAAATATATATATTTGTCTATAAAATGCACTGGAGAAGGAAATGGCAAGCCACTCCTATAGGGGCTTGCATAGCTCAATGAAACTATAAGCTATGCTGTGCAGAGTTATCCCAGATGGACAAGTCATAGTAGAGAGTTCTGACAAAAGGTGATCCACTGGAGACGGACCTGGCAAACTACTCCAGTATCTTTGCTAAGAAAGCTCCGTGGATAGTATTAAAATGATAAAATAAATGACACTAGAAGATGGAAGATATCCAACATACTACTGGGGAAGAACAAGTAGCTCCAGGAAGAATGAAGCAACTAGGCCAAAGCTGAAAGGAAGCTCAGCTGTGGATGTGTCTAGTGATGAAAGAAAAGTACCCTGCTGCAGAGATCAGTGGGAAACTGTGATGTAAGGTCTATGAACCAAGATAAGCTGGATGTGGTCAGACAGAAAATAGAAAGATTATACATCAACATGTTGAGCATTAGTGCACTTAAATGGATGGGAATGGGTGAATTTAATTCAGATGATCACTAAATATATTACTGTCGGCAAGAATCCCTCATAGTCAATAAAAGAGTGAGAAAAGCAATAATGAATGTTATCTGTAGATGGAGTGATCAGTTCAAAAACAAGGCAAACTATTCAACCTCATTATATAAATCCTTGCTCTAGCTACTAATGCCAAAGAGGCAAAAAATCGATCAGTTCTGTGAAGAGCTACATTTAGATATAATTACTTTCCCCACCCCCATCAATAAAAAAAAAGATGTCAAATTCATCATAGGGGATTGGAATGCAGAAGTAGGAAATTAAAAGACAATTGGAATAACAGGCAAGTTTGGCCTTGAAGTAAACAATGAAGCAAGGCAGAGGCTGATAAGAATTTTGTCAAAACAACTTGTTGGTCCTATCAGTCACTTTTTTAAAAAACAACCCAAAGGGTGACTCTACACATGGACATCACCAGATGGTCAGTATAGAAATCAGATTGATTATATACTTTGGAGCCAAAAGTAGAGAAGCTCTGTACCAGGGGTGAGGAACTGAGGACTTTGGGTGTGGCCTTTTGACTGAGTTCAAGTCACTTTATTTAACTTATCTGCAAAGTAAATCCCGCAAAATGGTGGGTTAGACTAACCAAAAACTGAATTAAAGTTAATGGGTGAAATATCCACAATCTCAGATATGCATTAGATACCACTCTGATAGCAAAAGGTGAAGAATTAAGAAGCTTTTTGCTGAAGGTGAAAGAGGAGAGTGTAAAATGGCTTCAAACTTAACACTGAAAAACCTAAGATCTTGGCAACTGGTCCCATCACTTCCTAGCAAATAGAGGGAGAAGAGATGAAAGCAGTTTTATATGCTTGGGCTCAAAGGTCACTGCAGATGGTAGCTGCGGCCATAAAATTAAAAGATGCTTGCTCCTTGGAAGGAAATCAAATCTGGACAGCATACTAAAGGGCAAGAGATCTCCTGGCTGACAAAGATCGGTATAGTCAAAGTCATGTATTTTTTTTTGTTTAATTTCCACATTAGTTGTGTTGTGAAAGAAGAATCAGAACAAAGAGAAAAACCAAGAGAAAGAAAAAACAACACAAAAAGGTGAAAATAGTGTGCTTCAATCTGCATTCAGATTTCATAGTCCTTTGGATGGATAGTATTTTCCATCATGAGTCTTTTGGAATTGTCTTAGATCATGGCATTGCTGAGAAGAAAAAAGCATGGTTTTTCCAGTAGCAGTATAAGGCTGTCAGATTCGGACTATAAGGGAAACTGAGTGCCTCAGAATCACTACTTTCAAATTGTTGTGCTGGAGAAAATTTTGGGGAGTCTTTTGGACAGCAAAGAGATCATATCAGTCAATACTTAAATTAACTCAGGCTGTTTTCTGGAAGCTTACTTTGGCCGCATAATGAGAAGACAGGACTCATTGGGAAAGATCTTGATGTTGGGAAAGATTGAAAACAAAAGGAAAAGGGAATGACAGAGGATGAGTTGAATACACAGTATCATGGAAGCGATGAATGTGAGCTAGGACAGACTTTGGGAGATAATGGTGGATAGAAGGGACAGTCCATGGGGTCATGAAGAGTTAAAAACTCAATGACTGAACAACAACTAATATTTCAATAGCTGTATAGTTCCATCCTTCTAGGATGCTTTGAGTACTCTAATATTAGCTCTTTAATCTTTTCAATGGTAAGTGACAAATGGTGTTATTAACAGAGTTAGAATAATGTGCCTGAGGATAGTAAAGGCAAGCAGTGGTAGGATGTGATTTAGAATGATGGAACTGCTTGTTATTTATGCTTTTTATATTCTGCTATAATGCCTCCCTCTTAGTTCAGGATCTGTTTATTAGTCTATATTACCTCTTTTGCATTAAAGGCCTACTTACTATGGTGACCTTGGTCACTATACATATATGTATATTATATATAATATATATGCAAGCATATACATATATATACATGCACATATATATATATATATATATATATATGTATGCATGTATTGCTAGATATACAGATGGACTATATATTTAGGAACAGACTAGCTAAGTTTCGAAAAGCTCATTCCCATATTGGCTGCAGGTTAATGAATTCTTTTGGATTTGATCAAAGATACTGATTTTCTTAGCTCAATCCCTGCTGTCAGTTTTTGGAAATGAGTTCAGGGAATGGACCAAACAAACATAAGAAAAACTTATCTCCCCAGTCTGACAAGTAAAAGTCAGTAGACACAGATTCATAATCTGTGTAATGGATTACATACTAGACTTGGAGTAAGGGTTTAGAGTCTACCTTCAATACTTAATTATGCAATAAAGGGCAAATTACTTAACTTCTCTGAGTTTTAGTTTCATCATTTATAAAATGTAGAAGCTATCTTCTTTATGTATGTTATTTCATTTGATCCTTACAATACTAGTGAGGTAGGTGATGATTTCCATTTTACACATGAAGAAAAGGAGGACCAGAAAAGTGAAGTGACTTGTATAAAATCTCTCAGTAGTAATTTTTGAGGCAGGATTTGAATTCAGGTCTTTGCTAATCCAAGTCCAATTCTTTATCCACTATGCCACCTAACTGTAATCAAGGTATATAAATTCATGTCTAGATTTCCCAAAATGTGCCTACCAAGGTCTTTTTTTTTTCCAGTAGAATGGCTGGTCTATTGGTCACAAAAGTACTATTATTCAATATTGGACTCAGTACTTGAGGGCAGTCTTTTAGAAGATCTTATTTATGAGCATATATGGAATTTTTAAAAGAATGGGCTTAAAGGATTTCTAATGAAATAGGCAAAAAAGTATCAGGATTCATAAAGCACCAAATGAGATTAACGTGGGAGTTCCTCCCACTCCCCTTAAGATTGTAAATTTAAAACTAGAAGGTACATAGAAGTCATTTGGCCCAACTCCCCTCATTTTATAAGGAAACTGAAGTCTTGAAAAATCCCGGTAGCAAATGACAGAGGCAGGATTTGAATCCATATCCTCTCACTATAAAACCAATGTTTTTTCCACTATGTCTTTGCCTTTTCTTACTAATTCAGTTCACAGAATCTCAGAGCTGAAAGGGACCTTGGTTACCTAATAGACCTAATACTCTGTGCTATTGTTGGCTGCTGCTTCAACTACAAACAGCTATTTCCTTGTTAGTTACTCCTCTTCCTGATTCAGGGCATTAACTTGAAAATGAAGTTCTTAGATTTCCTGTCCTTCGATAAATAAATGGCCACAAAAGAAAAAGAATCAGAGAACTTGGTTCATTAAAAAGAATTAGGCGAAACATGAACTGAGTTCTGCCCTTGTTCTCCAGCAATATCTTGTTACCTAATACGAGGAAAATTTCATTATCTCATTTTCCCTGGAAGGATGGGAAGGGGGCATTTGCTACCAGTTACTTAAATGTTTCTAGAGCCTTATGCTACTTCATGTAAAATTTAAATTAGCTTGATGTAATTGCTGAGATTTGGATTTGCAAAATGGAAATTTAAAGAGAAATGTTTCTTAATGAACTTAATCACTTAAAAATGAGAGAAATATATAATACTATCTTTACTTTTTCTCATACAACACAGTGGACAAATCTGGTGATGCTTTGTCATTTTATTTTCTGATTCAAATTAATCTGCCAAGTTCACTTATATTTGTTTTGGGGATATAATATTTTTCTCATTTCCTTACCAAGATATATAACTCTTTTGAAATGTTAGTGATTATGTTTTCTGCTTAGATTTTCTCCCTGCATACCGTTGAAGAGATCTTTGCATTCCAGCCATGGTATAAGGTGGTACGCTTCATTTTACAGAATATTTGTATACCGGGAAGGTTGACTTTCTTGTCTGTCATCATTCATTCTGCACATAGCCTCCATTCTTCCTGAATCTTTGCTTTGCCCTCAAGCTATCATCTTATCTATACAGCACCCTCACTCTCTCCTTTGTACAGCCCTCCCTCTAACTTGAATCCAATTCATTTGCAAGTCATGACATCAGCTTCCTGATGTCATGGCCCTCTTTGAGAATGAAGGACAAGCAGCAACCTGTAAGTAGTGATAGCTGCCCCTCTGGGGACCCAATTGACCAGTTCATTGGGCAGTGCAACTTTTTCTTCCTTCCTTCCTTCCTTCCTTCCTTCCTTCCTTCCTTCCTTCCTTCTTTCCTTCCTTCCTTCTCCATCTTTTGAGCTCCTGTTCCTCATCTCTGACTCTTCATTGGTCATTTCTACCTGAATGTCTTCCTACCACCTTAACTTAAACATATGCAAAACAGATTTTGTCATCTGACCTCTGTAAATCTGTCCCTTTCCTGACTTCCTTATTTTTATTGTTAATGCCATCATCTTCTCAGTAATCTAGGCTTGAAATCTTGTAATTATCCTTAATATTTCTCTTTCTCTAAATTCCTAAGCACAACCTAGTTGCCAAATACTGTTGATTCTACCTCCACAATATTGCTACCCCGAATCTTGCTTCCCAAATAAATAACTAGTACAAGGTGTAAATGACTACCCTCTAGTCCACCTGCTTTATCTCCCCACCCTGCTTGAGAGTTCTAAGTATCCCTCCCATGTAGAATAAGCCAGTCTGTATGGAGGAGCCTGCTTGACTCAGACTTGGAAGAAAGAGCATTGGGTTTGAAAAAAGCAACAGTGGGGTACAGTACTGATTATGGAGTCAGAGGACCTGGATTCAAATCCTGCCTTTGACACATGACCTGTATCATGTGACTTTGAGGAAGTGAGTTAACCTTTGTAGGTGTCAGTTAACTCGAGTGTAATATGAAAGTTTTGAACTACATGTCCTTTGAGGCCCCTTCCAGCTTTTAATCTATGAAGTTAGATTTATGTTTCAAACCCTGGCTCTGTCACTTGCTAAGTTAATGTGTTCCTAGGTAAGTCACTTAAGCTCTCTAAGTACAGGTTTCCTCAGCTGATAATAACATTTGTGAAACCTACATCACAGGGTTTTTGTGAGGAAAGCACATTATAAACCTTAAAACTCTATGTAAATGTGGATAGTTATTTTTTGGCAGGGATACTTGGGCTGTATCTGGTTCTACCCAGTTTCCTGGAAAGGAACATTTTGGGGCTTTGATTCTTTCAAAGTCATCTTGGGTACTCTACATATCAGGATAATATATGTTCTAAATGATCATAAAGCCATAGACTCATGTAGTTCCTGCAAGCAAATCACAACAGAATGGTCATTTATGTGCATGTCTTAATTTGCCCATTGTATAATTTCAATATTCTGTAGAATTAACTTTCAAATTATGAATGTATGTGGTATCGAAATATTTCCATATAGTGTAGTAAGTATTATGACCTGGTGAGGTGGAATTTCGGAGAAGTGATTATCTATTGCCAATCAGAGAAGTTACATTCTTAGCTGGGAGTTCCAGAATGCAGTCTGAACTAGATTAAAATGTAATTGGGAAATGTTTGCCAAAATAAATGAAAATACAATAAAACATAGGTAATGTTAATTTGTGGTTCTCTAAGTTGGCAGGTTGTCATACTGTGGATGTAGAGAATAGTGTCAGGAAAGTGACTGTGAGAAGGAAATGCTCCAGGTTCATGCTGTTTTCTTAAGAACAAAAGATTCCTCAAGGACTTCTGTGGCTAAAGTGCTAGACTTGGAGTTAGGAAGGCCTGAGTTCAAATCCTGGGCAATAATCCTGTGTGACTTGAGCAAGTCACTTGAGCTTCCTCATCTGTAAAAAAGAGAAAATAATAACGTCTACCTCTCAGGGTTGTTTGAGGACCAAACCAGATAACATGTAAAGCCCTTTACCAGCCTTAATGTATTATATAAATGGCAGTTGTTGTTGTCATTATCTCCATGGTCATGAAGATGACAGTGGCAATAAAGCATAAAGATTAATAGAGAAGAGAGTTGAGAAAAGGTCACGATGAGAACAGCGGTTTAGAATTTTCATCTTTTTTGTTGTTGTTGTTCGGCAGTCAAGGATTCACCATCTTTTTCCATCTCTGCTTTTCTTCCTCTTCCCTCTTCCCTGGAGGGCTTAGAGTGGGAAACTAAATGAGGAGACACTGTACTGAACTGGAGAAGGCAGGCTGAGTATATCTGCGGTAGACAGAGTTGTACAGCCTTCTAAACTAGTCCTGACACCCCAATTCAGACACTGCTAACCTAATGCAAGATTAATCTAAATTCCAAGTTCCCTGGAGCTGAGCTCTCTGCTTGGCTTTTTGATTATCTGATTAAAGCAATTGACAGTAAGGTGAGAATTACTCATAAAATTAACTCTTCCTGAGGATATAGTCTTAGTAGAAAAGAAAAAAGTTGGTTAACTCATATGAATTCCCAGTTGGTGGAATAAATGTGAGTTAGAGAAGGAAGGACATATTTTTTTTTAGGGGAAGAAATCTATTGCCTGCTTTCAGCACAAATATCTTCCTCTATTAATTTAGTCCGCCAAAGAGCAACATTCTTGGAGTCGTTGTTCAGTAGTGTGTAGTTATCCTCCACCCCCATCCTCATAAATTTTTTTCAAGTGGCATTATAGCCCTCAGGGTTCATTAAAAATTATGATCATATCTGGCACAGTGCGTGGTAAATATGTTAAACCATTACTCAGGAATGTAGAAATGTCTGCCCTACAACTTTTCTCTTCCTCTGTTCACAACTGCCTCTTCTGTAGTTTCAGTGACCTGAGCAACTTCCATGGGAATGACCCTTGTACATCCATCACAGGCGATTGCAGGAAGGACCGGTAGTGATCACCATTGCTGCTGCTACCATTCCCCTTACTACTTAGGAATTCATATTGATACTTATCATTGTCATCTGCAGTAGCAACAATAAGTAGCAAGTTATATAGCACTAATATTTACAAAATATTATGCATGAATGATCTAGTAGGTAAGTACTATAATTATCCTTGTTTTACAGAAGAAGAAACTGAGAATGAGTGAGGTTAGGCCACTTGCTTATGGTCAAACAGCTAGTAAGTATCTGAGACTAGATTTGAACTCAGGTCTCCCTGATTCTGAGTCTTATGCTCTTACCAGTGCTTCACCTAGCTGCCATTTGATCTAATTTGCCCTTCACAATGTGCTTTCTTTGCAGCTGCCTCTGAGGCAAACGGTATTGCAAATAGTGCAAACTACATTTCACAGGTGGAAAAGGTGCCCCCCGACTCCCAAGATCTTCCCACTCTTGAGCTGGACTGGAAAAGCTAGGGACATTCTGCCCAGCCTGTGCTCTCCAGAGAAGGCAGCCTCAGGGCAGAGGTGTTCAATAACAAGTCAGCAAGCATTCTTTAGCTATGTATCAGGCTCTGTGCTAAGCTTTGGGGATACAAAGAAAGACAAAACTAGTCCTGACCTCAAGGAGCTCAAAGAGACAACATGTTCAAAGGGATAGCAGACAAACAAGATAGGTAAACTGTAGGAAGACTTATTCAGTTGCTATTGAATCCAATGTGTAATACCAGTTAGCTCTAACTGAGAAGCATCTCCTGTTTAGCCTGTGAGCTCCTTTTGAGGGCAAGCATGTTGCCTCCAGTAGCAGCCTATTCCACTTTTGGATAGGTCTAATTGTTAGGAAGTTTTCCTGGACATCCAGACTACATTTTCCTCTTTGCAACTTCTGCTCATTTTTCCTAATTCTGCTTTCTGGAGCCAAGTAGAAGAAATCTAATCCATCCTCATTGGGAGAGCCCTCCCAGTACTCAAAGACAGTTCTTTTATCCTCACCAAGTCTTCTGTTCTTAGGACAAGAATCGCTAGTTTCTTTAATGTTATTGTCCTCCCCTGAATATTGTTCGGCTTATCAATGTCATTCCTAAAAATCAAGTATTTTCCTTCTGGTTCTTAGTCATAATAATTAAAGCTACTGTAAAAATTATGTATTTCTTAATTACACAAAATGAAAAATAAGAGTTGCGATTAAATGGATACCAGGCTTTAGGGCTTGCATAATTTTTTCACAACTGACATTTAGATGCAGGAGGATGACTGGAATTTGGACAAAAACAAAATAAGGATGTTAACAGAGGAAATTAGGTTAACAGTAGTGATTCATTATCAGGACCATCACTAATTTTCCAAGTAATTAGGTGTATCTGCTTGTATGAGCTTGTTCTTGGTTTGATTAGAGTAGGGAGGAGAATATTCCACATGAAGAAAGTAACATAAGCAAAGAGATAGGGCATAATCCATTGGGTTAAAGTTGAATTGTAATCATAACTGTTAGGGGAAAAAGAAAACCCTTCTGATACAATTAATTTTTTTGGAAAGAGAGTGGTACTCTATTGATGTCTTGCTCTGATATCCCATGGAGATGACTCTCAGGTATCAGAGGAGATGCTTATGGAGTCCAAAGTCTGGTAGCTCTGAGCAAGCAATAAGGGCTTATAGTTGACCTGGGTAAGGAATTTCATGTATGCCTTCTGAGGTCTACCCCAAATAAGTTAGAACAAATTCATAATGAAGTTGATTGTAGGGTGATGATTATTTTGGTAACAACACCTCAGAGGTACTAACTCCTGTTTTTGTTTATTTTTTATTTCCTACCAGCTCTATTGCTTTTAGAGTTATCTTTGGACTTTCCTGTTGTGCCTTTCTTCTCCAGGAAACTCATCATTATCTTGCTAGATTTGGTACTCACATCTCATTAGTACCCTCTGACCCTCTGATTAGACCTTCTTTCTTTGGACTTATTGCATTTGTAGTGAATAATTTAGAGTTGCTTTTTTTATCACTTGCATTCAACTTTGCCTCCTGAACTAAATTGTTGCTTTTTTTATCACTTGCATTCAACTTTGCCCCCTGAACTAAATTGTACATGGGGCAGACCATGTCTTAACCTTGTTTTATAGCTCCCCTAGGGACAGCCAAGTGGCATAATCCATAATCTACTAAACTTGAAATAAAGAAGCTACATCTTCATAAGTTCAAATTCAGCTTTGGCTTCAGATACCTACTAGCTGTGTGACCCTGGGCAAGTCACTTAATACTGTTTGCCTCAATTCCCTCATCTGTAAAATGATCTGGAGAAGTAAACCAGTCTAGTATCTTTGCCAAGAAAACCCCAAAATGGGGTCACAGAGAGTCAGACATGACTTAAACAACACAAAAACAAGTCCCCCAGACACCTTGCACAATGAAAATTGCTCAGTAAATACTTAATATTTCATTGAACTTGGAGAATTTAATATCTGACTTTAATCTTTAAAGGTTAGAGTGGTAACTATTAGACATAAAAAGAAAATCCTACAGTTAGGCTAAAAAATATGAACTCTACAAGTACCATGTGAGAGAGAAGTTGCTAGATTAACATTTGGGGAAACATCCTAGAGGTTTTAATGATTCTCTAAGTTTCTAGCTGAATGTAAGTCAATATGTATGATGTGGCAGTCAAAATTCTAATATGATTTTAGGCTGCATTAATGGAAACATCATTTCCAAAATTAAGAGGCAATAGGCCCTTTATATTCAGCTTTGTTCAGATCACATCAGGATGTATTTCACTTGCTAGAGGTTTTCTAGCCATAGCTGGATGCCTGCTTGGCAATTGAGCTGTAGTAGGAATTCCTATTCAGGAAAGTGTTGGACTAGCTAGTCTCTGAGTGCCCTTTTAACTTTGAAATTCTGTGAATATTTAGTCCACTTTGGGGCACCACATTTATGAGTTCAAATATGCTCAGAGGAAAGTGAGCAGAACCATGTGATAGCTAGAAACTATGTCACAGAAAAAAAGGTTGGAAAATACTGAGAATATTTCGTTTGAGAAAGAGAATATTGGAAGAATTATCATTAGGAAAAGAGATTAGGCATGGCGCTAGGTGGGCAGATCTATTCTTAACAGTCAGGAATGATAGTTGGAACATTTCAGCTCAGTACTAGTGAACTTTTTTTTGTTGGACAATTAGAACTTCTCCCAAATGGAATAGGTTGATTCTGGGTGGTAATAAGTCACTGGAGCTCTCCAAGTGGAGGTTGAGTGCCCATTTGTCAAACTGTAGTAGGGGGGATTCATACATCACTTGTATATTGGACTAAATTAAGACCTCTTCAGTTTTAGGATTCCATTTTTTTTCATGAACCTTCATTTCACTTTAACATGCATTTATTCAGTGCCTACTATGTGCAAAGCACTAGTGCTAGTTGTTACGGATATAAAAATATCAAAGAAATGCCTCCTTTCCTCAGCAAGCTTTCATATGGTAGGGGCGGTAATGTCCCTTGTTGGGGCAAGCAGGGATTGCTTAATTTTCTTTGATCATTGAAGAATAATTCTCACAACAGATTAATATACATAAATGTGTCCTTGAGTGTTAGAATTAGTAAAACAATCCAGTTATTTTTAATGTCCTTTAGACTTTTTGATTTCTAGTATACTTCACATTAGTTTTAATTAAGTTCAGAATGGTAACTTTAAAGAATTTAAAGACAGAGAAATAGAGAGAATGATTTGTGTTTGGTATTAAAAAGTGGTTCTATTAATAGGTATTTGTGTTTGTGCTGGCCAGATTAGTTATTTTGATTGACATAAATCTCATCTAAAGTGGAGGCAGATTAAAAGTAAAATTGAGTAGTGAAAATTATTTTTTTGTGGTGAATTTATAATCATTTTTCAGGTGAGTAATTAAGATAATATTTTAACTTTTCCAAGTCTCTAAATTAATCAATTTATAGTAAGGTAATTAGATTAACATCTCTCCTGTGATATACTAAAAGATTTGTTTTACAATAATATGAGGAAATTTCATCTTAGACTCAGTGAAATAATATGATTGGAATGGGTTAATATGTCATTGAACTCCCAGATGGCATTTATGATCCCTGAAGTGGTCTGGCAACTTCATGAGACTATCCCACTCTTAGGATTTGTTGAAGAGCAATAGATTGTAATGGTAATTCATTTTTCTCAATGTTTTATTTCATTGTTTGTTTCTTCCTCATCCTCTAGTTTAACAGATGGCGGCACAATGTGTGACGAAGGTAGAGCTGAGTGTCTCCTGTGAAAATCTTTTAGATAAAGATATAGGCTCCAAGTCAGACCCTCTGTGTGTATTGTTATTGAATACCAATGGACAGCAGTGGTATGAGGTAAAACATTAAAAATTCCTTTTGGAGGAAAGGGTGGTCTGATTGTACTTTTGCTAATGGAAAGGGGTTTTTAACAGTAATGACACCAATCTAAAATGAATCCATTTTTTGTAATTAAAGCAAACACATTTAGTCTGTTTTTTAAGTCATTCACTAAGTGTATTTTCTATATACAGAATTCCCATTAGCCATTAGGAATATTAATCAAGTTTGTTCAATAAAAATGAAAATTGAAACTTTGAGCTCCAAAATATGTTTCTATGATCTGGTGACTATACCATTATCTTATACTCTCCACAGGTTGAACGCACAGAAAGGATTAAAAATTGTTTGAATCCCTCATTTACCAAAAAATTTTTAATTGATTACTATTTCGAAGTGGTTCAGAGGCTAAAGTTTGGAATTTATGACATTGATAACAAAACCATTGATTTGAGCGATGATGATTTCTTGGGAGAATTTGAAGGTACTTTGGGACAAGTAAGTATGACTTACTGTGCTCTTTAACTGTCTCATTGCTTTTGTGGCAACTTTCATATGCATTTAAAAATTCACAAAGAAATTCATTAAATTTCTTTTTTTTTACTTTTAGCATTGTTGTTTAGTTAACGTCTGACTCTTCATGACCCCTTTTGGGATTTTCTTGACAAAGATATTGGAGTGGTTTGTCATTTCCTTCTCCAGATCATTTTACAGATGAGGAAACTGAGCCCACTGGGGTTCAGTGAATTGCCCAGGGTCACATAGCTAATAAGTGTCTGAGGCTTGATTTGAACTCAGGACTTCCTAACTCCAGGCCTGGCGCTCTATTCACCGCACCACGTCACTGCCTCACTTTTAATATTCTGTTCTTTTATCACTTTTGTTTCCAACTGTGTTCCCTTCTTCATTCCCTATTGATAAAAATTAAAAAATAAAGAGCGAAAAAGAAAATTTAACAAAACCAACTAATTCATCAGCCTGTTCTAAACTGTATATATAATATTCCACCCACCATCTTCTACCTCTGTAAAGAAAGGAGATGCAATTTTTCAGCTCTTCTCCAGGTTCAACCTTGGTCATTACAACTAATCAGCATTAAGGATTAATTTTGCTCTTTCCATTTAAAATTTTTTGTAGATTTGTATACATATATGTATATACATACGTACATGGATACCTATGCACACAGATTTACACACATACATATATAGTTTTCCTGGTTTTATTTGCTTTGCCCTGCATTTGTTCCCCTAAGTCTTCACATGTTTCTCTGAATTCTTTATGTTTGTTGTATATTCATGATATGAATAGTGCAATAATATTTAACTGTCTTTACATACCATTTTTTTTAGCCATTCCACAATTGATGGGAATCTATTTTGCTTCCAATTCTTGATTGCCATAAAAGGGCTGCTATAAATGTTCTGGCCTATATCTTTGACATCCAAGGCAACTAGATGGCATAGTGAATAAAGCTCTGGATGTGGAGACCTGAAAACCTGAATGTGAATCCTCCCTCAGTCACTTACTAGCTATGGCACTCTCAGCAAATTACTAAAGCATGAGTGAGAAACCTGTGGCCTTGAGGGCACATGTGGCCCTCTAGATCCTCAGGTGTGGCCCTTTGATTCAGTCTAGATCTTCACTTGAGCATCTAGAGGTCACTTGTGACCTCGAGGCTGCAGGCTCCCTCCCCATCCCTGCTCTAAATCTTTCAGCCTGTTTTCTCATCTGTAAATAATATAATACCACCTACTCACAGGATTATTGTGGGAATCACATGAGAAAACATATGTAGAGTAACTTGCAAACCTTAAATTGTTTTATAAATGATAGTTATATTATTATTTACATAATTTAATGTATACTTCTAAGAAAGAGTTTATTACTGTAAGAATTAGGCTTAAAACATTAAATCTCTAAAACCCCGTGTTTCTTTGTAGCTAAGCCTTTGGAATGATGCGCTCTTCCTCAATTAGACTGTCAGTTTTATGAAGTTTGGAATGATATAAAGTGTGCCTAACTTTAACTGAGAAATATTTAAAAAAGAATCCAATTCTGAAATTTCCAAGTCTGATCTGTTCTGGTTGATCCTGTAATGATACACTGACATGATCCTCACAAAGTTCTTGAGATTGGAACTGATGTAACATGTTCATACTTGAATCAGTCTTTTTTCCTCCCTATAGTATCTTAGACAAATATCTGGTCGTGAAGCCCTCTAGTGATAGGAAACTCAGGAACTGTCTTGACACATTCTACTTCTATATAATTCTAATTGTTAGGACATTTTTCTTAATATTGAACTCAGTCTGCTGACCATGCATGCTTAGAAATAGAAGATGCTAGCTCTATTCTGACCTTGACTGAGATGCCACTATGGAGGGAAATGAATTTGAGGTAACAGCTGCTGTTTTATGTAGCTCAAATGTACTTTCACATCACTGTTCTCAAAGCAACTGCAAAAGGCAGATAGGTAAAGTTATATTATTCCCCTTTTTGTAACTGAGGAAATGAAGTTCAAGAGGGTAACTTACCTGAGATCACAGAGCTAGTTTGTGAAAGATTTGGAGTCCAGTTGTGTAAAGGGGATTTCTCTTCAGTTATAGGTTGCAATAGATGACCTATAAGGTTCCTTTTCGCTCTGCTGTAATTTAATTCTGAATCCTTAAGTTTAAGTCTACACAATTTTATCAAAATGTTCTCCTATGAAGTCTTAGTACACCTCCTTATGACGCATGTTCCTTGAAGCTTGCGCACAAGTTCAGGCACAGGCTACCAAGCAGGAAAGGCCTGGTAGACAACTATGTTATCCAAGATAGCCTAGTTAATTTTAGCAAGGTCAAAAAGCCTTGCTCTATCCCCAGATACCACCAAATGATAGTTTTTAAAGTTCAGTTTATCTGTGAGCAAAAATTTATTTTCTCTCTGTCCCATCTTCCCAATTGGAAAACAAAAAAGAAAATAAAACCTTCAAGACAAATACTCCTAGATGAGCAAAGCAGAATACTGCGTTGTTCAAAAAATCTCTGTCTTATTCTGCGTTGTGAATCCATCTTTTCTGGCAGGATGTGTTTCTTTTTTTGGTCCTCAGGGATCATGGTTTATTAGTGCATTGATCAGAATTCTCAAGCCTTGAAAAATCATTTTCCTTTATAATGTTATTTTTGTAGGAGTCCTGATTCTACTCATTTCATTCTTTACTCTGTACACATCTTCCCAGTTTTCTTTGAACTCTCTATTTTGTCATTTATAGTGACACAGTAATATTCAATTTGCAGTCATATGCCATAATTTGTTTAGCTGTTCCTCAATAGATAGGAACTCCCAAGTGACAGAATTTTCAAGGTGTAATTCAGGAATTACTACTCTAGATAAGGAAGAGATACAATCTGCATCACTGGAGGGACCATGTGCATGAGGAAATCATTGATCCTGCCATCATAGATTTAGAACAGACCTTTAAGGTTACTTATTCTAACCTACTCATTCTATAGGTAAAGAAACTAAGGCTCAGGGGAATTTAAGTGCCTTGCACAAGTTCACCCAGATATTAAGTGGCAGAGTCAGGTTTTGAACTCAAGTCTTCAACCTTCAAATCCAGTGTTCTTTCCACTTTATCACCTGGTCTTCTTTTCTTTTTTTTTTTTTTTAAAGAAACTCAAATGGACCTATAATCCCATTGATTTGGTAATTCCCTCATTATATGAGTGACTTGTATACTTGTCTTCTCATAAGTTGGACATAGAGTCCTTCATTGTTTTCTCTTGATAGTAAAAGAATATTTGTGGAATATAGGATGTCTATTTGGCCTCCCTCATTCATGCAACCTTACAAGCCCATCATCTTTTCCTTTCATACAGTTCCTTAATGACATCTTTTTACTCCTGTTCTTTCTCTAAGTTCCTCTTTGATTATACATTGCAGCATGTTCACATCTACCATGTACCTCGTCATCTCCCTCTATGTGATACTCATTTTTAGTTCATTGTAGGCAGTTGTATTTCATGCTTTGTTACCGTAAAGTAGGAATGTTAATGTTGAAAAGATCTTTTGAAGTATTAATTTCTTTTTTTTTTTTATTCATTTATTTATTTATTTATTTTTATTAAATAAATTTATTTAACTTTTTACATTCATTTTCACAAGATTTGGGGTTCCAAAATTTTCTCCCCATTTGT